>PVHY01000018.1:0-419571 GCA_004024945.1 Uropsilus gracilis | reverse complement strand
TACATTAACTCTGTTCACATTCAGCTTGTGACTCCAGCTACTTTTGTGCTGTGCTTCCACTGGGATAAAGGTAATTAATTCCAGTGGAGCCAGAAGTCAATTTTGGAAAAATGTACAACTGGCATATGCCCAGTGTGTTGGCTGGTATTGACAGCAGTGAATTTGTTGGATTCCAATTTTCCACTTCCCTGCATGTCCCAGCATTGTAAAGGGGTAGCTAAAGCACTACTCAAAAAGAGGCATCTTTCTTTGGGGATGGTGGCAAACATTTTAAGCACATTAATTGGTGTTCAATGTGGAAAAGACTGTAGTTTCATTGTGCAACAGTTTCTTAGTCCATACACTGAAAGAAAATATGACCGGTGCAATGGGTAGTCAGGACTACTATAGTTGTGTTGTACCTTTGCCTTTGTACAGAAAAGGAATGGACATGAGCAAGAAACAAGAGAAAATAGATGCCACACCTTGTTAAACATGCAAATGGTTATAGTAATTAGACTTTGAGTAAAAAAAAAATTAATCCTAACATATAGCGCATGAGCCTGTGGACCAAGTAAAAGGGACAATCACTGTCAATAGGACAAAACACAGCACCAGATTGTGGGGTATGGAGTGACAGGGTGTTATAGAGAACGCTTGAGGTCTATGTGCCCACTCTCTGTGGCCCTCATTTCAGTTTTCCAGATTTCCATGTCCTTGAAATCTAGCAAGATTCTGACTTATAATTACGTAGCCTAATAGTTCAGTCTTTCACACTACAAGTTGTAGAATTGTTTTTGACAGTAGAGCTTTCCAGTTATAGAACAATGAGCGATTAATCTTCCTGTGCTAGTTTTCTCATAAACAAACCTGTTACACTGACAAACTGCCTACTTCATAGAAAGCAGCTAAACCATGTTTAAGTTGTAGGTTCATAAATCACTCATTTCTAAAGAATACGGTAATTGCCACAGGGATATTGCATCTTAATTGTGACAAAGATAAAAAAGTTTCTTAAAGATAGAGAACAAATGAAGCCTAGAAATAAGACGACAGAATTAAGGTCATGAAATAGGGAGAACAGGGGCCAAAGCAGGAGAGAAGACTCAGTAGTCTATGGTAAAGTGATTTGGGCCATCTGATAATGAGTATGGTGCAGTGATGCATCTAGGAGGAAGTGTGAACATATTCTCCATTCCCAAGTATTAATTTGATGTCCAAAAAAGAATGTATACAAGTAGAAGGTGCAAGAATTAGGTATTTCAGAAATACAACGAAGAAATGACTGAAATTTCAAAAGCAAAAATATTAACATATGATAAATCTTAAGCATATTCTGGAACTCCCGGATGCTACTTTAACTGAGAACTCCTAAAATAAAACTCAGTTTAATTTTTTGGACTTGGTGTCTCTCCCACATTTAGCTGGGGACATGTTTACTTTCAAATGGGAAGAATTAGCCATTCCCAGTTCTCCTGCATTTAAGGCAGGATTGTTTTCTCTATTTTGAGTGTAGGGCTCTGTTCCAGTTCGAATCCTGAGGGATTCCTACGTGCCTATATCGGGAAATCTCATCACGCTGAGCGAGTTACTGTGGCGTCAGCCCTTTCCGTGCTTTCAATGCAGCCCTTCTCTTGCAGAACAGATGCTTGAGATATGGCTTGTAATCTGGACCACCCTTTTTTGTGTGCTGATCTTTTCTTTAAATAATGAGGGAAACATCTGAAAATCGTACCAAGAAAGTTTGCAGTCTAAAACTTGTTAAAAAATTTCCAAATCATGCTTTAGCCAGGCAGTCTGTGTAGAGATTTAGTGGTGAAACTTGTTTTGTCAAAGATGGTCTATTCTTTTTCCCTCTCATGGATGAGATGCTGCATTTTGGGACAGAGGTTCTCGACTTGAGGCTGTCCTCAGGCATAGGTTCAGACCTTTCCCGCTGACACAGGCTGCACAGGTGGTGGGCGTGTGGGCTCAGGTGGGACCCTGGCAAAGATTTTGGCAGAGAAAGTCTTTCTGGAAAAACGTGCCTATCTTTTCCTAAAGAGAAAATCCTAAAATGTAAACCTGAAAGTTTCCTATTTTTGGAAGGGTAACAAATTTGGGGGAAGATTAGACAAATGCAAAAATACATATAAAACAAATGTAAGTTTATTTTTTGAAACTAGGTCTCGCTATTTTTGCCTATGGAACTGCAGACTTATGTTGCCTGGGGTACCACAGACTCAAGCAATCCCCAGCCTCAGCTTCCCAGGTAGCTGGGATTACAGGCGCACACCACCTACCCAGCTAAAATATATATATATTTTGGGACTAGGTCTCACTGTGTTACCCCGAGCGGCACTCGAACCGCGATCTCTAGCCCCAGCTGCTTCATAGGCTGAAGCTTACAGGCACGAACCTCCATGCCCGGCAAGACTTTAGTCTTTTGTTTTTGAGACTAGGTCTCCCTATTTTTGCCGGTGGAACCGCAGGCTCACATTGACCGGGGTACCACAGACTCAAGCAATTCACAGCCTCAGCTTCCCAGGTAGCTGGGATTACACGCCACCATGCCCAGCTATTTTTTGGGGGGATTAGGTCTTGCTATGTGCCTCTGGCGGGACTCGGACCATGATCCCTGGTCCCAGCTGCGGCTTCCCAGGCTGCCATCTACAGGCATGTACCACCATGCCTGGCCTTGGCAAATGTAGTTTTGTCTAGATAGACATTCTGTCAGAAACCATGGTGTTCAAATCATACCTGTTGACCCACTTGAAATATGTAAATTTAGTGGAAAAGGATGAGAATACTTTCCTGGAGAGATTATGAGAGAGTACAATATGATAGCCTGAAGTCAGCTGGTTCCTGCTGATGTGTTCTTGAGAATTATGAGTAGGGAGAGTACTTGGTCAAGTTCAGTTTGTTTTCCTGTCTTCTCTTGCTCTTGATTATGTCTTACTCATAATCAGGAAGAGGTTGGATATCTTTAAGAATATCTAGTATATTTGTTTTTATGTCCCTATCACTGAGGGCTGAAATCTTAGATAAGATCACTACAAATTACATGGGGAAATTAATTAATTTCCCCCATAACTTTCTCCAGTCTCTTCCAAATCTATTTCATGACCAATATTTATTCTTCTCCCCTGTCATTCTTTTTTTAGGTCATTCATCCCAATCATTCTGATACACTAATAGAAGGCACTAAACTGGATGTCAGAAAAAAAGTTGTTCATGACTTGAAGCATGTCATATAATAACCATAATTTTTAATCCATAAAGTGAGAATTGCAGCAGTTACCTAACCCAAAAGGTTGCTGTGGGTGTGCTTATGAAAACATTGTGTATATTGTCAAAGGAAAAAGCAAAGTAACAACTACCAAGAAAAAAAAGCTTGTTATCTGAGTTGTTTTGGTTTGAGAGAAGGGAGTTGATTCTAGGTTATTAACTTCTTAGATGATAATGTAGATGTAGAAATTACCAGCACATCAATTTCCAAAGTTTCTCTGTGAACAAGATAGGATATATTTAGGAGAATGTTTTGTATTCTTCCTTGTGCTCAAGAATCACAGGCAGGATCTTGTGAAATGCAGATTCTGACTGTGTAGATCTGGTGGGTTTTGAGATTCTGCATTTCTAGAGGCTTCCTCGGGGTTTTCACAATGCTGGTTGGTCTATGGTGGGTAGCAGTGGGTCAGAGCAACTGGGGAAAAACACGGTGACGTAGGTAAAGGGAGTGATGAAGACAGTTTTCTGTTGTTCTTCATCTTGGTGACATACCAGTAAAATGAGAGAGTGGAACAGCAACTTTTTAAGAAATCTTCCTGCTAATGCTGATAGGTTTCTGAACATGACTCATTGTTTCTCATTAAGCCTATTTCTTAGGGAGAAAATCTAGTCCAAAAGTACATGGTGAACATCTCAGCTAACTTGGAACATACCAGGCCTACTCACAATCTATCTATGTGATGTAAAATCAGGGAAACTCAACTTGTAAATGAAGGTGTCTCTTCTGCCAATTGGAGCTTGATCCAGTGATGATAAGATCTTTAGCTCCTGTGACCTTATCTGTATTTATATAGTATTTTTGGGGGACACTAGTGTAACAAATCTTGATTGGACATTGTGACCTAATATCCTTGTCATTCGCATTTAGAACCAAATGACTTCTTTCTGGCATTGTCACTGTGATTTGGTAGACTGCCAAGATATTATGCATTGTTCAAGATAATTTTCCATGTTACTCAGTTTGAGTCCATGATTTATGGTTATTTGTAAAAGTTGGCTCTCCTATGTGGTAAACGAGAAAGTAGCTTTATAGTAAATCACTCCAAACAAAGAGCACATGGTGAAGTTCTAGAAATACTATAATAATTTTACACCAGTACAAGGTGATGACATCTAGTGCTTACTGACCCAATTCAAATGTGCAAATATTGCACTTTGATTTTGAGATACAGTGATATCTTGGCTCTTTGCTGGTTACTGAAATAATCATTTCTGATCATGTGTTGTTGGTGATTTGTTAACAAAAGGCTGGACAGGCATAAATTTGCGAGATGCACCTTTCTCTGAGATTTTCTGCTTGGATTATCAATCTTTGATAAGATTTCCTATTAAGAGACAGTGAAATATCTATTGATCAGCTATTGGTGTAAGTAGATATTTCATCTGGGAGGGATGTCACCCTTTTATCCTTTATCCCAGGCTCAGGTGTGTCCACTCACACATGTGCACACTCACTGGGCCAGGCATATACAATCATGGGGAGGGAAGAGTATCACAGGTGCTGGTCACAGAGGCCAATGGCAGGAAGGCAAAACTCCTGAAAACTCATTCACCATTCAACCTCTGATGAATTGTGCAGGAATTCTAGATTCAATGATCCATTGATGCAGTTCACAAATACACAGAGAACTAAGACGGGTTTCCTTCTGTGCTCTTCTGACCATCCCCTGCCCCTGCATCTGCTCTACCCAAATATTTTTGCATTCACATCAACAATCCAAAAATCTAAAATCAACATGTAATCCATAGAATTACAGATTATCCAGGTGGAAATAGTTAAAATTGATTCAACCTATTCTTGAAACAAGTACAAATAAGTCTTGATCATTTTATTTTATTTTTTATTTATTTTTTCAGACTAGGTCTCGCTATTTTTGCCCGTGGAACTGCAGGCTCTCATTGCCCGGGGTACCACAGATTCAAACAATCCCCAGGTAGCTGGGATTACAGGCATGCACCACCACGCCCAGCTATTTTTTTGGAACTAGGGCTCGCTATGAGCCCCAGGCGGGACTTGAACCACGATCCCTAGCCCTGGCCGCTTCATAGGCTGAAGCTTACAGGCACGAGCCACCGTGCCCGGCAGTCTTGAGCAGTTTAAACTCACCTGTTAATGATTTCTACACTAGAAAATGTCCTGACTTCCGTGTGGATTCAGGAATTTAACAGGAGTCCTGTTAAAATAGGTTTTTAATCATCCCTGGATTATGCATGTGACTTGCCAGAGTAGCAGACAGATTTCCTGTTGACTGTTTAACATTTTAGACCTTACTATTTCAAGAGAAAATAAGAGAGAAATAGGGGATTGGATATTATAATGACATTTCACTGTTCTTCGCAGTCTATATAAAAATTCCAAGGGGGAAAGATCACCTTAAATAAGGGTATGAAATCTACCATTTGGTTTTTTTCCACACCCAGCATGGATGGAGGCTCTCTGTGCAGACTATTTACTCAGCCTCTTCTAGGAATCAATCATACATGGTTGGCTAGAAATTTTTAAAAATTAAATTTATTCAATTTTAATTATTTCCACCTGGATAATCTGTAATTCTATGGATTACATGTTGATTTTAGATTTTTGGATTGTTGATGTGAATGCAAAAATATTTGGGTAGAGCAGATGCAGGGGCAGGGGATGGTCAGAAGAGCACAGAAGGAAACCCGTCTTAGTTCTCTGTGTATTTGTGAACTGCATCAATGGATCATTGAATCTAGAATTCCTGCACAATTCATCAGAGGTTGAATGGTGAATGAGTTTTCAGGAGTTTTGCCTTTCTGCCATTGACCTCTAAAATTACATATGTAAAGGCATTGTGATATTGCAGTGATAACACTGTGGAGGCAGGATCCAATTTGCCTTGGGGGCAAGTCAGAGAAGTCCAGACAGGAATGATGTTTTGAAGAGGATGATGGCAGCTATTGCTTAGAAAACAAGGTGGGTTAAGGAAGGGAGGAAAAAAACATGAAACTTTCAACCTCTGTCTACATGGACCTTTACATGTTCGAAAATCATAGTTATTAAAATGATTAAAATAGAAAAAGTTGTGAACATAATATGACCATTTCAATATTAAATAGCCAAATCTATTCGATATAATAATAAAATCCATTCTTAGAGTCATCCGATTATCCCTTCCTTCAAAGATGGAGAAGTTATGACTATAAAATGGTCATGTGTGACAGCAGGTTACCCAACCAGGAGTTAACCACCAGGATCCAAGTCTGTATCTTCAGCTGCTGAGTGACAGGGATACTTTTAATATCTGCTTCCCTCTGCTCGTGGAAAGAATCAAACTGGAATATTTTAATTTTATCTACTTATTTTCCTTTTACAACTAATCATTTACGAGCCTGATAAATAGGAAAGGCTCTATATGCAGTTATTATAGAATGTCTCTATGTAGCACTCTGATTAAAAAAACACACACAAAAAAAAATCTAAGAACAGAAATAAAACATGAAAGCACATATGCTGAATATAAGGATTCATATTTAGATGTGCTTAAATATGGACTTACAATTTATGAATAACACTTTGCATTTTATAGAGTGCTTTCATTTGTATATTTTTTCCTCCCATATAAATACCTAAATTCGTGCTATTTTAAATAGTATTCTCCAGATGTCAGGATGCATCGAATAGATAGAAACCCATTGACAATAAATTTTTTATTATATAATATTTGTTTACATTGCTTCCCCCTCCCTTTTGGGTGTTCCTCCCCCCTTGTTGCCTGCTCTGGTCACTCCATCTCCTCTTTCACTGCCAGTTGTGGTCAATTTTTAACCCATTGGATTTTTCCTTTTCTTCCCTGGAGCAATGTCCTTTTCCTAGGTGAAGATGTGTTTTCCTGGGACACAGTGGCCTATGCTTAGTTTTCCAGGTGTATCTTTATTGTGGGCAGCCAGTTTGCACATGTTTGGAGCCTTTCAGTGCCTCCTCCTTCTTACTGGTTATCTTCTCCAACCCAGTTTCTGTCACATTTTGCTTCTTCTTTGTTCAGGTCTCTGGCATTGGGAGTGTTTCTTCCAACTGATGTCCATATAAAAAGTTTCTTGATCGGGATAGGCATTGGCAGATGGTTGATATGACTCATTGTGGAGCTGCTGCCCCATCTCTGTAGCCGTCTTTTACCCATGGAATGGGAGGGTGCCTAGCTCACCCTGTAGGCATCTCTGAACTAGGAATTCCATTCTCATATGTAGAAACCTTTTGGGTGTGTTGTTTCTGAGACAGTTTGTCATGATAGCTGGTTTCATAGCCCTATGTCCCATGGGTGTGAAATGTTTGTTTATCCCGGGTCTTAGCTCTTTCTCTTCACCTAAATCATCATGTGTCTGTGCCTTTAAACTGGTGATTTAGTTGTTCCTGGTGAGGATTGACTGTATTTGGTCATAAACCCCCTCTTTTTCCACTCCCCCTGGGCTCACCCACCCAGTAGTCCTGCCCCCATCAGAAAGGGACTGAAAAGGAGGGTGGAGCCTCTAGGGGTATGGTTGGCTCTTCTACCTGGCAGAGAGTGGGAAAGTGAGGACATGTTCCTTGGTCCCAGGTTGCATGTTAAGGCAGCCTGGATCCCCTGGAAGCCTCCCTGATGATTTATTTTATAAGTCCTGAAACTGAACTCTGTTACAACTTACTGTACATTATTTAACTTATTATCATTTACATGCATTCATAATGTATTCATTATCTGAAAAAGTGCAATTAGAGCTGATAAAAAATAAAATAGTACTATAAATGCCAAATGCCAGATTGTACAAAATTATGCCCATCCTAAATTCTAATAAGAGAATGACATTATTTGGGTCTTAATGATATGAGAGTTGGACTTGTCACAAATCTAGTTTTCAAAACCCCTTAACTATACAAGTATCAAACCTTTGATTTTACTTGGTATTCACTTAACATCCTCATACCTATTAAAACAGCTGTATGAACAACAGAGATGGAACTTGCAAGGTTAATACTAAACAAAATAAGTCAGAAGGAGAATGACAGTGAACGGTGTCACTAATATGTTGAATATAGAGCAACTAAGTTAATAGTAAGATAAAGAAAAGATTAAAAGCTAACCTTTAATAACTGACTTCAAGATAGCTCACTTCTGAGACACCAAGGAAAAGAGGAGGAAAAGCAACAAGAAGGGAGGGAGGCACAGTGATCTGTGATGGTGGAGTTATGGGCAAGTTTCAATACTGGATGGGGGTACCCCGATGTTATCTAAGTTAAAAATTAATTAAACAAAACAAGCAAACTGCTGCACAACAGTTGGTTAGCTAAGGGGAGGATCTTAGCTTCAATAGTGCCAAAATTCTAGTACAGATAACTGAGGCGAAAACATTTCGCATTCCATTCATTTCATAATGGATTTGATCTTTTAAAATAGATAGCTAAATGTGGGAAATGCTATTCAAAAAATTAGTCTTCATTTTAGACTAATCTGACTTCACTAAATTGCTTTATATTTTGCAAAAACAAGCAATATGTTGATAGCTTTGTTTCCCCTGTGGATCCACATTTTGCTATTTTTAAAACTTCACTTTTGCATATGTTATGGATCATGGCCAAGGAGTTACCTCCCTTTGAAATAACAAAGAAAAGGGATAAACAGCTGCTTCCCTAATAAATGACTTGCTTACATCTGAGTTGATTTTATAGTAATACTCTCCCTATCTGTTGTTACAGGGTGTCATATTGGGGATATTGGGTTCACCTCACTTTGGTGATATTTCATTCCATTTTAACTGATAGCAGTGTGATGATAGCTTACATTATTTTCCTAACTTTGAAGACTTTGGTGCAGTGATTCTCAAACTTGTCACATATTAGAATCGCTAGGACATGACTTAAGAAAAATACTGATACTAGATCTCACCCATCAACTGATTATGACTCTCTGGGTCTGGGGTATAATCTTGGTTGTTGGAATGTTTCAAAACTTCCAGATGATTCTATTGGACAGATATATTTAGAAAGGTACAAACTAGTTTGAAAGAAGTCAGCCTACAAGCTAAACAGGAGTGGTTTTTAAAAACAAATTAAAAAATAAATCTTTAATAAAAAATTTGAAGTATTATGATCAACATGAAACTAACCTCATTCATAAAACCCAAGCATTAGGCTACTTCCAGACAATGGTGAACTGGTGTTTCACATCGTCTCCTGAAGAAACAAAGTCTTGATTTATTACGTTTGCCAATTTCCCTCATATAAATACTCTTAGAGATGATACCAAGCTACCAATGGTTTAATAAAGATCTTGCCAAATTGCTGCAAATCTAATAATCCTTCTTCTGGGACTGAGTCAGCTCCAGGACACCTCTGCTTCTGGGAGGACTGTTCTGGATATGCCAATCACTTATCTGATACGTATGAGATCTGTTACTCATCCTTTGGGAATTCAGTTACTTAAAATTATTGATAATTAGCGGTATCATCAATAATTATTACATTAATGATAATACTCAATTGCCATTTTTAAAGTTGCTTAGATGAATGAACTTGTATAGCAATGTCTGTTTGTTTTTCTATGGATTAATCCCTGTGGATTTCTTAATTGTTTTAATTCTGTGTGGATAATATTCTTAATAAATTTAGTCACTTGGTAAGCAAGTCAGCATCAACTGCTCTGAGAAGTGAAATTCTCATCCTTTTGAATATAATAAAACAATGGATTTGGGATTGGATCATGTATACTGCAAGATATATAAAAACATAAGATGCTTTTATTTGTAAGATGTTCTTATACATAGGATGTTTTTACAATATTTTTCCCATGCCAAACACCAATCAAACATTTTGCACATTTTAACTTATTTATTTTTTAAAGCTCTTAGAGGTATGTTCCATTTTTATAAATGAGGGAAGAAGGGACAGAGAGGTCATATAACTTACCCAAGGGACATACAGCTAGTAAATAGCAAAGTGGAATTTAATGAAGCAGTCTGACTCCCCTTACCTTTCATGTTATATCAAAAAGAGCTCATGGATCAAAATTATTTTCTGAAACTAATTTTGAACACTGCAGAACTCAGTTTCACTCTTTCTGTTTGTTTTTTTAACATCCTTTTAAACCTAGCAACCTATGCCACCTGCGGAAATGATTATTTTGTCTTCCTCATTATTAGTGTACTTCCATTTTTCCTGTTATGAAAGCAAAAGTACCCATGATTTTTGTAATTAAATTTATTGTAGAATGCATTTTTATTGTGAATCATATAACCACAAACCTCTAAAAATAGCACTGCAATTTTTAAGCTCTTCTTTTTTTAATAGGTTTATCTCATGGGAGCCAAAAAATAAATAAAAGCCATACCTCAATTATGATGCCTTCCAGATACGTGTTGACTGAATGCCCATAGGCAAACAAAGACTTGACAACTGTGGTTTTTAACAAAAATATTTGTTTGGGAATAAGTTCAAACTTGCAGAAAAGTTGCAAGAATCAAACTAATTCAAAAAAGATACAATTTTTATTTAGGTTGGTATGCTAAATCCTATCCCATTTGCTTTATCGGTTGTTTTCTTTCTTTATAGATGTATAAAGAACACACACACACACACACACAAACAAGTCCCTTTTTTAATTTTTTTGAGAATGAGTTGCATACATTATGATCCATTACCCCAAGATTCTCCAGTATGCATTTCCCAAAAATAGGGATATTCTCTTCCATCACTGCAAACCTGTTTATCTAATTGACCATCTACATTTCAATTCATCAATTGACCTGATATTGTCCTTTGGAGAATTTATTTTCTAGTGCAGCATGCATTCTAGGATCCCTTACTTGTTGTCTTGTATTTTAAATATAATTTAATCTGTAGTGATTCCAGAGCCTGTTTTTTTCTTCTATGATCTTAACATTATTGAAGAATTCAGTCAACAGTCTCCTCCCTTTTTTTTAGTTTAACATTCCTCATTTGAAATTTGTTTGATATTTCTGTATGATTTTTCCAAATATGGATTCCAGAACAAAATACTACATAATTAACATTGCTTCTATTCAGGACATTACATTTGAAGGCCCATGTTGCATATTCATTCTTTATTGGCAAATTTAACTTTGATTATCTTGTTAAGGGGCTGTGCAGTTCTTTCATAGAAAATTGCTATATTAGCTCTTGGATGATAAGAAATCTATGAGGAGATAGTTTAAGACCAAACTAACATTCTATACCTAATCAAAATTTCCCTTTAGCTTTAGCATTCATTGGTAATTCTTGCCTGAATCAGTATTGGCTCTGATATTTGAAAAATAATATTTTCTTAATTCCAACATTCCTTCTACATCTACCCACCAATTCATGGCATTCTGCCACATGGAAGATACTTTCTTCTCTTCTGGATTCTTATTTCCCCCCAATGATTTATATTTATTATTTTCCTTGTTATCTTGTTCCTCAACTTGTCCCAGTTCTAGACAGTGGGAGTACCATTTGTGCTCCTATATTTTGTTACCGTGCATATTTTGGTGACAGGCTTCTACTAATTTTTGAACAAGTTTTTATTTTCTGGCATAATTCGATATCTCTGACTAATACCTACCCTCATGTTGCAATAAGCCATTTCTCCAAGAAACCCTCATCCATTTTAGTGGTGAATGATAATGAAACAAGAATTGTGCTCTAGGTGTTGTTAATCCTACTGAGGCATACTTGCTTCTAAGCTTCTGTAGCAGTTAGAGCTAGGAAATACCTGTATGTGAATATACAAACACATAAATTCATCTATACATATAACACACAACACTGCATGCAGATCTGCATGTGCAATTTATACACATTTTCACTGATAAACACATGCCTTTGAAATCATGAATTTATATCTATTCCAGCCTACACTTACATGATTCCTTACTTCCTTCCCTTATTCTATATTTTTATATTCCTTCCTTCATGGTAAAAATCCTGGCTTCTAACAGCATCAACACATTTTCTCATTTGCTCAATCATGTGATACATATGGAATAGTATCATTATCACTAGTGACCTGTTATTCTTGCCTGCCAAAAATCAACTCATGTACCTAGTAATTCCATACCTAACAATTTATTCAAAAGAAATAAACCCATCTATCCATAAACAGACTTGAACAATAATATTTACAGCAGATTTATTTATTATAGCTCCAAAGAGGAAAAATCCAATGTCTTAAATAAACTGTGACATATTCATGCAATGGAATACTACTATGCAATGGAGTGTAATACAGTGGAATTCATGCAGTAGAATACTGATTTGCTCTTTCCATATTTTCCCGTTTCATGCAACAGTAAAAGTGAATTTCAAGAATACCAATCTGATTTTAAAAGGCAAATGGAAAAGAACACATTATTGATTATTCCACTTACATGGTGCTTAAGAGCAAAATAACCTAATCTATAGTTTTGGAAACTCAGTCACTGCTTTCTTTGGGTGTAGGTAGGACAGAATAGGAGATCGATCTGGAAGGCAACTAGAACCTTTTCTGATGTTAAGGAAACGTCCTATATCTTGATCATGATATGAATTATATAGGTGCATGTATTTGTCACAATTAATTGATTGTTAATATTTCACCATCTATAAAAATGCTTCAATTTAAAAAATTGACCAGAGCAGAAGCTGTCCTTTTACTTAAAACTAGAATTCCTCAAATGAAAACAGCACTTTTTTGTAGATTGCCACAGTTATGATATGCCTCCTTCATTACTCTCCTAACTGCTGAAGGCATTTGAATTTGCCATCCCTCATCAATAGATGTAAATTCCTTTGACAAATATAGAAAATATGTATTTTAAATATGCAGAGTATCACATAATTTAAAATTCCATGGGTAATTTAATATAACTATGTTTGGCCAATATACTGACTTTTAATACATATAAATTTGAAATGTTAAAACTTGAAACAAATTCTAATACTGAATTTTGGATTCCTTTGGAGCTTAGTTTTTTTGCAAACTTGATCTATTTATGAAAGCAAAAACAAACCAATTTCAGTGAAGTCAAGCGTTGCCATGGAAATAGTTGGTTTCCAACATATATCATTTCAATGAAGAGCTGGTTTTCTTAGACCTTCTCATAAATCCTGGTGCAGACCACACCCTTCATCTTACATTCCTTAAAAAAAATGAAAGAAGGAAGATTAATAGCATATCTAAAACGCAAACTTTCTCAAGTGAACAGCAAGTTTGTAATATAAATAGAAGTAAAAAACAAAACAAAAGATTAAATTTAGAAAGGAATAAAATATCACTATGTCAGTCTGCAGCAATTTAATGTAACTAAAATTAACTTAATTGATATTATGGCAAAGGAATGTTTTCCTAAGTGACAAAGTTTAATGCATGATTTGTATGCATTTAAGTCTAAAAGCAATGGTTTTCAAAAATATCTGGATATTTGTACTATGTAGGAAACACTTAAAAATACTTGTGGCTATCCCAAGATGTTTACATTCAATTGATTTGTTAGAGATTAGTATTTACTTCCCATGTAAATCTAATGTAATACTAGGAATAAGAACCCCTAAGAACTAGAAATAAAGGAAGAAACAATAAAAATATACATGACTGTATTTCTATTCAATGTATAAATTAATATTAAGCACAGAACCTAAACAATAGTGTTATTAGAGTTCATTTAATATAACCTTTGTCATCATTCTTATCTTTTCTGTGAAATAAATCTATGAGAGTTCAACTTGAATTGGATGAGTTCAACTTGAATTGCTGATATAGTTTAGTTTTTTGGGGGATGGTGCAGGGTGGGATGATAGAGGCAAGTTTATTTAAGAAAAGGGAAATGAAAGATGAGAAATAAAGGAGGTAGAACAGGAGGACGACCTGAGTTGTTCAGGCTCAGGAGAGGGTAGAGATAGAAAGCCATACAAGGGATTCTTAAAAGTAAAACCTGTATAAATATCTATAGATATCTATAAATATTCTACAGATTGAATCTTTCATAATTTGTCTTGCTTTTAAAATTTATACTTGCCCTATGGAAAAAAAAATAGAGGTTTCTCTAAATAACGAAGTAGATATACCATATCACCCAACAATTCTGCTCCTCGATATTTACTCAAAGAATGAAAAAAAAAACACAACACTGATTAAATAGGATATAAGCAGTCCTCTGTTCACTGCAGCACTATTTATAATAGCCAGGTTAAGGGAAAAAAACAAAGTGTAAAGTAGAGAGAAGCAGTTACAACACACATATACACAGACCATGGAAAACTACTCAGCTATGTTTTGTGTGTGTGTGTGTGTGTGTGTGTGTGTGTGAAGAAAATGAACTCTTACCATTAGCCATTTGAAACTAAAGGGGATAATATTAAACCAAATAAATCCAAAGGAGAAAAATTAACACCAGATATTGTCATAAATATGTGTATATAGGAAAACAAAGAAAATATTCAGATAAAACCAAACCAATAACAAACCCTTAGAAATCTGTGTAACTGAAGCTACAAGAGGTGGAGGGAGTGCCATGGGCTGTGGTGGAGTACTGTAGGTGCCGTAGTGGTTTGTTTGGTCTGGTGTTGTGCATCTGAGGAGGTGTGAACCGGGGCCTCTGAACCACATACCATGTTGTGAATCAATGTTACCTCAGTGAAAAAATATTTAAACTTCCATGTTGTGAGTTCAAATTAGTAAGATTTACCCATACTTTCTTTAATTTTACTACTGTTTTTTGGTATTTCTAAAATAATAAGTAGGGTTTATTATTTCTAAAATCTTAAACCTGTACTGGAAGCATTTAAAATATAGTAGCGAAGTCTTCATATTAAATATCACCCAAACATGAACTCCTACTTTATTTTTAGATGTCCAATTTTCTTACATTGCAAAAAAAATAGTTTGAAAGTAATAAAACCAATATCTATTTAAATCACATTACTTATGTATTTAGAAGTGAAAATGCTCTTACCACTACCATTTTGCCATCCACCAATGTTCTCTTTATTGTTGTCTCTTTGCCATCCCATTTCTGCACTTGATTCAATGAACCCCTTGCCAAGGTTACAGTGGTCTGCAAAGACATATTTACCTAATTGAGTGGCTTGAACTTTGATTGATGAAGAAGTTCATTCACTGTTGATGGGATTTCATATGGGTGTCTCATGAGGTACATTCATTTTCAATAGAATAGAATAGTCTACCCTTTTGAACACTGGCAGGAGTCCTCTCAAGTGGTACAACAGACTGGTAGAAGAATGAGCCAACTTTGAAGGGAAACATTAAATTTTACCTTTGTTTTCCTATTGTCAGCTGTGGTTTCTTCAAATTCTTGGCCTAAATTGAAGGAGATCTCTGTATTTTTAAAGGTACTTTCAGTTCTTATAGTTATAGTATCTCCTCTCTTGCTGATGATCACAGTGGGTTTGGCCAAATTTCCCAGTTTTCTGGTTGCTAACCCCACACCTGAAAGTTAAAACAATGTTACAATTATGTTGACTTAAAGAATGAACCTAGAGAAACTACAGGTAGCCACAGCACCTCAGGTGTGTAGATGTAGTAGTGTCACTTACCACTGAGTATCTCCTCCCCCTAATGAATGTACATGTTCACGGACTCAAATAATTTAGATTTTGTTACTGCAAAAGTAATGTTGGTAAACTTTAAAGATAAAAGTACTCAGGGGGAGTAGTAGTTTTCATTTCACCACATCAAGTCCTTTTGAAAATTGTCAACTAAGTCAACCCTTGAAAGCTGACCATAGAATGAGGCATTCAGAAAGGAAGAAGGAGGGAGAGCAGGAGAATTTGTAGTCTGTTATAAATCCTCAGGTGTTCTTATGCACTGTAAAATTTGAAAATGACAGTATTGGGGAATCTTTCTTTGAGGTTTTCTTATATTTTGCTTCTTCCTTACAGGTACGGTAAAGACTGTAAATCTAACCAACCTCATAGTATGGGGTCTAGTCCCAAAAATTCTCATAGCTTTCCAGGAAACATGACATGAGTTTTTTCATTTTACTTAAAATAGAAACTTTCTCATATACTTTCTGAAGAGATAAGTAAAACTTCAAAAAGCATGGTAACCTTAAATCATTGAGAACACTACATCAGAGAATTCTGAACATTTCTAAGCTGTTCACACCTATTGTGCTTTTATCTGTGAGATATGAGTCTGTAGAGATTTCATAAAATAAAGTTTCCAGAGATTGTGTAAAGTAAAGTTCATGTACCTAATGCCTGGCATTTCCATCTTCATTCACTGCTCCAGATCCAGGAAAATATGATGTTTGTGTACCTGAATTTAAATTCACTGCCAAGCACCGAATCTCTTTCCTAGCTATAGATTTCCTGCTTTAGAACACATTTCCTTTTTCCAAACTTTCCTGTGTGTATGTAATAAAAGACAGCCTAGAGCTAGCAAGAGCAGACTGTCTTGGTTAAACATCAAATCTTAAATGAGAAGTTTTCTATCATCCTTAATATATTTACTCCTTAGTTATTAGCACTTTAATTATTCTAATATAGTATTTTTCAGGAAATCCAGAGAATGGATTTATTACATTTTTAAGACTTCTTTTCACAGAAACCAAAACCAAAACTCTGTTGATATGAAACTCCCCTTAAATCAGTGGGAATTCATGTATTTGAGTAGTTCTTGGTTAGATTAAAGTTGCTGCAAACAAAATACAAGTAAATTATCTGAAGGCCAAGAAAAGTTAATTCCAGAAGAGGGTTATACAAACTTCCTGTACAAACTTCCCCAGTCTCCCCCTGAAAGGAATTAGAAGAAAATAATCTCCATAACTTTGTCAAAAAGAATTTTCTCAATCGAAAGAGCAAAAAATATTTCTTACCAAGAACCTTCATATAATCATCAAAGTGCTCACTAGAAACAAGTTTCCAGGTGCCCAGGAATTTGTTGCTCATTGTGATGGATGAGAATTCAACACAATTCTAGGTTCGATTTAGGAAACCTAAATGTAACGATGAAGGCTCAGAAGAATCTTTTCAAAGATGTTTAAAGCATGTGACTCTCACAGAGACCCAATAGGAAAATGCAGCATCAGGAGTGGGTAGTGAATGACTTTTCATTAATCCATTAGCACAAAAGAAACCCCCACATAAGGTTTCCTTTAGTTTCCAAACATTTTTATAAAAGTCTATGAAAATGCTATTTGAACATCAAAATAACTGGATTGACCTTACATTTTAAAGAAGTGCTTAGATCCTTAATGCTTTAGGGAAAAAAATCCTTAAATTAAGTTCTATACAGACTAAATTATATAAGCATGAATGAATGAATGAATGAATGAGTGTGTGTGTGTGTGTGTGTGTGTGTGTGTGTGCGCTTAGGCATCTTGCTCAGGCTGAATCAGCACAATTAGGAATTCTTACTGAAAGGGAGGAAAGAAAATGTCCATGAGTATTGTGATAACAGCTCAAATATGTTGTGGGAGAGAAAAGCAGGGAAGCAGTGTGAGGAAGTATTCATAGGTAAGGGAGGTTTGGCATAGTTCACATATCCTAGGCAAGCAGAGTAGGCAGACAATTACTGCAGAGAACAGAAGTTGTATTCATGGGATGGACAAGAAGTAATAACATGCTCGTTCGTTGGCCAAAACTAAAGATTTTCATCAAAAAATTATAAATCCAAATTAAGCAGTTTCTTTTCAATGCAGCAACTTTAAGTCCTTTTAAAGAAATCTTAAGCTTTATAAAGAGAAAGGATTTTATATAAAAAGTGCTAATATATACTGAGAGTCATTATGGTCAGTTGCTATGCTAAGTGCTTAATAGAAATTATTTTATTTAATCTTTTGAATAAATCCAGTAATAGATATTATTGTATCTGTACTAGTTCAGGAGATTAGTTTTTTTTTTTTTACAAAGTTTGAAGAAGAAGTTGGCTTGAACTTGGCCTTGTTCTAGAACTTAGACCAGACAATTTTCTTTTATTGCTTCATTTCATTGAATGTGCACAGAGGTTCTGGTCTAGTGTTAGAGGATGTTGATATGGCCATGACTCGCAAGAGACACCTCTGCCCAAAATCAAGAGATGAGGTATCCATTCTATAGTAGTACATCAGAACCCCAGCTTTTGGTGGGGGAGCAAATATAAAATCACTTCAAATATTAGTGTTGCTCTTGCCTTTCCTATTACTAGTAGGTTTTTCTCACTGATATTATTCCTACTGTGAAACAACTGCTGTTACCGGATAGTTTATATTTTGCACACAGATTGGTACTTGTGGTCAGTTTGCTCCTAGAAAGTAGAATCACAGACTTTAGGACTCAGGTTACAGTGTCATAACCACTGCAGTTATGGGGTACAAGCTGGGTAAGAGGTAGAGAACCATACAACCAACTCAAGTTTTATCTCACTATTCATGACTTGATAACTCAAAGTGGGGATGAACTAGTGAATAAAAAATTCTACTAACCAATTACTCCAAACCCAGTCCTAAGGGAATGTAACTGGAGAGAATACACTGTATTGGAATTAAAAAAGCAGTCATAAAAGAAAACACATTTTCTTCTGATCTAAAACACTTAATAAAAATGAACATGGTATCACGTGTGCCTTCAAAATATTTTTGTGGATATTTCTTTGTTGAGATGTTTTATCTAAATTGAAGAGGATTTTCAGATCCCTTTCCCATAAACTAAGTCCTCATTTTCAGAACAACCAGCACAGGAAAACTGTAAATTATCAACTGTCCCTGGATTGCATATAAAAATAGTTATGGTTTGAAATATAAACAACTAACTACATTGACAAGGCAGAAAGCTTAGAACTTTGAAGAAATTTTAGACAAAGCAGGTATTTTTTTTCTATTTTAAGCTTGTCAGTGATATATGTGATTGCTGAGGTTGACCAGATGTACTAGGATCAAGATGAAATTCCAAGGTACATGTATGAGTCAAAGACACAGATCAAAGCAATGATCTGAGCACTGAACAAGGCTTGAGACACTGACATTAAGTCACTCCTAAGAAAGACATTAATATCCTAGTGAGAAAGGGGTAATGAACTCCAAAACCACATCATAGCTAAACACTTGTAGACTTGAATTAAATGTTCTTAAAATCTCTCTATGGTGTGGGTTAGAGTCTTCTTTTATGCTGTTCTCTGCTCGCAATAGCCAATGAGTATTCTTTATCATGTGCAGCCAAAGAGAGTGAGAATTCTATTAAACAACTAACTAATCAGTATTATGTAGCAAGATACCCTGTAGAATTTCTTAGACACCAGTGCCATAAAAATGATCTAATTAATATTCAGAATTTAGACACTAGAGCATCTGGTGCCCCTCCAATATGGCTATTTGACAGAAGGTGACAATCATACTTTAGCTTTGATATCCTCCTCTTCCATTTTCCAAGTAGTGTTTTTTCTAGTTTTAACAATGTTGAAATCAAAGTTGTTTTTTTTTTTGTTTGTTTGTTTTTTCCAAAGTTGTTTTCTTAATGCAAACCATTTCTTATAACTTTCTGGGCCACTATTAGATTTTTTGGTTACTATGGTGACAATTGCATTTATGTTGCTTGAGAATAGTTAATAGCTTTTCATTTGTTAAATGGCAATAGAGGAAAGGAAGAAGTAGCTTGCGATCCAAACAATGCAATTAACTTTGTTTTTGCTAGAATCACACATATGGCCTCTTTCCCAAAGACTTGTCTAACGTTTCACATTTCATCATTATTTCTAATAGAACACCTGAGAATTGAAGTTGCTCATTCACTGGGGAGGTAAGACAGAATTTCTGCACTTCAGTTTCTTTCTCTAGTCATTGTATCATATATGAGTTTGTAACTATTTTTCAATCTATGTGCTTTTCCTCCTAGATAAAAATATTAATAACAACAGTAAAGGAGTCTCTGCTTTTCAGATCTTTGCATAAAGAGCCATTAGAATTGCTTTTTAGGACCCAGTCAGTTGCTTCCTTATTGCTGATGGGAGAATCTGCAATAGGGAATCCCTTAAAATTAATTAACTTTACAACATACTGAAAAATATGATGTGTATGTGTAATTTTATGTTATGGGGAAAATTAAAAATTCTGATTGTTAGAGGACAGACTGAGGGGCACCCCAGGACTCCAAACCCTCTAAATGGGTTCTGCCATCTATTGTATGAGGACAAAGCATACTCTTAATGTGCAGGAACTTTAATAGAATAATGTACATAGAGAGAAGAAAGTCTCACAGTGAAGCACCCACTTGTTCAGTCAAACAGAGTTGGTTCAAAACAGGCCTGCTAGTCCTGAAACTTGCCATCAGTCTAAGATTCATTCTAGAGGGGAACCACAGGAAAGAGGGAGAAGGGACTAGACAAGTCTGGAAGGAAAGGAGCAAAATCTATGGCTTCATTGTCAGCCTTTCTACAGGTCTCTGACCCGCTCTTCTGTGTGTCTCTACATGTCTCGACTCCACGTATCTCTTTCCCCAAGTCCCTGATGCAAATCTAAAATCAAGAAGCAAATGTGACTTCTTTACAAGTCTCTGCTCCATGTGCCTCCTATACATCTTTTTCCTCTTTCCTTCCTTGTCTTCTTTCAGTCCTTTTTAACTTCCCCTCACTTCTTAGTTCATTAGGCGGGGCAGGAAACTTAGGACCTCCCCTTTCTATAGAGATAACACTGTTCTAAGATTACACTGTTATAACAATAATATATTAATATATATTAATAAGCTTTCCTACTTTATTTCTTTTATTGTATTTTGAAATTTTTACAATATTGAAGTAGTGTACAGATAATGAGAAAAAGTGTAATTCACTTATTATATACAAAATGCATATTTCAGACTAAAGTTACCCTAGAGAGTCAATTCATGTTTAAACTGTAAATTCTTTCATTTCATTTTATTCTTTATTCCCTAAAACAATTGAAAATGAATTTTGTAGTTAAATAGCAGGCTATAACCCATTGCATGTGAGTGGGAATACAATGTGAAGATGTGATGTTTTTAAATGCACACTGACTAATAGTAAATGCTCTAATGAAGACTAAGATTACAGTGGCTTACTTACACTCCAGTCCTCTGTTGATTTCCTGGTCTCTGGACAGTTTTTCTTCATGAAGTGACTCACAGGGTTTGGATCCATTCGTCTGTGTCTGCAATTTCCCTCAGAGTTCAAAGTTCTTTCCTCTGATTAGGCAGTCAGGGAAGATGTAAAGAGAGCACTTGTGCCTTTCACCTGTCTTGACCCAGAAAAGGCACACATCACCTCCACTCAGACTCAAAGCAAGGAGTAGTCACATGACTCGTGGGGACCCTAAGGAGAGGCTGGGCAGACTCTTCAAGTCACCAAAGTTCCATTTTAAGAGGGTGAACGCATATCTCCTGTGGACAATTAGCCATACCCATTACAGTGACCTTCATATCTTGGCCCACCAAGTCCTGACATGTCTGAAAGAAAGGATAGTGAAATGGGGGTTCGTTTTAGACTAGCTTTACTCATTACCAAAAGGCAAGCCTTTGGATTCAACTTCTATTATCTGTTGTTAACTGCTGATTGCTCTGAAGATTGAAAAAGAAAAACCTTGTAAAATTACTTTGCAGCCTATGGGTTGAAAGATATTACTTTCAATAATTACTGAATTCTGAATTCCATTTTGCAAAGTAAACCAGAGTCCATTTTCTTTTTTTTGTTTTACTCAAAATCTATAACTGTTTAGTTCCTTCAAGATCCTGTTCAAAGCTTACCTCTACTGTGGTTCTCTTCTGTTCTCATTTGCTTTGCCTACTGCTTGAATGCATTTTCCTTCTAGCTACATTTTTCTTGTTCTTTGCATTTTAATTGCCTTATAACTACAAGGGTGTTGTGGAGAAACTGAGAAGAGGTGAGGCATACTCTGCACTGGACCATTGTATAGAGCTTATTTACCCTCAGTACAACTTTGGAAATAGATGCTATCCCTTTGCAGAGGAGAAAACTGGAAAGGTGAAGCAATCCAATCATGCTCATGTAGTTGTCAAAGGCAGAAGGAGGATTCAAGTCTCAAATCTCATTTATTCTTTCTTCACTCCACATTCCTCCTCCTTCTTCAAGGCAATAGAAGAATTCAGTTTTGTCTGGGAGTTGGTGGTTAGATGTCCCCCTAATCCCTAACCTTATCCCTCTGAAAAAATTACACAGGGTCTAGGTACTAAATAGGCTTCCAGGTGGACAGCCTATTTTTTTATCTAAATGTTCAAAGTAGAAATTTTGGGAAACTCTAAGAAAAATTGGAAACCTGCATGTAGGTTATTCCCTGATATTACACCCTAATTGTCCATCTGTTTTTAGTTACTATCTTCAGATTAGTCACTTGTCTTTTTATAACCATTAAAGACAAATAAATGCTTTTATATGTTTATTGCATTTCTGTTCTTGAAGTATGAATATTAAACACACAAAGACTAATTTGTTCAAAATGAATTAATTTTGTCAGTGATTTACTAGTGTTGAGCAAAATGAAAAAGAAATCTAGTAAATTACTTTGATAATAGTACTAATCATGATTTAGTGTAACTAATCTTTGAATAATGAAGTCTTTGCTACAAACATTAGCATGAATTTGAATGAATTTGAAATTAATGGTTAACTGTTAAATTATCCAGTTTAAAAACACTCAAACATAAAATTTAAACTTCTGTGTGACTTATTGTTCTCACTTCTTTATTTTGAACTTTCTTAGAAGGTGGATAAATAGTTTATGTTATTTCTTAACTCACCGTGATAAGATTTTGTTTTATCCTTCTATAAATTCAATACAATTTGAAAAATATAATGTGATCAGTTACTTAGATAATGTATATACCAAGAAAGTGATCATATGAAAATCTTTAGTAAAAACTGAAGACAGTTAAAAGTTTGATGAACTTTTTTCATACAGATATTTTGATATAATTTGCGAGTAAATATAAAAATGATAGAATTTCAAAATGTCCCTGCTATTTCAAAATACCCACAATATCAGCAGGAAGCTATGAATTTCAAGTCTAACTCAGGGTTGTTTTTCTGTTCATTACACAGTATGGAACAGTGGTCACAGGGTAAGAAGTTGAATGAATGATTTCCTTGGGAGAAGTAGGTTTGGTTCTACTACCGAAGACCCAACATCAGCATTTTGTTTCTCATTTGAGCTCTTTGTACTTTTAACTATGGCTTTTATGGAGGGAAAATGTCTTGAAAATTCAGAACTGTATTATTCTTGTTTTAATTATGCCTCCATAAAGCCAGATTTGAGTATGTAAACATCTAGTGCTTTCTAGAGTATTATCTCCTCCTGAATGGTTATGGAAAACCACTCACCCCTTGAACTGATGTATTGATAAAACAGCTGTTATCTACAGTCCCCATGCAGAGATTATCCTCTGATTGAAGAGTTGACCCATCCTTCCTTTTTCCCACACTGACACTTCCTTGGGGGTTGAAAGTCTCTGACTTCTGGAGAGCAAGTATAATTATACTGTATACACTTGTGTTCTTTAAGAAAAACAGACACAACAAGGGCAAGCCTAATCTAGCAGGTGTCCACCACCAAACTCCTAACTTCAGTGCCACATTGTATGCTCAGACTCTTGAGGGCTTTATATAGCAGTTTTGCTTTCTCTTCTTGAACTAGTGACTTCCCAACTTGTGTTCAGTCTTTAAATACACTATCCTATATTTTCATTCATCAAAAAGGGGACCACAGGGCTCAGTTGCATAGGACACTCTCAGGTATACCTATTATCCACATCTAATTATTATAGTATTTACTTCCACTTTTTATTTCTTATGAGTATAGATGATAAGTGACATGTATATTATCCTTTAGCACATATTAAACATGACTCTCAAAATTTATTTTTAACTGAATCCTATCTATTTTAAAATTTAAGGTATTTATATAATTAATTTTTCTCTTCTCTCCCTGCTACAAATAATCTCACATTTTCAGACTGCACCCTTTAATTTTACTTAAATATCTTTGCTTTAAGGTTTTTAACTTCTTAGCAAGCTCATTTGTGAAAGTACTAAGAAACTTTTGTATGGCTCTAACAATTATATTCTTACCAGACATACAGAAATTCAGGAATTGTACTTAGTAAAATGTCATTGCAAAAGTCTAGCTGTAAGCAGTGGTGACATATGTGTTCATCTGATTAATTTAAGTGAGTTTATGGATAAGTAAGATGATTATCTTAGTTCAACCACAGAAAGTAATGTCCAGGGTCTATTTGACCTTATATCCTCTCATTATTTAGTTAGCTAAATAGCTAGCTATTTGAACTCTGTATCTATTATCTAGCTAGCATCTACCTACCTATCCATTCAATCTATGTAGGTTTTCAGTATGTGTACTACACAATGTAAGTTCCAATTATAATAAGTTTTTCCTTTCAAGATAACATAACATTCCGAAGAGTGCCCCTTTGACAAAATACCATACCTTAAATGTAATGAACCCACTGGAGGAGGGCAGTCAGGTGGGCAGAGGATTAGGGGATTTTATACTTATACCATAGGTTCTTACCTCACCAATTCATCAGATAGTCCCTAACCCTCAATATCACAGTTTCAAAAATGCCCTTGATTTTATGGTTTTATTGAGCAAATTTATGTTAAGCAACTTTGTTTTTTAATCCCAGGTCTTCATATCTTTCTTCTTTTAATCCAGTTCCCTGTTAGTGAGCAAGTTTTCACTGATGTAGTCACCTCCTTCATGCCTTTTTGTAGATCCTGGTGCTGACAATATTATTCATAGTACATTCCTAAAAACAAAGAGAGATCTATTAGAGATAGTAAGTAACAGGTCTGCACTTATCATCCAGAGTCAATATTCCGGATGTGAAAAAGCTTTGTAACTTGAAAAATCTTCATTAAATAGGAACATATAAAAGATTTAATATAGATGAAACTCACCACTACCATTTTTCCATCTACAATTTGTCTTTTGATTGTTGTCTCTTTGCCAAGCCATTTCTGGACATGAACCATTGAGCCACCGTTTAATGTTATGGTGCTCTATAAATGCATAAAGGAATTAGTTAAAGATAACAGTTCACTATGTTCTGACACAAAACTAGACACCTGCTTGTTAATTTCTATTTTGATATTCTTTTCTATAAAATCCTTATCATAACTTGTTATAATTTAATATCATTAAGTAATTACTTAATGCTCTCCTTCTTTAGGCACCAAAACTCTCTGTAATTAATTGTTCCATATGTTCTTTTGCATGACAGAGACTAAAAAAATAAGTCAGATTATTTACTTTATTAAGCATTTTAATAATTAATAAAATGATATATTTTAGAAATAATATCAAGAAACAAAATGCTAATTTACAAAACCAATCTAAACTAACCTGATAATATGAATGCACTATATCTAGCCACTCTCTAGTTTTTCCCTCATTCTGGAACACCAAGACTTGGCTCTTACTTTCACTTTCCGATTGTCTGCTGTAGTTTCATCAAATTCTTCTCCCAGCTTAAAGGAGATCTCACTGTTGTTGAAAGAGCTTTCTGTTCTGATGTTCACCGTATCGCCATCAACACTAATAGTGGTGCTTGGCTTCACTAATTCCACCATACTGCGGATTGCAGCACTCACTCCTGTGAAGCAGAAACAAGATGCCATCTTAACATATTTACAAGAAGTACTAAAAATCATTTGGGGAAACATTTTAAAAGAATGTACACCCTTCCTGCTTGAATTTTGCATAATATACCCTAATTTCTTCAATGTGATCATTGTGATAATGGGATTGACCCAGCACCTCCTAAACAGAAAATATGTTCATTAATAATACTTAACATTTTGAAAAGCTAAATCCACTTTTTGAGACTTTTGTGCTTCAGCAGAAATGCATTTAATGCCTTCCCAGTGATCTGATGTGTGCATTAATCTTACCAAGTGTTACAACAGTGCAAGGAGTGTTACTATTCTCGTTTTGGCTATCAGTACACAAAGTTCCAGAGACGTAGAGAGGCTTTGTTCTAGGTCATGCGTCTGGTAAATAGCATAGTGGAGATTTCAACACAGATTTTCCACTTGTCCAAGCATTTTAGCACATTTAAAAGCCAAGAAATGCTTCTTTTCCCATAAATCCCAAATTTCTTTGATATCCTCATAAATTTAAAATGATGAATCCTTAAAGAAATCCGTTTCTTGGGCCGGGCAAGGTGGTATATCCATGTAAGCGGCAGCCTAGATAGCCACGCCGGGGCCAGGGATCGCGGTTCGAGACCCTCTTGGGGCAAGGTAGCGAGACCTAGTTCCAAAATAATAGCTGGGCCTAGTGGCGTGCACCTGTAATCCCAGCTACCTGGGAAGCTGAGGCTGGGGATTGCTTGAGTCTGTGGTACCCTGGGCAATGTGAACCTGTGGTTCCATGGGCAAAAATAGCGAGACCTAGTCTCTAAAAAAAAAAAAATCTGTTTCTTAATAGTCTCTATAAATGAGAAACAAATATTATTTTACAGCACACTGATTTTTTTGTTATGAAAGATAAGAAATTGTGAGGTTTTCTGGAGGGAATAAACGCATCATTAATAGTTTGTAAACATATATTGATCATTTCATGCAAACTGAAAAAACAAGTCAAAAAAGTAAAAAAGCTCTTGACTTTATATAAACTATGATTATAAAGGAGATTTCTCTTAATGAAATATTTAAATCCTAATTAAATATTAAATTATTGTTGGTTTTTAGGACTAATAAAGAATAGCATATTGTTAAATATTCATGTCATTATGCTGATGCTTACTCAAGTTAACTCAAAGGTAATGAATGAGTAAGATTTATCCTTTTGAGAAATACTCAATGCAGGAATATTCAGTGAGTAAACTGTTCTATTTCTCCAACAAAAAACCCTCAAAATTCTTCAAGATAATATTTCTAAATATGTTCCACTTCTATCACAATTCTGCAAATTAGTCAACTGGAAAATTTATTTGTTGTTATTGCTCTTTTGAAGTTATAAACTAACACAAACCTTGTAGCATCTTTAGTTGACACATTTGAGTATAGTTATTATTCTCTATAAATTTAAAGATAGAAAAAGCTAATTAACAAAGCAACCAACCTAAAGAGAAAATTTATCAAAGGGTTAGGTGATGACTTTTCATAAAGGAACAACGGGCTTTAATATATGAATATCCACTGTAGAAAGACTCTGTGGACCTAGTATTCAAAAAAGGGCAATTTTACTAGCAATAAAAAAACAAAAGAGGATTCACAGAATTTACTAATTCTGAAGACTATGCCCTAGAGTCACAAAAGAAAGAAAATTGTAGAATTTTTCATTGTAAAGTGAAAAATCAAGCAGGTCACAAAATGAGTTGCCAATTTCCAAGTATTTTTATGGTAGGTCTCACCTAGTTCTTTCATATATTCTTCAAAGTTTTCACTGGATTCCAGCTTCCAGGTTCCCAAGAACTGCTCAATCATCATGGAAAGCTTGCAAAGAAGACACACTCACAATGGGAAGTCAAAAGAACTTTGGCAATAAAGTGTTACCAGTCTGTTCATTTAAAAGACCTCACCACCATGTGACTTTTCTGAAATGGCCAATAGGGAAGAAGAAAGACCAAAGATTCCAGGCACTGACATTGACTCATTTTACTAACCTTCAAATTAAGAAGCAGAAAATTAGCACATGGAGTTGAATTTCAGTCAGTGATTATAGCTTCTAGTAGAGATTTACATCCAAGTGTCACCTGATAAGTGTTACCTGTGAGATGGGGACAATTTTCAATAGCCATCAGTCTTTTGAACCTTGAATGCTAAGTCAACTTTGAAAGAATATCCCCACAGCGACTAATGAACACCCTACTGAGATGTTTTCCTACCTGATACAAGGACATCCTTGCTGGGTCCACCTCAGCTCTTTTCTGTTTGGATAAGTCACAGTGCCAGAGTACCCACTTCATTAAAATAATATACTCTCCTCCCTTCCTTGCAGGTTGATGAATTGATATTATTTAAGGTAACTGAAATGTCTACATTCATTTAGAATGAGATGTAGGGTATTATTAATATTATCATTGTTGTTAATCAAGAGTAATTGCAAGCTCAGAAGGAAGGTGAAAATTATCATTGCATAGTATTTTGTGATTTAAGTCCTAAAAAAAGAAGTGAAGCAAGTGAATACTTAGAAAATTCACTGTTTGGCTTGCAAAATAATATTACTATTGAAAAGCATCATTTGAAATTGTGAATAGAAATTTTATGGTCTATTGATATCTTCATTCTAACAGACAGACAAAGGCAGAGTATAATTTAAATGTCTTTTGGATAACTTCTAAATCATCTTTGACAATCCAAGTAATAGATGTGGATTTTGTGGGTAAATTGAGTTTACCAAAAAGGATTAGGGCTGGTGTGTATCACAGCTTTGAACCTTGAACACTTAAGACTGGAAAAGCAAAGTGCCAGATGACAGAATAAGAATCTTCATGTCAATACTTGACTGTGTCAAATATTTTCTCAATTCAAAGAAATAGGTATCCAAACCATCTCTGGTGGGTAGGTTTTTGTTTTTTGGGTTTTTGTTTGTTTGATTTTTAATTAAAAAGACTCCATGTCTTGGTTTAAAATAAATTCAAAGAATTTCTTCTGATGGAAACATAGACATTTAGAGTCAATATCTTTAAAGGTGGAAAGGTTATTAAAATATCTGGAAGATAAAACAGAGGCAACAAAAACCCTGGAGTCAGTTTCAGGAAACTAAGAACTGTGCATAAAATAAGGGCCTGAGCACCTGAAACTGTCCTCAGGGGTGATGTTCAGATAAAGAGCAATGGGCCAGATCTGTCTTTACTGTTCTCTGTGTATATATACTCTCTGATGGATGGTCAGCAAGTGAGTGGGGTGAGGTGACCCCTTAGCATGACCATCTTGGTTCCATTCTCCTGTCATTGATTGATTAGAATGCAATCCTGTGACTCATTTCAGAACTCAGCTGGCCAATGAGACAAGATGGAAACTCAAGCGTCTGGCTTCTACAAAGTTTCCTTCCTCCTAAGTGAGAGCCTGAGGAATGGTCTCTTTTTCCTCTGCACATTTTGCTTTCTTGTAGGATATTTAGAACTTTTGTATGTATTGTATTAGAAACTCAAAAATGAAGCAAAGACTGAGGACAGCAGAACTGAAAGTGGGGAGAAACAATACTATTTTATTTCTGAAATTTTTATTTTGTGAATTATTAAATTCCACTGTATTTAAACAATGTTTTGCCTAAGTTTTTGGTATTTAGCTGTTTTGTTACTTAACCTGCAGTTGCAGGTTATACCTTCATCACTGACAAGCGTTTGTAAATACCTTCACCTGAATGACTTTGGACTCAAAATGAATTTATACATACCTTGTGCTATTCACTTCTTACACAGCATCTTCCATCTTTTCAGAACTGACTGAAGTCTCCTTCCTCATGAAACTTTGTCAGAGTCAACTGATATCTATTAATGAGACACAATTTTACTTAACCACATATATTTGCATTCTTATATTAATACAACTAGCTCACCTCCAACTGTCCCTTGAGGGACATCATGAAAAGAAAATACTTCTTATCCCTGTATCCTTAGAACAGTACCTGGTATATTGTGAATGCTTAATAAGTATTTTATGAATGAAAGATAAAAAGAATAAGCAGTTTCTATCTCTTTTTTAACTGGTAGTTTCCTCACTTGTGATCATAATCTCTCTAACCGTGATTAAACACAGCCTGTGATTTGAGTCCACTCTTGTCTCTTGGTGTCCTGACTGCTCCTAGAATCTTTCATCATGTCCTCAGATGGTAGAGTTATCCCAGACCTAGACAAGCTTTGCTCATTGTCTCATTTTTACCATAAGAGATTCCCTTTACTGCTAAGAAAGTTCTCTGTTGTTCCTATTGCTACCACCACTAGCATTGAACATCTTTTTTGATTATTTTTAAAGTCTCATTTCCTCAAGTAAGAAATTTTTGAAATTAGAATGTTCTTCATTGTTAAACCTCTTAAAGAAATTAGATGCCATAGTTTGAGGTGAAACAGTTACACATTGTGTTTTCATGAGTTTCAATGCTTATTTCTCCACTACCTCATATTCTATATTAACTTTTTTGTGACAGTTTCAATAATAGGTAGTTCTTAATACATTTTAATTTTGAGATGCTGCATTATCTTTTTGTAAGGGACACTGGTAAAATCAATTTATATGGGAAACTATAGAAGTATTCGGAAATAAGCTTAGTAATTAACTGCTGCACATAAATATAATAGTTTAACTGGAACCATACTACATTTTTTCCCAATTTTGTTACCATGGTATAATATATAAGACATAAAATCAATTTTTGACCATTTGAAATGTATAGTTCAATGTCATTGAATGCACTCATATTGCTTTACAACCGTCAGCACCATCTCTCTCCAGAATTCTTCTCACCTTCATAACTGAAACGTTATACCCATTAACATCATTTTTCTTGATTTTCCTCCCCCAATCCTAAGCAACTATCATACTACTTTCTGGCTCCATGGTTTGCCTACACTAAGCTCTTATCAGTGGAATCATAATTTTTGTTTCTTTGTGACTGACTTACTGCACTTAACATAATGTTCTCAAAGTTCATCCATGTTGCACCATTTGTCCAAACTTCCTTTTCAACACTTAATAATATAAAACACACAAACAAGCACACGCACACACAGGAACGCATGCATGAACGCACTCACCCACCACCACCACCACCTCCACCACTACCACCACCTCCACTACCACCATTACCATGTTTTGTTTATCCATTCATCTATTATTGAGCTTTTGCATTTCTTTTACATTCTAGCTTTTGTGAATGATGCTGCTGTGAACATGGATTTACAGATAACTTGAGATTCTGTACTCAATACTTTTGAACATAACCTAAGAAGCAGAATTGTTGGATCACATAGTAGCTCTATTTTTTCCTTTATTGAGGAATTATCATGCTGTTGTCCATAGCAGCATGCTGCTCATCCTCACCAACAGTGCACAAGGACTCTTATTGTGCCACATTCTCACCAAAGCATTAATTTCTGGAATCTGCAGCCTAGATTTATGGTGAAAATTCAGGAAGAAGAAGTTGACTTTTCTAGCAAATATATTTAGTAATGAATATCCTCTTTACTCTATGCTATCACACTAAACAGCTGAAATTTGAAGATATTTTCAAAAATAGCTGAATACAACATGAAGAGATGGAGAAAGCTCAGTGAGAAGACAGAAGACAGAAAGGAAATGAAATGCAGCCCTCCCCCAAAATAAAATTTAGAGGGAAGAAAGAGCATGAAAACTAGCATGATTGAACAAGTAATGTGAAGACAAGAGCAATGATAAAAGTAAGAAGTTCAGAGTAAAAAAGGAAAAGGTAAAAAAAATAGAAAAAAAAGATAAATTTACGTGTCAAGTAAAGGATAATGACCATTTTCTGAACACCTTGGGGGCTACTTAATTGCTTTAAATCAGTGAATGTCACACAGATTTTCATCGTGTAAATATCATTCATGAAGTCACAGCGCTTGAAAAAGAGAAGACAAGACTGAAATGGGGAGCTTCATTTGGAGTAATTCTTGAGAAAAAGAAAGAAAATAGGGGTATTGGCAATGGGAACGAAACAGTACATATTAAAGACATTTCGAACAAACTTATAAAAATTTCGTAAAATATATTTTGTAGTGTTAAAAGTTATATTCAGGATGATTTTAAGATTTATGGCATGGGAAACTAAATAATACTGACATTCACTGAGATGCAGTAAAAATGATGAGCAAATTTTAGGGAGTGGGTAGTGGGACAGAAATAAGCATGTGGGACATGCTGAGATGACTGGGCCAGCCTCTTGGACATCTTCAATAATTCTTCTAACTCTCCTTTCTCTTTGGATGATCTTTTCACAAATTATGAATTAAGTTTCCACTTGAATGTTAATGTCTTCTATACCTATATCCCAGATAGGATTCCTTTCTAAAATTTGAAAAGTGCAAGTATCGTGTACTAACTGATTGTGCCTCTGGAGAGGGAGTGGAAGGGCAGCAAGGCAAAGCAGGGGAGGGATGAACACAAGGGAACATGGTGGTAGTTCACAGGAGGTATGATGGCGGGAGAATTGTGGGACCACTATGATGTAAGAAAAAACCTTAATTAACAGAAATAAGTAAATAATAAAAAAAAGACAATTGGAAATAACTTTAATGTTTATCAATAACTAAATCTGAGCGTATATTTATAATGGAATCTCATGGCGTCAAAATAAAAACATTTTACCACTTGGAGAATAAAAACTTCAAATGCTATGTTTATTCCCAACTTGTCAATTCCCTACAGGCTTAAACTTTGAACCTCCATTTTCTTAGGCGGCAGCCTCCAGGCTACTGTGGGGGCAAGGGGAGCCCTGCTCTCAGCGGCCACATGGATGATTAGGCCCAGGGCGGTGCTCGTTCCCTGGGTGGGCCAGATCTTTTGTGTCAGGGAATCTGGCCAAGTCCACAGGAGCTTGGATCCGGGCTGTGCGGGGTGGGCACTCTCCGGCAGTCTCAGGGCTCCCAGGGCAGCAGCTGGGGGGCGGGGGAGGGGGGGGAGGGGGGACGCAATAGCGCGACATTTAACCTCCTCTCTGGACTACTCCCACTCCGATCAGTCATCATCAGGAACAAGAGCTCGGTAAATAATGCAGCAAAAGAAATAGGTGAGGAGAACGATATGAGTAAGAGCTCTGGAGACACATTTCCCCAGGGTCACAGTATGGACGAGACACACAGAACGGAGGAACTGGTACTATGGGATTCCAAACGAGCTTGGAAGGTGGCTTGATGCAAACTAAGACTGGAAATATATGAAGCGTGGTCTACTGCGCCCCTGGAACACTGAACCTCACCCAGGATAAGAACCAATGCTCCAGAGGGAAAGAAAGAAAGAAAAAAAAAAAAAAAAAAAAGGCTTAAGGGCTAAATGATCCGACAAACAGTAAAGAAAAAGAGGGAGGGACCAGAAGGGGGATTGGGGGGGACATTCCCAAGGGGACCAACAACCATGTGGGAGGAACAAATGTGTATGATGCTAAAAGTAAATAACCAATAAATTTTTAAAATATAAAAAGAAACATTACATCCTCTTTAAAATATTATTTTGATGATAAGTGAAGTAAATATGCAAACTGTCTGGCTCCCGAGTAAATGCCTAATAGAGTTTGATTTACAAAGAATCTTCCTAATTGGTCCCTTCCTATCTCTGAGTTCTCTAATCCTCTAGTGAGCACAAAATAGGTTATGAATCTCTATTTTCAAAGAAGTAAATTCTTATGATCAGAAACCCATTCCACCTTTTCTGGTCTCTCCATATTTTGATGTTACACACAGGACAGGAATTCAGAAAATAAATGTCTCTGGCATTATTTTTAAAGGAAGCATCACAAACTAAACAAATTATTTCAACGACAGCACATATTTTAGCAGATTTTGGCTCACTATCAAGGACAAGAATACACTTTGGACGTTTCAGTCTATCTATTTGAAAATCCAGTGACCTGTAAGAGGTGCTTCAAACTTCCACAAAGAGTGAGAACAAGACACACCATGCACATACATGCACCTACCCTGGGAAATCTCATCACTGATCTTTTTGTTTGTTTTATATACTGGGACTCCATGGAGAATTTATTTGAATAAAATGTTTGAGAATGCATTCTATTTGAATAGAAAGCTCTGCTGGCAAGTAAAAGAAAAATTTGGAACATTTGTATCACTACTCACTACTAGACTGTCACCTTTTTTTTCTAGAAAATAATATTATATGCACTTAATTTTTGAGAGATTTTAGAGATGACTTATTTTACCAAATATTTTTCACATTAAAAGTGATAGCTTATGTCATTTTTCTCTACCATGCAGCTACCTCTCTGTTTCCTTGAACACTCTAAGACAGGTAGGTATGAAATGGCAGCCTTGAGCCAGATGGCTGTGGACAATTTTATGCATTAGTTTTAAATGCATAAAATTAGTTTTAAATGCAAAACTACCTAAGGTAGTTTTAACCTTAGGTCTCTGAGAAATGGTTATTTGACTGTAAATATGGTAAAGAAGAACATAATAGTACATATTTATCATCTATATAAGACAATGGAAAATCATGAACATGAATTTTGTTTCAGATGGTTATGAAAATTATCTTATTCATATAAGAAAGAAAACACAATTTTCTATTCCCTTTTTTGAAACACGAGTAAGAAATTCTCCAGCACAATGAATGACTCATTACATCGCTTTCTAAATCCAAAACATTTTATTTAACCAACATAGCTACATTGAATAAATCCAGTTTTGGGGGAAATTAGTTGCTTACTAATTAGTGGAAAATAGAATGTGCTTGGACAATATATCCAACAGAATATTGCAGAGTTCCATGGAAACTGCAGTCCACCAGTGTCCCTTGTCTTAGGCTCTCTCATAAACTCTGGTAGCAGTTACTCCTTTCATGACACATTCCTAGACACAAAAAGTTTTCAGTTAATCTCTGTCAATAAACCATGGGTTCACTTATTATGTTCCTCAATGTTGGGTAGGAAACAATACTCATTTGAAAGGTAATTTGGGCTGCTATGTGTGCATGTTACTATAATAAATTATAGTATAGTATAGTTAGTATATAGTTTAGTATATATTAAATTCTATGTGTATATATTTACACACTCTAAACTGTGTATATATATAACTATATTCATTATATAGCATATACTATATGTGTGTATATATACATATATACTATGTATATATACATATATATGTATATATATATAGATCTATATATATATAGATCTATAGTCTATACTATATAGATCTATAGACGTATAGACTATATAGATCTATATATTATATAATCTATACTTCTATAGATCTAACTATACTATACTATATATCTACTATATGTCTATATACTATATATCTATACTATATACTATGTATCTATATAGTTTATACTATACTATATATCTATATAGTTTATAGAAATATAAACACAGAAAAGATATGTCTCCTCAAGGAAACTTACAATCTATAAGTGAGTGATAATTATCCAACAGAAATGCATTTTACACATGATACATGGTGACAAGGGCCAGGGACTGCTTCCCAGGGGACAATATGGCTGAATGGAGCTTAGAAGTCTCAGGTCAATTTTCAGATTAAAGCAAATCCCAATAGAATCCCCATTTTATTCTACATAAGCAAGGGTGACTATATGCTTCCTTAGGCAAAATAATGATTATGAATGAGATGACCTGGGAGTAGGATCTAGAATTAAGTAGGGAGGCATATTCCCATTATGTTTTGTTCCTCTCCTTTTCTGTTATAACCCTTTTCTCCTATCTGTTCTTCTAAATAAATTTACCTCTTTCTGCTAAAAAAAAAATAGAATTAATTAGGCAGAATATACTCACCACCACAAGTTTATCATCTACTCGTTTTCTCTTTATGGTGGTTGATTTTCCATCCCACTTCTGCACCTGTACCAGAGCACCTCCATCTAAGGTAATGATGCTCTGCCAGTATAATAAAAATAATTCATGTTTACATGGGGTGGCAGAAAATAAGTTAAAAATACAACACTATTATTTGAAGGAACATTTTGAGTTCATTAGTATTTATCAATTATAAGAAATGATGCACTTAGAAAAATGTGTCAGGAAAGCATATAAAATTTACATATACACACATATATACACACATAGTAAGCAGAATATTATACAAACACGTTTTTTTTAGAAAAAAAACATGAAGGAATGAAGATAACAAATTTGTGTTAACATGGAAGTATAAGTCATTTCCCCACCTTTTGCCTCCCACTTTTTAATAAGAGTTCTTTAATATTTCTTAAATTCATTTCCAATATCTATATATGCTTTGAAAATTGTGTTGATAATTCTTTAAAAAATAAGGAAAATTTTATAAGAAGGGGAAATTCACCAAAATATTAAAGACTATATGATTCAGATATGGGAAGTCAGGGATCCAATCATAAATTTTTGGATTATGAGAAAAGAATTTTTCTTTTTTATAAAATTACTTTCTTTTAAATGGTGATCATTTAAGTGGTTGACTAATTTTTTCTAATTCTTGAGAAGTACTCCTTTGTGTGTATATACCACATCTTCTTGATCCAGTCATCTAATTTGGAGCATTTAGGTTGTTCCATATCTTAGCTATTATAAATAGTGCTGCAATAAAGATGGGAGTGCAGGTTTCCTTTAGAATTAGTATTTTGTGTTCTTTGTGTAGATTCCAAGAAGTGGAATCACTAATGCCATTGTTAGCAACATGAATGGAATGGGAAGGGGCTATGCTAAGTGAAATAAGTCAGAAGGATAAAGATAAACTTCAATGGTTTCACTTATATATGTGGAATATAGAGAAACCAAGCAAAGAATTTGGGGGGAAAAAAAAACAAAAAACTTGCTACCAGACATAGACCTGAGGCATAGAGTAGTAGAGGAGGAGTGAGATGGTCAAATAAGAGAGGAAAGAGCACAAGTGATGGGAGAGAACTACAGGTATGACACCTGAGGGTGAAATCAAATAATGTCCAAAACTAGCAGTGATGTAGGAAGATAAATAAAATTTAGAAAAATAAAATAGAAGCCGTGCTTTCCTTCTACTCCAATTCCTTATTGCTCACCTTGACTTTCCTGTCATCTGCGGTAACTTCATCAAATTCTTGGCCCAGTTTGAAGGAAATCTCAGTATTTTTAAAGGTACTTTCTGATTTAATGGTGACCACATCGCCATTCACACTGATGATCATGTTGGGTTTGGCCATGCCAGCCACTTTCCTGGTGGCAAAGCCCACACCTACAGATGGGACGAGCAAAAAGGTGTCAAGCCTACAATTCTCTCGCACAACTTCAAGTCAGAAGTGTAGTGTGTGTGTGTGCGCGCGCACGCGCACGCACGTGTGCACGTGTGCACACATGTGTAAATGGATATGTGGTTGCATTAAAGGAAAAAGGCACCAGTGGGTTACTTAAAGGCTTCATTTAAATAACTCCTGTAGGGCAGATAAAAAAAATCTGAAAAAAATACATGAGGCAAAACTAGGTGTAAGACTATTCTTTAATTTTCTCTTTTTGAGTCCCATGGTCCAACTCCTCAGAAGTCCAATTTTTAATTTTCAACAAGAGTTTATGCAAAGTTTAATCTTTTGGAATAAATTCTCAATTTAATCTGCCATCTCAACTTTTAGGGTAACCATTATCATTTTATGCAGTGTGGAAAGTGCCTTGACCTTTCCTCCTAGATAATGAAAATTATCTAATTCACAGTCAAGGAGAGAATTTTTTGCAGGATTTTTGTGTGGATATAATTACCCAGTTTAAAAAACAATCTATTTTGGTTGTATAAAAATCATATTTCATGACATTTGCTGCCAAGTCTAGTTTTCTTGGCGGCTTTTCCAAATTAGAGTGAAATGAAGACTTTGATTAATTTCTTTGGAAATGTTTTTCACATTCCTACTATTTTAGAGTGATGCTGTTGATCTCAATAAATTAGAAAATGTTTGAAAGTCTAAGCATCAATTGTGAAAAACTCAAAAATAATAAATCATGTTAGCAAATTTTCTGATTCCCAATTACCTAAGTTGCCAACTCTCTCTCTCTCTCTCTCTCTCTCTCTCTCTTTTAAAAAGAGGAATCTAATTTTCTTATGTGAGGTATGGGATGAACAATTACAACTACTAGAGACAACAATAACTGCTTTCACTCTCTGTGACATAAGGAATTTATGACAGGTATGTGGATTTTTTAACATAAGTGTAAAAATTTAAGGTAATTCTTTGACAGAAGGTTAGAAAGAGGGCAGGGCTGGGAAAGAAATATTTGTAAAAACAAGTAATTCCTGAAGCTCTGATTTAATTTTTGTCTGAAAAGCAGCCACAGGCAGAAAGGCAATATGTTGCTTTCAGTCCTGGCTCTTTTACAAAATGTAATGTCATATGCATAGAGTAAGTGAGCATAGTGAATGGACATAATGCTGTGGGTGATTCTAGAATAGTTAAACTTGGCAAAAATCCTCTTCTCCATTAGCTCAATTCTGTTCTTATTTGACTGATGAAGGGAATGCTTGCTAAAGGTCATCAATTATAGCAGCTAATTTCAGCAGGTTATCCTATTGCTTTTCATTATCATCAGCACTTTATAATTTAAAAAGCACTTTGGTGTAAGAATTTAAATCTAAATATTAAAAGTATAAAATGTTTCTAAAAATCAACAGATGAATAGCTTCAACACATAAAATAATTCTCTAAATCACAATTACTTGATATTCTAGAAAGTAAGATCTCACTCATGCATAAGTCCCTGAGTTCTCTTCTTGCTGTTAAAAAAAGGGGAAATAAAAGTTAAAGGCAACGTGTGTGTGTGTGTGTGTGTGTGTGTGTGTGTGCGCATTTAGGAGAAAGTTGAGTCTCAAGAATTAGGGATTTTATCTTAACCCCTAATAGAGACATTGTGTAAAAAACCTTTCCCCAGTTTGCAACCATTGCATATGACTTAAATGTGCATGTGAGTATAGGGAGTAAGACCTTCAAGGCAGAAGCTGACTTCGATCCTACCTCCTTACCCCTCTGTTTTACCTCCATAATTTTCTGGAGCACTTTTACCCACATTTTGCAATATTAGCAAACTCTAAAAACCTGAAAGCCTTCATTAAACTCCTTTTGAGTTACTGAGTAATTCTATGGCATTCCTTATAATTTAGTCAAAGAAATATTTAAGCTTCTATAAGACTGTATTTTCTGAAATTAAGAATTTTTTGTCTCCATAAAATAACCACACTGAATTGATAGGGAGACAATAAAATAACTGGTTACCATACTAACCAAAAAATTACACAAAGACAAAAATACAGCAGAAATTTTAGCATACTAGGAAATATAAATGGTTTTATTTCAGGGTATCACTTTTATATACAAGAGGGAATGAAAAAAAACTAGGCAAAGGGCCAAATAAACCAAGATCCCCAAGTGTAACTGGCATATAAAAATCTCATCATTTTCTATAGCTCACAAAACTTCCATTTAGACCCTTTTTCATATCTGTTGATTTTTAGAAAGCATTAGATGTGAAATTGACCTTAAATATTTCTAGAATTGAAGTTTTTATGTGATTTACAGACCCCTTTAAATAATTTTCATTTATTACATTTATAGCCTTTATACAGAGAGCAGCATTTTATATCTGACCAGTCCTTCCAGAGTGAAAAGTTACCACAATTCCCATTTTCCCAAAGAAAAAGTTATAAATTCAGTCATCAACAATGCATTTTCTTACCCACTTCTTTCATGTAATCATCAAAATTTTCACTGGAGAGAAGTTTCCAGGTACCTACAAATGCATCACACATATTGTAAGCTTTCTAAGATTATTCTTCAAGATGAAAAAGAAGCAACAGCTCTCAGGAAGGTGCTATGGAACTTCTTGAGAGCAGAGAGCTTCCTTTTAAAGATGCTCAGAACATGTGATCTTAGGAATAACCAATTGGGAATGATATCAGATCATTTCCTTCATTACTAGACCCTGCATTTTTTCCTCTGAGTCATGTTCTCAATAGAAATTTCTCAACTTTGGTTCTCCCTGGCAAATGGTCACTAGGCTTAGAGAACAAATTATTTTTAACCATCCCAGAATATTTTAAATGTTCCTGTTTTGATGTCTTAACACTCAATGCATTGAATTTCCCCCTGTTATTTTCATACGTATTTTATCCTGATGTAGAGTAATTATCTTGGGATGAACTATAACCCCTTTCCTGGATCTTCTATTAAGCTTTCAATTTTGTGACTCTTGAATTGAAGAACGCGTGATTAGCTTGGACATTCTTAAGTAATAATTTAAGAATAGTTGAAATAGGATTGTCTCAGGACAATTCAACAAAATTAAAAGAAAATAAGAAGTGACATTTTAAATGTTATACATTTAAATGATTTTCTTTTCAAATGTCTTGCATACTTGTAAAATATAAAGCAAATTCTATTAATCTTCCATGAGGCTGGACTGGAGATTTATAATGACTAACAATTTAACTCCACTTTTATGTTCATAGCAATTTCCACATACCCCTTAAAAATAGACTTCAACCTAAATATACTCCCATACTGAGAAATATGCTCTTTTCTGATTTATATTGTAAGTATAAATTATCCAGAACAAAATGGTGCTGCTTTAATTGAAAACAATCAAAAATGGCATAATCACAAACTTTAAAAACTATTCTTTCTTTTAGAGAGTAATCCATGACACTACTTTTCTAAAACAATCCGTTTTAAATCTTTCAATTCCATCCCATTTCTTATCACATGACAAGATCACAAATGCAATCAACTCCTGTGAAAATGTCCAGATTTTAGTAAAGGGAAAAAAACAACCAAAATATTATGAATCACTACACTGGATGTTCATTCACTCAGTGAAAATATTTGCTGAGCATGCAATTGATTTTGCAAACCCCTGGTGGAGTCCCAAGGGCTTTCCAAATAGGTACAGGGCAAAGGGTTCTGTGAAGAGCACATTTTCTGCAGGCAAGCAAGTTGCAAGAAAAGCCTGATAAAGTCAAGCTATGGTAGAACTTTTGAGTTGCATTTGTTGACTGCAGGATGATAATGTCCATCTGCTCTGGCTGTTGCATAGATATGTGGATTGTGGGTGATGCCATTCTTAAAGGCTTGCTGTTAAAAACTATATCTGTTTACCATTGAAGATATAAATAAAAATGTAAATGATACTAAATTACTTAATACAATGATAATTTGACAAGAGCTTGCTTTTTTGTTTTGTTTTTAGAGACTTTATTCTTTTTAAAACTTGATTATATGTGTATATATATTTTTTTCCCTTACATTGTTATTCATCCTGTAGTTCTCCCACCCACTATATCACCCATGATTGCCTGTGCTCAACCCTCCCCTTATTTTGCCCTTCCCAGGTCCTCTCCCTTACTGTTTGCTTCAGTTCTGTTATCAGCTTGGTAGTTTGAATTTTCTTGTCCTTTTGTTTGGTTTCTTTTAGAGACTCTTTAAAGAGTAGTTTTAACTTTACAACAAAATGGAAAGGAAGGTTCACATAACCCTATAGGCACGGTTGCAGCGTTCCCCACCTCCCCCTCCCCATTAACAACAGCATTTACCAAAATGGTAATCTTTTTTTTTTTTTTTTTTTTTTTGAGACTAGGTCTCGCTATTTTTGCCCGTGGAGCCACAGGCTCGGGGTACCACAGACTCCAACAATCCCCAGCCTCAGTTTCCCAGGTAGCTGGGATTACAGGCGCGTGCCACCATGCCCAGCTGTTTTTTTGGAACTAGGTCTCGCTACGGGCCCCAGGTGGGACTTGAACTGTGATCCCTAGCCCCGACCGCTTCATAGGCTGAAGCTTACAGGCACAAGCCACCGTGCCCCGCCCCAAAATGGTAATCTTTTAACAAGAATTGATAACCTGCATTAACATATCACAATCACCACCAAATTTCATAGTTAGCCTTAGGGTTCACTTCTGGTGTTGTGCACACATAATGGGTTTGAATAAAAGTGCACTGACATGCATGCATTATTGTGTTATCACTAGAGTATTTTCACTGTCCTAAAAACCTATCTATTCATTCTTTGTTCTGTGACCACTGATTTTTTCGCTGTCTCTATAATTTTACCTTTTCTAGACTATAATACAATCAGAATCACAGAATTTGTAAACCTGTCAGCTTGATTTCCTCTAATAATTAATATGCATTTAGATTGGTTAAATTGTTAACCTGTTACTTCTTTGCTTTCTTAATTTGGTTTTGAGGTCATTACAGATAACATGTGGGTCACATGGCATTTCTGTTGGGTGGTGCTGTTTTGGAGATTGTAGTGAAACTGAAAGTTCACTGGTTTATTTAACATATATTGTATACTTTGCTAGCCAGGTATTCAATAATGAGCAATAAAAGCATACAAATACATCAGTTGTATGCTTGCTTTCATTAAGCTTACATTCTAGTACTGGAGAGGATAATGCACTAGGAGATAAATACATAAACTTATTTCAGGTAGTGACAGTTTCAGAGAAAATAGAATAAGTAGCATAATGCTGCATACTGACAACAGGGAAGGTTTGCTGCATCTTATATGATGGTTCAGGAAGGTGAGTCAAAGGTGGTGGAAAAATGAGCTAATGCTTGGAGAATGAGAAGGAGCAGAGAAGAATGTGTTCCAGATATAATGAACAGCAGGATTTGCTGGCTTAATTGCCATTCATGATTATTTCATCCAAATGTGTTCATCAGCAGCAAATCATGAAACATACAAATATGTGTTTCTACAAATAGTAGTACAGATGTTTGTTCTTAGTGAACAGAGCCTAAGCTCCATGAAAGAAAGGACTTTCTTCTAGATTATTTATTGATGAACATGAAGGAATTTCATAAACTAATACTAACTTAGAGTAAAGGGCTTTGCTAACTTAAATAACATTGTAAGAATTAATATGTAAAAAAACAACTGGGTCTACATGAAGAAATTTCATGTTCTTAGTTATGTAAAGAAACAATATAAGCTTTTCACAGTTACTTACTTAAAGAGAGAAACAATTGTCTTTAAAAGTTCTTGAGTTTATATTCCAAACACCTGAGTCATCATGTGAAAACTAGTGTTCTTTCTATGCACAAGCTCCTTAAGCCATGTCTCCTGTAAGACAAATAAAACTTTCTAAACAATAGCTGTTCAAAAATTTAATCAGTTGACCCATAGTTCACATTTAATGCTTCTGCTCTACAGTAGAACATAACTGCCTATTTCTTCTATAAACTATCTTCATCTGAATTCCTATGATTTCACCTTGCTGCATGAATAAGAGAATGTTTCCTCAGCAAATAGCCACCATCTTTTACCACAGTGTTGCTGAACTACAATGTAAATTCGGTGGTATGTCGAAAGGTCAATGACACTAAAAAAATAATACAATATTCTGCAACCTTGAGTTTAATGCTGTTCGAAAAATGTCCTCCCTATGAGTTACTAAAGAGAAGATGGATTTGGTCATCTTTCTTGAAAACCAGTTGAAATTATACTATTCACATTTTCAGCCTTAATTTCATTATGTAAAATTTACACTGGCAAAAAAGATCAATAAATCTTTTTTGCAAACTTACTATGTGTAAAGCACTGTGCTATGTATAGTGAGGAAATATAATAAACAAAATGTGATTTTGCTTTTTCTTTTTTATTTGGCTTAATGTATCTCTTTTTTAATATAAATAATTAATTATAAATATAGTTATAAATATTTATTAATTAATATATAGGTAATTATTTCATGTCTTTGTAATCCCTGAAGCTCTTCCCTCCCTGATCGTTCCCTGATTGTGCTTTTTCTTAATGATCTAAGTTCCCATTCTAGTTTCCAGACTGGACCAAAGTAAAATACAAAGCCTTCTTGGATATTTACTTTGAAAATCATCTCAATATGACTATCTTCCCCATAAGCAACACTTGCTGATCCTCTAAAAATTTTTTGTACACTTTGGCATTTTGGGGAACATATAATGTGCATAAATCTTATCTTCATTGAATTCCCAATCTCCTCCATCCAGAACTCTCTCCCATTCATAGTTTAAGTTTATAGCACCTTACTTACTCATTTACCAAATATTATCTGGATTAATATATTAATTACCAACCAAAAAATGAAATATGGTTTAGGCTATATAATTGTGCTTAGTGCTGTGTTTGAGCCTTACACCAACAAAGCTATGGGGTCAAATCTGTTTTTGACAAAGATAAATACAGTGACACTGAAGGGTGGATTATAATTAAGGAGATTGAAATTTACCAAAAAAAAAAAGTTAAAATACTCCCAGCTCCACCTATGTTTCCACAAATAACATGCATTTGTTTTTTTTTGATTGTTGAGTAATATCCCATTGTATAAATATGGCACAACTTTTTGATTCATTCATCCATTTTGGGGCATTTGTGTTGTTTCTATATCTTGCCTAAAACGCTAGTTGAAACTAGTCAGAAAAAAAGACAAATATTGAATATTCTCACTTATATGTAGAATATAGAGAAACTAAAGAAAAGGTTGGAAAAAAGTTAAAACTAGTAAGCTGATCATAGTAACTGAAGCATATAACAGAAGAGGGGGAGGGGCACAAGTGCAAAACAGAGTAGAATGAACACAAGGGAATAGGGTGACAGGTCATGGGTGATCTGATGCCAGGAGAACTGTGGAAACTACAACAATATAAGAAAAAACTAATAAAAAAATTGAAGTCATCAAAAAAAATTTTTTTAAAGAGGTGTTGTTGAGGACTTGGGCAAGTATGATGACAATGTGGCGATGGGAAACCAGTGGAAGAAACTGAGAAATAATATAGAGAAGGGCCTAAGAAGATCCTTCCTTTTTGATGAAATGAGCTCCCAAGAACAAGATACACTGGAGAAAACTTGTGTTTGCTTGAAAGGAATTCCCATAGAAGCCACTATGTCTTTGTCCACAAATATTCAAGGACAGCATTTAGATTCATATACCAGGCAAGATTCTGCAGCGCTCTGGGGAGGATACTCAGTATGTATAGTCTCACTTTGCTTTGGAAAGATGGATACTTGGGCATATGACCTCAAACCCTCAGTGCGGACTGGGCAGGCTCAGGGGCGCAGGCTCCCAGCCTTGCACTTTGCTCTACTGGGGACAGTTTCCATGGAATGTGTCTCTCTGACCTTTGCCTGTGTTTATTTCTTCTGGAGGAAATGAGGTATTTTTTTTCTGACAATTTTTAAGTCAAAGAGGAAACATACCCAATCTCTGGATAATGAAGACTGGAGACAAAGCCATGATGAGTGGCAGTGTTTTCACAGCTTCTGTGTGGTAGTTTATGGGTTTGTGCCAAAGCTTCTATTTTATTAAAACAAAGTTCCTATATTATTTTTTTTATGACCAAGTTTTAAGGTGAATTTTTTAAGATGAAAGTCTGAGAGAAAATTTAGGCAGATTTTATTTCGTTTTACCTTACCCCCTCCCTCTGGAATATTAGGAATGTTTAACATGAGAATGTTTTGCCTTTCCCATCCCAGGTTTAAAAGACAGTGTAAAGGTAACCTTATATTAACTTTTGTATCATTCATTGAACATATGCTCACAGTGACTAATGTTTGACTCTTAAACTTCAAAATGGTGATGGTTTTGGAAAAACTAAGTCAATAGACTTGTATCAGCTAACAATAAAATGCCTAATTATAGACTAGTGCTGTGACTTCAAGCATGGTGTGTAGTTTCTTCACTTGCCCTCTTACTCATAAGAAGAAATCTTTGTATATAGTGTAATAAGTGCAAGTAGGAATCAGCTAGATTTGGAAAAGCACTTTCTGAATGTAAAGTATGCCCTACTTTGTCTTTGTTTAATGAAGCAAGCATCATTATGATGAACTGACCTAGGGAGAAATGATGAAGTTAATAAAGAAAACAAGCAGAGAAAAATATGCCAGGTGCAAATGAACCATTTGATACTAATGACAACCAGATGATATCAGAAGATATCGTCAAGAAAATATCCAGAAGGACAGAAACACAGGTACACATACATACTCACCTATCAAGTTGGTGGAAGTTATATCTTATTTGCTTTGGGATACCACAAGTTTAGCATTCTGTATTTGCTAAATTAGGAAAAAATCAATCAGCTTAACTTAAATCATACTAAAATATGGATGACATATAATACAGGATTACTAGATGTTTTGCATTTTTCAAAAGATCCCTATCAACCTTTTGAAATTGTGAAGGAATCAAGGAAAAAATTCAAGCATTCTGTTTATGCACTGAAACAGAAGAACCACTCTGAGCCCCTGAAGATGAAGTAACTTGTAAACTACTCCTTGTGTTTATATGAACTCTTTTCAATCCAAAAGAAAAGCACAACCTGTCACTTCCAAAACTTTGCTCATAACCTCACTTATTTTGTTCATAAACTTCCTAATCTCAGTTCACTTAGATTTTTTTATCCTTTTTAAAAGTGTAGAAATGTGTGATTTAATTTCTCTAAGTAAAGTTGAATGTAAGGATGACACTTGGTCATGTATTCATTCAAAATCTAGTAAGTGCTAACCTGCCAGTCACTGGGCTGGACACTCTGGCATGAGCAGCACAAAACAGCAGGGCCAATCACATGGTGGTGACCCTGGAGGTACCCTGATGGGAACATGCAGCAAGGGGATTCCTGGTGAAAATTGTCTGAGTTCCTGATTCAATCAATTAAGTAGGTACTTAGGAAACATGTTGAAGAGGGAGAAGGGCAAAGTCACAGAGAAAGACATAGAAAAAGGGCAAAAAAGGATAAAGGAAAGAGGGAGGTAGGAAGAGATAAGAGTACATGTGGGTGAATATATTAGTATGCTAGGGTTATAGACAAATTGAGAACTGTGTGCTAGCATGAGAAACCCAGAGAGTAGCAGATGCCACAGTTGGCCCTCACTGTGAACTGATGTGAATAAACAGACAACAGGACAGCTCATCCAGGAATGATTTTGATTACAAGGAAACACCGAGTATTCTTTCTGGGAGGCACTTTTGCTGTGGGACTTCCCCCCAGTGATCTCTGATCCAGTAAGAAAATACAAATGTTGGGCATCTGTGAATTGCATTTGCCATCTGGATGTTAACTTCCCTCTTGACGAAAATCCTCTCTCACTGGGTGAAATGTGCATTCCTCTGCTTGTGCTGTGCTGGCCAAGAGTCTCCCAATCTAGATATTACCTCTGCTACAGATACTTGATAATGATTCCATGCCCTACAGATACTTTATTCCTTGCAGTTTTGTCATTTGTACCTTTTATTTTAATTCAATGAACACCATACTTGTGATATTTCCCTGGTTGCTTTATAAACAGTTTTGTATAATAGAAACATCTATAAACTCTGGAGTTAAAGCATTCTGAAACTGTTTCCACCTTTCCACCATTTGCTAGTTTTTGTCCTTCAATAAGCTAATTAATTTTTATGACACTCAGCACTTTCATCTGTAAACTCAAAAAGATTTATTTTATGGCTATTGTTTAAATTAACAATTTTGAGTGTCAAATATTTTGCTGATTACCTGGCACTTGTATTAGTTGCCTTAGCATATACTTCACTCAACATATGGCAGCAAGTTATAGTAGTGATGATGATGATGATGATGATGATGATGATGTGATGATGATGATAATGACGATGATGATGATGATGACGATGATGATAAAGTCCAGAAAACATATATGGGACTTGAGTCTTAGACTGGAAAGAATTAGAAAATTTTCTCTAATGTGTACTAATGTTACATTCATCTATGGTCTTAGAACCCTCAAAAGTTTAATCTTTTGCCAGCTATGGTTGGAGAGTACAAGTATTTAGATTACAAAAATTAGGAAATTAAAATAAATTTCTTTCTTTATATTCATGATTCAGAAGACTTTTTTTCCTTCAAGAAATAAACCAGGGGATGACCTGAATGTGGGCAAAGCACAGGTTGCTGAACCTGGACCCTCTGAGGCTGCGCCTTGATAACACCGCCTCTGGGCCCAGCATGCTCCACTTTCATCCAGCTCGAGGTGGGGTAGGATGGAGCCAGGGTCATCCTGGGGGTTGCCTGGATTGACAGGCACCAGGCTCCACGGCACACCCATGTCCTGTGAAGAAGTAGGGTGCAGTGTGTGGCTGGGTGTTGGTTGGGGGCGTTCTTTTAATACATGTTAAATCCATAGAAATAGAGATAAATTGACACCTGTTAACCATCTTATTCTTTTGTGCCCTCTGCCTCCCCCGTTTTCTTCCCCCTCTTCCTCTCTGACTCTATCATTAAGTTCTGCTGGTTGTTTCTAATTTTTACTATTTGTTTGTTTGTTTTGCCTTATATCCATTGGGGTACACAATAATGAAATATATACACAAAATAAAAAATTAAATTAATAAAAAAGATAGAAATAGAGGAAAATTGAGTATTACATCTGATTTAAAATTCAGGAAACTGTGATTGTTTCCTAACATTATTTCCATGCCAAAGAAGGCACCACTGGGACTGTTTGCCCTTTTCATAACCCTCCCTTCGTTGCATACACCATGAAGCTGACTCCTGATCATTAGTATTACAAAGAGCAAGAATCCACCAAGAATAATTGCTTTGCCTACAAAAAGACACCAGTTGGTCTTCAAAGGCATATGACTGCAAAGTCTGGAAAACTCCTCAAAACATCTCTATTAAAAAATGCTTCTGGTATTAGTTGTTGGCAAATGAGGAACTCCAGATACCAAGAGTTTAAGCTAATACAAATAAAATTATCTTTTATTATTTGAGTGAATTAAACACTGTGTATATGTGTGCAAAATCATGAATTACTTTGATGAGTTGATTTTTTTGTCAAGGATTTCCTTTATCTCCTTTCTTGCCCTGGAGAAATAATTTAATGTCTTAGTAAATACTTTGGGAGATTGTAATTCATTTATATATTGAAACTTGCTTTTTCAAGTCATCGTGGAAGTTTAACTCTATATTTTCAGAGTATTCAGTTAATCTAAGATAGTCTCTAAAATATACTTATCTTCCTTAGAATGTCCCTATCTAGTTCTTAGCTTCTCAAAGACAGTTCTGATGTAGGGAAAACCTCTAAGGAGAAATTATATTTTTCCATAAAAGTATAAAATCAAAGTTTTATAAACCATGTGTTTCTCCCTGTTCTAGTGAGCAAAGGAAAGAATCAGAATTCTTTTGATGATATTACCAAGCAAGACAGTGAGTGTAAGCATTCCTAGTGATACCAAAATGGAATTTTCCTTCATTTGAGTATCTCCACGGTTTTAATTTCTGATCGCCCTTAAACTTGGGAGCAGTTACTCCAGCTTGTGCTCTTTCCTCTAGTTATCTTGCCAAACTACAAATGTCATTCTTGCTTCCTCTCAAATCACAACCCAGGGACATTGTCCTTAGATTCTAGATGGCATCTGCCCACCCCCATGTCCTTTGACAAACTTTTAAATTCCCCAGGGCTACAGAACATGGACTGTTTTAAATCCAGTCAATCACACATCTTCAGTTCCAATATCCATGTGTTTTATTCAGATAGATGTACTGTCATTACTCAAAAATAGTAGTCCAGGGTGCAACTCGACTATTTCATAGCTGCAAAAATGTCTGGAATTTAAAATCTTAATGAATAGATCTTCTAAATGTGCACTAATCTTTTGTCTGTTGGATCTTTGCCTAGTAACATGATTTGGAAATGCAAATGGAAAAAATCTAAGTATATAAAAGAAAGCAGGTAACAATTTTACAAGTAGAATATAGTTCTACATTTTGATATTTTAAGTTAGTTCCTCCCATTTGCCCCCAAATGTTCATGGATACATTATGGAATACAAGGATATTATCCTTAAACTATTTTTTATTCCTAATTGTCTTCCTTGTTTCCTTCAATTATTGCAATTTTACAATAACACCAAGAAACTAAATTTAAAAAGTCATAGAATTATGTTGCTGTCACTGATCGCCAATGAATTCTTTTATTTATAAAGGAAGATATAGGATCCCATTACTTTACATCTATTGTCCAAAGTCACAACCACACCAATTTACCAACATCAAAACAGAGTTAACTTAGTTTTATATGTATGCTTTCTTCTAAATTGAAGGTTTATTTTTATAAAGGCTAGCCCAGTCTATATCTTGTTAGTAGCTGTATTTAGTCATCATCTGTGTTAGATGCATTATGCATCTCCTTAGATTTTTCTCTGCATTGTCTTTTCAATCTTCTGTCCTGTTCTCCAAGGGAACACAATGGTAATCCTTCTAGAAGACTGTGGATATTAGTGTCTCCATCAGAGATTTTATCAATGCAGGGATAAGTATCCTTATTACATCTTTATTCAGTTTATTTATTTAGCCCCTACAAAAGCTAGATGGGTCATGGCAGATGATAATGGCCCACCATCAACCTAACCAAATGAATCTCCAAACAGAGTTGATAGGAGGGCTGTGACATTTTGCTGGCGAAGATGAATATGTACAGAGATCTGGGGTGGGGTGGGGGTCCAAGATCTATCGGACTGGGTTCCCAGGTAGCAAGGATTCTAATGGCAGGTAACTATTTGAGATTCAACTATGAGACTAATTAATGATCCCAGCCTCTGGAATAAGAGTTAATTTATCTCTGCAATTAGTCTACAAAGTAGGCCCTGAGTCCCAGGATCCACCAAGTAGCCCAATTACCAGAAAAGACACTCTGAAGCTGGGAACCTGAGAATTGTGGTGGGACAGCTAATATAATGACACTGTCTCCATGTGAGGACCCATTGGGCACATACTCTTCTTCGGAACAGGAGTTGTTTTAGAGGTGGAAGCAAAGTCAAGACTACAGGAAAGGATAAAGTGGCCTCAACCACTCAAGCAAAGTCAAAACTACAGGAAAGGATAAAGTGGAGCAACCAGCAATCAAGTGTTACAACACTCTTTCACTTTCACAGTTCCCATCCTCCCTCCCCAAACCGGGCTTTTAAGGTTATTTTCCTGTGGGTTTCTTCATATAGCATTTAATTTTAAAGTCTCTTTTCTAGTTTTCCTTTTGAGGGTCACTGTTGAAAAACAGTTTTTGAAGGGAAAAGATGCTGTTTCTTAACTTACTTTTGCTCTCTCCACAAAGAGATACTCTGTCCAGGAAATTCTTGCAGATCATTTTGTAATTAGAGACAGCCAGGACTTTGTAATTAGCAACCATTCTGAAAAGCTGATATTATTCATTTATTTGTTCATTTACATAGTAATTATTTATTCATTAACAACTATTTTCTAACAACCTTTGTGTACTTGGTGCATGCTTGTTAAGTTAGACAGACCTGTGTTCTAACTCTGGCTCACTCTATAGTGCAGGTAATTTACATGTGTAGCAAGTTTAAGTATTAAGTGAAATCATATAGCTTAGGGAACAGAACCTTGCATTAATAACTAATCTATAATAACAACTACTATTGCTTTTATTCTTATTAATATAAAACATTAAAACATAGTTACAGTGTATTGAGAACACTAGCTCTTAAAATAAGTAAGTACAACCTCACAATAGGTGCTATGGTATAGTTACGTACAAGGTTCAGAGAGAATAATCATTCTATTTGATCACAGAAATCTTGACACGATGAATCATGGTTTAGTTTCAAGTTGGAAGTTGAAGAGTTCACATAATGTAATCATTCTTGTACACCATGTGTAAGCATCAGGCTCACCAATCTGCATAGGTTCTTTATTGGTTTTAGCAGTTACACAGACACACCAGGCAGGGCAGGCCAGGGCCAGGGCTAGGGCTAGGTGTCCTGGGAAAATCCCTCAGTCTCCCAGGGATCTTCATGCTCTTTTTCTGGGATTTCTCTCTCTCTCTCTCTTTCTCTCTCTCTCTCTCTTTCTCTCTGTGTCTGTCTCTGTCTCTGACATCCTCTGGTTCTGTCTCATTGTGCTCTCTCATACTCATGCTATCTGTACCTCTTTATCCCTTATCTCCCAGGCCCAGGTGTATTCACTTACACATGCACACACCTACTGGACCACACAATCATGGGGAAGACACAATACCCCACGTGCCAGTTATATAGGCTAATGGAGAAAAAAGCCTGACTGACTCACTCTACATTCACCAAAAGTTTGTAGACAGACTGTTGCAAACTAAGGACTTTCTTTGTACTCTGAATTCACAATGAAGTTAAAACTAGAATTGTACAAAAGAGCTCCATGACACATTGCATTGCATCCTTTCCAGGGCTCAGTATAGGTTAATTGTTGAGAAAATGTTCAATTATAGAGATTCAGAGATGTATAAGCCATGGAGAAACACAATTTACCTTTTACTAAAAAAAAAAAATCACTCAACACTGTTTGAATGAGAGCTAGAATCAAATTAGTGAAGGGAGGAGACACTAAAGGCAAGACCAAGGAATAGCTGTTTGAATAGTTCAGTATGGAGGGCATGAATGTCGATCAGAAAGTGTGTATTTTACCTTAATCTGGAGCCAAAATACACTAGGAATCCCAGTCCTGCTCTTGATGGTCATCCTCTCCATCCCCCCCCCCTCTCTCTGGCATTGACTATGAATGATATAAATGTTGGAAGACCTTGTGCACTGCCCCTAGACAGCAACAGCTAAGCCTCTCACATCTGTCATCTCCTTTGCTCTTTCCATTACCTTTTTGCTACAACTTGAGAGCAGCAGTATTTTTTAATACAGGTTATTTGTTTCCAAAACACACTGGGGACCTGTGAAAAAGTTTGTCTATCTCCATTCAAAACTCAGACTTCCTTGGAGTTATACATGAAATTTACAATTTTTACAAATCCTCAGGGAGATTGGTCCTGAGAATCCTTTCAAGAGAGTACTAGACAAGTGGTCTTAAAATTAACTAATCATTCACTTGGGGAACTTTTTAAACAATCATTTGTGCATTCCTTCTCTCCCAGAATCTGAAGACCTTGGGTTCAGCAGAATCCTGACACAGCAAGAGTCTTCTGGAGGTTAGATGCTTCGTCAGATTTCAGAAGATTGCCTAATATTACCGTTCTGGTAAATTACCCTTCTGCTGCTTGAATAAGTGAAATAATTAGTTCACAACTTTTCCTGGTGTAATTACAAAGGGATGGCTGAGTTGCCATTTTATTGAATTGAATTACTGCAGAAACAAAGAGGTTAAAATGAAAGAGGAAGGCCATTCTCACTATTTATTGCTTTTAAGGGATGACCTTGAGATTGAACAGCTACAGAGAATCACAGTATTTCTTAACTATAGACACTGAAAGGTGTGGACTATGCAGAAAATCTCCTGACATGGGACAAAGAATTGCCTTTGATCTAATCACTTAAATCAGAGACATTTTTCAGCTCCTCTTTCATTTGCCTCTGAATCTAGGGGAACTCCCTTGAACTGTGTCATGCCTGTGCTTCCAGTTTAGAACACAAAGGTCATCATTTTTCCATTTGCACCTGTGTCAGAATATATGAGGCTAATCGGGTCTGAAAAAGACCCACTTCAATAATAAACTGCTTAGGAAGGATTAGATTATTGAATGAATTTAATAATAATAATATAAGTAACATGAAGGACAGATCCCTAGATCTTATCAGCTACATCCAAAAACATGTTTACTGACTGAATTTGGACTAGTTTTTAAGACTTACAATGAGATTAAGGAGTTGAAGATCAGAGAATGTCTTTCAAGACACAAAACATCATGCCATTAACTATCAATTTAAGTAAGTGGACCCAGCTATTACCTTTTCTGCTTTAATGAATCCCCAGTGGGATTACTTATTATAGCACTTTGCTCCATAGAAATGTTGTGGGATATTGAAAGGAGATTTGATTTCCAAAGATGGAAAAATGGTCTTGAAAAAGTTTTCAAGGAAGTCATTGTAATAGCTCAGAATATTTGTTTTAGTTTATCATGATTGAATGAGCAGGCAGACTTCTGTCAAGAGATTTCTTAAGAATTTCCATTACAAAAGATGATAGATTTTGCCTAAGGTAAATTTTAAGTCTTCTCATATTTCCTAGTGTTCAAACATTTATGTGAAGCAAATAGTCCAAGAAAACACACTATTCTTCTTACCACCAGGGAGACCTGGAGAAGTATTAATTTTGAAGTGTAAATCTACCCTCATCACTGCTCATCAGTTTGACCTAGAAATTCCAAAAAAGTCTTAAAAGCAAAAAAAGCCTCTCCAATCTAGAAGTATTTAGTCCATAATTATTAGAGAAGGACCTGTTCATACAGATCCCGGAAAGGTTTCATTGAGAACGTGTCATTTGGGAAGTGAATGGGCCATGGGTGGGAGGGGGTGAGTAGGTATGTACATGTGGTGACATGCTACTTAAACACATATTCTAGTGCCATGAGCGTGTAGGAGGTAGAGATAAGTGCATAAGGGGACAGGTGATCTGAGGGGGTGGATCTGAAGCTAGAGGTCAGACAAAGACATTTGTCAGTAGCAGGAAAGTCATCAAGTCTTTTCAGCAGGGGAGTTAGTTGTGAAATCACATTCAAGTTTTAAGGAGGTAATTCTAGTTGTAGAGTGCCTTACTTTAAGAAATGACTGGCATTGGCATCTAGGAGATTAATTAGAAAGCTAATATTAGAAGGCTAATCTAAAAGAAAAATGAAGAAAGGGTAAATCAGGATAGGGATAAGGGTCTCAAGAAATTTGAGCAATATGACCAGGATCATCTAGAGGGACTTTCTTGACTTACCATCTTGGGGGGTTTCATACTTTGTCCTCTTTACTACTGTAGCATCTTTTGCTCTCATTGGATGTTTTAAAAATTAGGTGTTCTCATCTCTTGTTCACATAAGACTGATAGTGCTTTCCCATCTCTGAAACACCATTCATCAATCTCATCCTAACTTGCAATTTTTGTAAACTTGTTTTAGATAGGATTCTTTCCCTGCTTTGAATCTGACTTTCAATGTAACTGCCTGTCACTCTATTTAGGATTCAAAAAACAATTTTGAGAGGAATTAAATTTAGATTCTCCAAATCCACCAGCACTGCTTTGACTTTAGTCCTATGAGATAAGTAATGACTTGCCATAAATTTCAAAAAGATTCCCTGCTTCTTCTCCAAAAGAAGCTGATACCACAAAAGACAGGCCAGCAACTCCATTTTATTTCTCCAGTTCCTCACTCTGGCTATTTTAAAGCTTTCTAAGGCATAATATACTTCTCAAGAATACACTTAAGTTACCAAGCCTCTTCAGCTTATAGAAAAGAAGAAGAGCAAATGGGGGAAAATAATATTAATTATTCTTTCAGCCACCCCATTTTCTGTCCCACACCTGGAGAAATGGACAATCAGATCATTGCTTGTTGATGACCCTACTCTGTTTAATTTCTGATACCAAGAGATAAAGCACAGCAGAGAAAGAGCAACTCATCTATTGAATTTTGCCTTGTCAAGGCCAGGGCTGAGGCTCCTACTTCCATGTAAATGCTACAGTAGATTTCTTATAGTATGTAGAAAATAGTAGTTAAATACAACCTGCTGAGTAGAATCATAATATTTTTCTAATTTCTGTTGTTCTTCATAGTCTTTAGGAATTTCCATACTATCTCCTTCCTTCTTTTCCATAATCTTATAGCATAATCAGTGGCAGTCTTATAGGACCCATTATGTAGATGACTGTTTAAAATACTTAAGAAAATACAATGTGCAGTAAGTGGCAATTCAGGACTCAAACCCAGGGTTTTATGTTCAGTATTCTGCTCTGTCAGACATTTTTTGGATTTCTGTGGGTTCCTGACAAAGACAGTTGTACCTGAGGAGCTCCAACCCAAATATGAATAAATTCCTGAGCAATCAGGCCTCCATTTTCTGCCTATGAAGGAAGTTTTGAAAACTAGAAAAATAAATAAAAAATAGTAGATATGGGATAAACCAATATTTTTCCACCTACCCAGAGTTGGTAAAAAGCTTATCAGAATTAGTCTTAAGGAAGACTAATCTAAGGTTGTTTCTTGAGTACTTATTTCAAAGCATTTGCTGAATGAGATCCTCCATTCAGAGACAACAGGAGGGTTTTAGAAAAACATAGGGATCTCTGACCCCACCCACATCTACTCAGTCAAACTCCCCAGGATTGTGCTTAGAAATATACATGGTTAAAAATTTCCTTCAAGATGTTGGAGGGAAAAAAGATCACTGGACTAAGGATTTAATAATCTGAACCTCGCCAGTTATTTTGTGTCAGTTTTATCTACAAAATGGGTAGTATTACCTTGCCTGCCTAAAGCTAGGGAAGACATCTGATTGTTTCTTCCTGTCCTTGACACTTGTAAAACTTGCCATTCAATTACTTATTTTTCTCATCAATCATTACTGATGATTAGAGACAATAACTGACATTCATTTCTGTTTCTTCACGTTTACACTATCACCTTTCCCAAATTCCCTTTTCCATCTCATTATCTCCTTTATCACCCCTCTGCTCTGTGAAACTGTTCCCAGCTGCTCTGGCCTGAGTTTACTCCCTCTTTTCTCTGAAATTTTGAAGCATTTGAGGTCCCAGCATTAATTTGACCAGAAAAAATTATTGTTTTCTGGTTATAACTTTTCTAAATCTGTTATGATGCCCAGATAGAGACTGGAAATTAATGCTTTCTGGTGGTTTCTTAATGGATCATTGCTTTCTAGTAGTTCAGCATTGACTTAATTTATTTTTTCTATAATTGTTGAATGATTATTAATAGAAGTTACATTAATACAATTTGCATTAGTTGCAAAATTATTATTTGATTCCATAATAAGTTTTTTCCCCCATTTGCCTGATACTGTTTGTGTGACCCAGAGTGTGTTCTTAGGAGAGGAAGGCAGGAAAGGGTGGGGGATAGGGAATAAATAGGGATTTAAGAAAGCAAGCAACATTAGAAATATTCCACTGGCCACAAGATAGCAAATCACTAGAAAACAATCAAAGGTTACATCCGGAAGCATTGTTTATGTTTAAAATTTTTTGGCTTAAAAAATACATTGGAATCAAAGGTTTAGTGTGGCTAATAAGTCCATCAATCAATAACAAATATATTGGTCTGGGCACAGTGATGTGCACCTTTAATCCCTGCCTAGAAAGGGAGGCCAAGACTAGGAATTGCTTGAGTCATGGGTTCCAGACCTGCCTGGGACAAGATAGGGAGACTTAGTCTCAAAAAAATAGCTGGGCATGGTGGCGCACACCTGTAACCTCAGCTACTTGAGAGGTTGAGGTTGGGGATCACTAGAGTCTGTGGTACCCCCAGCAACATGAGTCTGCAGTACCCCAGGCAACATACCAAGACTTAGTTTCAAAAAAATAAAAAATAAAAAATATATTGAAAACCAAATATAGGACAGTGTTGACTTCATGCTTTCCCTTTGTGTGTTCCTCCTACCATAATATCAATATTTAAAATTATTTTTATATAATTTTAAACATTTGTATATTTTTTATTTTTAAGCAAAATTTAATAATTTTATGGACTTTAAACTTTTTCAGATATGAGGAAATATTTAAAATGTTTTTATGACCTTTAAGATTTCATGTGTTCCACGCTACTGTGACTAATAATTTGTCCCTGAATCAATGACATAAAGACAATAATGAGCTAAAACAGATATTTTCAATGCTTAATCTTTATTTTCAGATGGTGCTTGGAATTAAAACTCCCTGAATAGTGGATGCTCTGCATTGGAGCTCTAATCAAAAGAAATCTGAAAAAATATCCTCTCTCTTTACCTGTTTCTTTTGCAGGGTTAGTAATTCTAATCAGTAGAACGTCTCTGGTCCATTTGATGACTTTTGTGTAGTGACCTGATTTGAAAAACTGCATTGAAGGCATTAGACTAGCAGTTTCCCAAAGTCTTCTGTTTCAAGTGACTTACATGATGTTATTGAAAAATTTGACCAGAAATTCTGTTTCTTACAGGTCTTGAAGACCTGTTATAGTTTTTAAAGATTAAAAGTAATCAAATTTTAGTGTGTGAATTAAGAACTGATGATACTGATAATGGAGGTGGTGGTTATAATAATTGTGATGTTTTCTTATACATATCTTTTCATTCAGCAAGAAATATAAATACATATTTTAATTTTAATTTCCTCCCCAGAGTCAATACATTGATTTGTCCTGGCTATTTACAACCTTATTTTTACTCCAAAAGACCAAAACTAATTTATATATATATTTTCAAAATTCATTGCTTTAAAATTAATGGAATTAACTTCAAAATTAAAATGGCAAGAGTAATATATTGCAGAAAGTACTAGGAATTAAAATATTTTAGATTTTCTTCTTCCCTTTATACTAAGAGTTTGGGAAGATGAGATGCCTTCTCTGAATTAAAGAAATTGAGGATTAGATAATTTCCAAGTCCTTTTTCAATGATAAAATTCTATGACACACATTCATAAGCCCTAATTAACAGAATGTATTTCAGCACTGTGTATTCATATATATATGCATATATATATGCAAACTCAACTAATGCAAACATATATATGTAAACTCTTGAAAAGTCAGAATTTTAGACCACAATACAGTCCCTATGAAGAGTCTCTGATTTTGAACAGGCACCCCAAAGTTGGAAAGCAATAGTCTAGATAATAGGTGATATATAAATGTTTCTATGTACCAAGAGTTCTAGACTACCTACATCCTACTTATTAAAGTCCTATGTTGAAGGCATTAATTGCACCAACAAGTCAGAAAGGAAAGCAAGCTAGCTAATAGAAACATAGCAGAGATCTAAGAACATGAATAAAGTAAAACAATAAAATCACAGGACATGAGCAGAATGCTGCCTTTAGGAAAGGGAATTTAAATACAAATACAATTGTAAATCTATAGAGTCAAAGTAGAAAATTTCTTAAAAAGTATTAAAATATTTCCAGTCTCAAAATTAGCCATTAGTAGAGTTTGAGATTACTTTCGGGGCAGGAATGATTTTAACTTTATGACCTGCTAAGTACAAGGAATGTACTAAGAACTTTATGTATAAGTGACTTAATCCTCACAACAACCCTACAATTTGATTGCAACCATCATCTCACTTATTTTTGTTAGAAGCACAAAAATATTTAGCAACTTAATCAAGCTGATCTATGTGTAGAATACTCCTTGGTAAACTATATAAAATTTGTGAGTCCCATCTTGTATCTTTACAACATTACATAGTTCACTTTTAAATGATTCACTTTTTATATAAATCATCCACATCCACATAGAATACCACAAACCTGTCATTGAGAAGGGGGAATGAGAAAAAGATGGGTAAAAAAGATAAAGCAGGATGCATTCTCAATGTTAATGCAGTTTACAAATGCTAACTTATATTTATTATGACTAATTGAGGAGCATTATATTTTCATTGATCTGCACTTGGAAGATACATTTTGTGTAAACACTGTGAAAGAAAGGACAAAATCTGTGCTAAGTATTCCCTAGGTAGCATGGGGCACTGTCATGTTCTCTAGGGTTCAGTTATTTCTGTTCAAGTTATCTAAAATCTTTACAGTTTTGTCTGAGAACAATGCTGCAAGAGAGAGAGATGTCTCTGAAATAGGAGTTACCTCAGTAACCCAGTCCTTAGAGACGACTTGCCTCCTCATCTGACCCATCTGACTTTCATCCCCACAAGACCTCACAAGGCTAGAGCTCACCCAGTGTTAGAAGATAATGGAGCTTAAAATAGTGTTCTTGACACCAACATTGACTTTAAAAGGGGGTTCTTGAAGAGAGAAAAACTTGGAGAAGCCAAAAGGGGGAATATGGTATCATCTGAGTACTACTGATGGGAGGCAATGTCAAGGTAGAAAAAGGAACAGACTTTTTGATCTCTTAACAATTTTTCTAATCCCTTCTATATTCGAAACCAATAATACATGTATCTGACTCAGCTCAGAATAAATCTACTTAAGAATATCTAGCTTTTTATGCAAGGTACATTTATAAAGATAGATAGATAGATAAATATCTATATATATATACTTAACTATAAAAGAATATACATAACTGTTACTTAAATTTAAAAAATTTAAAAATAATCATGTTCCTCTTTTTTTACATTTTTTATTTTCTTACATTGATGTTCATTTTTGTACAGTGGCTTTTTTTTGCTACTTAAAAAGACTGTTTTCTTCAAGACACATTTTCTTTCATACATTTTCTTTATGTTCGGTAATTAAGAAGAGTATATATGAAATTTATAGTGTTTATTAAAAAAAATGCCTAAACATAGAGCATTGAAATAGTACTGAGGATTTAAAAAAAAAAAAAGAATAGACAATTATAGCCAAATTAGAATAGTAAACATTTCAAATACTGAATATACTACGCAAACGATTATAGTGGGAAGAAAAGGCAAGCAAGTTAACACTCCAACAATCTTGTAAACCTCTTCTAGTGAAGATCATAAATCAACAGATGGGGAGGTCAGAAATATGAAAATCTTAAAACAAAATAAAAGGCAATTGATAGGATAGCAAGATTATAAAAGATAGTGCTAAGTGATCTTTTATGTTGAACACAGCACCACCTTGAGGAATATAATAGGAAATACTGCTCCAACTCATTGTGTAATAGATTCCAACTCATTCGTTGATTTATTCATTTATGAATTACTTAACACTTCTAGGTATAACCATCACTGTTCTAGATCTTAGAATACAACAGTGAAACAAAAACCACAGCACCAGCAAAATCCCTACCCTCTTAAATATTGTTTATTAAGAAAAGGAACATTGTTTTTAAATAATCCATGGTTATATATAAATGCACGTTATAAACTTTAAAAAATATAAAGATTTAGAGGTAAACTTTGCATAGAAAATAAACATGAAAAGCCAATACAACATTTCTTCTTAAGTGGTTTTTGTAAAACTTGTTTGCAAATCAGGTTTTTGCTTTAAGACTCATAATCAACTCCAATACTGTTTAAAAAAATACGGCAAACAAGTGTACTGCCTTACTGCCTTTTCAAGAATGAGGAATTCCTCATTCTGTTCCACCCCCACATTCAGATGTAGTAGTGTATGCTTCTGAAGACTAATAGCTGCAACCCCATCCTGGAATTAGTATACCCATATATCAAACAATTACTGGATTATGGGTGCCCCTCCCTGCTGAAATGTGTATAAATTGGGCACAGGAGCTTGCAAAAACATTTCCTTATTTTTTCTATGTGCTTTAGCCTGGATACACTCTCTTGCTGTGTCTTCCAATTCACTAATCTTTTCTTCAGCAATTTCTAATCTGTTTCTAATTTATGCAGACATGTTCATTTTGGATATTGTATTTTTCATTTGTAAAAACTGTATCTTTTACTTATTTCGTACTTGTACTCAGATTTTCACTAAATGCTTAATCATTTCAGGGTATTTATATGTGTTATGGTAATCTTATCCATGTCTGGTAATTCCATCATTTTTATTCTTGGTCTGTTTCTATTAACAGGTTTTCTTTTCTGATGACAGATCCCATTTTCTGTTCTTTTCCTTGTCATGTTTAATAATTTTTTTATTTGTGTTTGAATTTTTCTTTAAAGTGACTGAATTTTGTCTTTCTTTAAAGAATATTAGTCTCTGTTCTTACAGATGTCTAAGTAACTGGAAGATCAGTTCAAACCTTTCAAGACTTGTCTGTAAGCTTTTTTTAAGGGGAGTGTAGCCTCACCTTTCCACTATGGAAAATTTAGTCATAGTACCAAGACAAGAAAGACCCTCTGAGTCTTTTCTGAATGCCCTGGTTGAATAGCAGGGCTCACCTTTCTTGCTACCCAGAGCTAAACAATTCCTTGCTGTGTGTTAGCCCAGTGAGTTTTTAGTTTACAGTACTCTGATCACTCCCAGTTTCTGAAGTTTTATACTATGCATGTGCCACTTAAGATATTCTTCAAGAAAAAAAGAGACCCTTATCTCATTTTTCTAGAGTTCTTTTTCTATGGATCTTCTCCAGAACTCATTCCCACAACTTTTAACTACCTTAAAACTACTTACCGCTCAATTTATGAGGTCATGATCTCTTCCTGTGATCTCCTCCCCATGCCCACTGGTAAAGAGTCCAAAGGCAGAAAATTTGAACAATGATGAAACTCAAAAGTTTCCCTTCTATAAAGTGCCACATCTTTTATATATTTTCTGTTCTTTGTTAAATGAAACAGCTACTTCATCATTTTGTCTAATATTCTAGTCATCTATTGTATAAAGGTAAGTCCAGTCCTTGTTATCATATCATTTTTACAAGTTCCAAAATTTATTTTATCCGTACATTCAGTAGTGTGAATATAAGCTTATTTCAATAATGCATAACCTCTATTGTGTGTCATTATACTTAAGAAAATATATCTGTGGTCCTAATGTGGAACAGGGCATAGTTTTTTCCTCTGACAGCCATTTAGTAATACAAATGGAGAAAGAGAATAAGGAATTAAGGAAAAATGGCAATACCCATCAGTATCATGACATGCCAAGTCATTATACTTCTATGTTTGTATAGGAAATAGTAATTCTCTGGGAAAGAAAAATGAAGGGCAGTATCATAAAGTAAGAAAGTGAAAGCACAAAGGCAACAAGATAAATGAGAAAATATCCAAGTAGGATAGCTTTATCTCACCAATGGTTAACCTATTATCTTCCATAAAACAGCTTTGAAAAAATCTCCTAGCACTCCTTTTGAATGCTATTTGTTTTCTATTGACAAATGTATTAAAGATAAAGAACACATCATAAAATTGTTCCACAAGAACAGCACCCATATAATAACCACCAGTTTCACAGGAATTAAACAGAACAACTTTCCCAGGCAACAGAACTAAGTGAGTCATACTGCCTCATAGGAAAATCAGTTCCTCCTACCCTACACTCTGCTATAAAAACCTAACCCTTTGTCCATAAAATTGAGACCGTTTCTTCAGGAAATAAGGTCTGTATCCTTAGCTTACCAGTTTTAGGAATAAACCTTGCTTTCCTAACCACAGACCTTTCTCTTGTTATTGGCTTATGAGTGGCAAACAACATGCTTTCTTCACCAAAAGAAGATAGAATCAAGATTCAATCATGTTGGCCAGTGCTGTTGAGTCAGTCAAGTGTTTGGAAGTTAAAAGTGTACCAAGACTTTACATTCTCCACAAAGGAAGAGACAAAATAAAAATTGCCAGACTCAAACTATTTCATCTCACATGTAAGAGCTGCTCTTTCTACATTTGATAATCTTGTGCTTGGTATGTAAGAATTACTACATCACCATAAAAAACAAACAGAAGATCCCAACACTGTATTATAGACACTGGAATAATATTTATAATAAGATTCTTGAATTGTATTTAACTGAGATCAGCAGTTTGAATCACAGTTTGGGAATGTTTAAGAGTTTGATACTGGATTAGTTTGTACTCTCTCATATGTCCGAGTGCTGGTAACATTGTTCACAGTGCTTTCCTAGAAGACAAATGAAGGATAAGATAATTTAGGATTTTTGATGAGAATGACGTTTAGAAAAGTTGAAAACTGCTAGCCATATTTATATACATTTCTTTAAAAAATTATAGAAAACTATAGATAACCATTCTATTTGTTAATAGCAAATTATATATAGTGTATGTTTATATAGCAGTATATATTTATCCATATATGTGAAAGAGATATCTGCTGAAATATGAAATCTTTACTAAAATATTTGAAATGCTAAAATGGTTACCATGAATCATTTTTGCTATATTACAGTCTACATTTCTGAAATTACAGATAGCAATGCAGTATTTTGTGTTTTGTAAATATGTTTATATAGAGCGAGATGGTACTATATTTATCACATATATGATGATGATATTTAATTCTCTACATTGTGAAGACAAGAAAACAGAATCTTAGAGAGGGCAAGTGACTTGTTCAAAGTCATGTAAGTATTGAATCACAGAAATAGAAATAGAATGTAAGTATTGAATCACAGAAATAGAAATCAGAATCTACTAACCTTCCTAAACTTCTTAGTGAACTAAAAAATCTGTCTAATGGAATATACTACTCAACAATTAAAAAAAAAAAAAGATAAAATGTTGCTATTTGCTACAGGTAGGAACTTTGAGTGAATTACTCAGATACCAGATGACAGATACCAGATTATTTCATTCTTATGTGGAATGTAAAGAAACAAAGCAAATGAACAAGGTAAAACAAACCCTTGGATTCTGACAAGAGAACTGAAGTTACCAGAGTGGGAGAAGAGGGGGAACAAAGAAAGCAGAGGGTCCAGTGGACTGTGGTAGGTTTCAGCACTTTGGTGGTGGGTGTGGTATGGTAACATGCATTTGAATAAACTGTACTCTTAACACAAAGAACTGTGGAGTCCAAAATCATTATCAGTTAAAAAAAAAAAAAAAAAAAAAGGCTGGTAATGGAGCCAAATATGTGGACAACATGCTTGTAAGCGGCAGCCTAGGAAACCGCAGCCGGGGTCAGGGATTGCTCTTGGAGTCCTGTAGGGGGCCGGTGGCGAGACCTAGACCCGAAAAAATAGCTGGGCGTGATGGCGCACACCTGTAATCCCAGCTACCTGGGAAGCTGAGGCTGGGGATTCCTTGAGTCTGTGGTACCCCAGACAACATGAGCCTGCGGTTCCACAGGCAAAAATAGCGAGACGTAGTCAAAAAAAAAAAGAAATGAGGATAGTTTCACTTTTATCTCCACACACTTCTTGCATATTCCATTTTATTTGTTTTATATTATGTTCCAATTTGCTTTGCCTTCATGTTATGAACCTGCACTCCTAATACATATAAAGTTTTATTCATGAGTATATTTATATATTTGGGAGGTGAAGAATCACTGAACAACCCTCCACTCCACTGTTCCTAGATAAGAACATGGGCGACCTCCCCAAGAAAGGACATGGTGACTGAAAAATGTACAGACTTGGAATCAATTCTATTTGGATTTTAACCCTGTACCGCGTTTTTTAAAGCTGAACATCCTAAGGTAATCCCACATCTGAATCTGTTTGCTCAGCTGTTAATGGCCAATCAAACGATTACTGTGAAGATTGGGTAAAAAATAAATAAATAAATAAATGAAAGTATAGATGTACGGTTGTGACATAAATGTGAGTTTGACTTTTGTCAACTCATCCATAACCCAAATGGACATTACTTAGATTTTGTGGCCTTGCTTTAAATTTCCTACTTATGTTTTTGTTTGATGTTGAACTTAAAAACAGTGAGATATTGATCCTGGTATAGAGCAAAAGATTAGTAATGATTCCTAATCCCTCCTGAAATTTTTATTGCAAAAATAAATGCTTGTATGGTTTATGCACAAGTAAAAGAACTAGGAGATATAATTTTTAAGGTCTTTCTAGATTTTTAGTTACTCAGTACATACATGTTTTATCATATTTATGATCATACTTTTATCTGTCAGTGCTTTCCAACCTTCTAACAAAGCAGGGGGAAAAATTACATTGATTCCATGTTTTAGGACAAGCTGTTTGAGTGATTACATAAATTTTTACAGTGAGAGGGGGGAAAAAAAAAACTGTGAGAAGCACCTCACTTACCACCACCATTTTCCCATCCACTAGCTTTCTCCTTATGGTGGTCTCTTTGCCATTCCAATCCTGAATCTGAATCAAGGAGTCATTATCCAAGATGACCACATTCTGAAAAAAACAAACAAACAAACAAAAAAACACAACAACAACAAAGCCAAAAAAAAATTCAAAACAAAAAACAAAACAAAATCAGCCAGGGTGATCAATTTAAACACTCTAATTTTATCAGGTGCCAAATTCTTTTCAACTATTTGTAATATGCTTAGGTAGTTGTAGAATGGTATTTGTCATTCCATTTAAGACTTTGTCAACAGTAAGTTTGTTGGCTGAATCTTCTGGAAAAAAATGTTTTATAAGAGTAAAAACATAACATAATCTTGAAGGATAAGTAAAACTTTTAAGATTTTATTGCATCAGCAGACTATTCACTTTTTGCACAAAGAATCACAAGTAAATTTCAATTTTAAAATTCCAATTTGGACCTTAGCTATTGTGAGATCAGATATATTAATGTTGCTTTTGTAGTTTATTTTTACTTTAACTGCAGTTTTCTACACATCATTTAAGTCTTGGTTTGATTATTGAGTTCTCTAGCACTCTATGCCATATTTCTTTTAACTTGGATTAATCATATGATTAATCCAAATATGCATTTTCCACAAGTATCTCAGAAGATTCATATACTTTTAAAATTGGGGACCTTGAGAAGTAGATTGTAGCCAAAAGTTTATCTAATACAAACTTTAGGTAGGTTTGCTATACTTGCTTACTTAAGATGAGTTCAAATGAACATGTTCATGAAATGTAACTGAAAGGCTATTGAAGTCTTCACCTTGGTTTTATGGCCTCCTGGTATGGTTTCCTCAAACTCTTCCCCCAGTTTAAAGGAGATCTCATTATTTTTAAAGATGCTTTTGGTTTTTATAGTGATCACATCTCCTTTTGTGCTGATGGTCACAGTGGGTTTTGCCAGAGAGCCAAGTTTCCTGCTGGCTCTCCGTATTCCTGGAAAGAGGATCAAAAGACACAGCAGCTAAGACTGTTGTTGGCTCCAAGAACTCATATTAGCTTTGTAATTCTTTGCTAAGTAGGAGATTTGTATATTAAACAGATTTAATGGTACATAAACTTAAAGACCTAAAGCTAGTAACATCATTGTCCAAATAAATTATACTTGTAGAGAAAAATGTTTCTCTCTAGCTTTTGTTCAAATAGGTTATATTTGTAGGGAAAAAGTCAATCTGTAGTTTTTGTGTAGTGATTGTCAAGCTTTATCTTGTTGGCTTACAAATCCCTTAGAAATTTTGACTAAAGCTATAAACTTTGTCCCTTTTTAATAAAGTATACTTATTTACATACAAACAACACATTTTGATATGAATTCTTTATCACTTCACTTACATTCTTAAATGTATACACTTAAAAGCTTTGCTTTCTCTATTATTTACTTTTTAATTGTTCTGAAATGTATATAACATAAGGCTTACCATTTTTACCATTTTAAAGTATATGCTTTAATAGCATTAAATTCATTACAGTGTTATGCAATCATCATCACCATTATATTCATTATACATCACCATTATATTCATGTATGTGTGTGTTTAAAAATAGAATTCTACATTATGACTACTCCTATTCAACTTGGCTCCCCCCTCATTTTTGTGTCTTGGATATTTTCCATTTTCGCACATATATACTGTTGTCATTGTTGTATAATATTCCAAAATGTGTCTATAATAAAATTTATTTTAGCTGTCCTCCTGTTGATGGGTATTTAGTTTGTTTTCAATACTTGTTAACAAATAATATAATGATGAATATATTTATAAAATACATATAAGTATATATTCTATAGAAATAACATTACAAAGTAATACCTAAGTTAAATCTGTAAGAGACAGTAGGTTGGGGAAAATATAATATAGTTCCTGGAACTTACATTGTGAAACATGATGAAAGATGTGATCAATAGGATGATGCCCCTCAAAGACATTCATATCCTTTAGTCTCTAAACCCTATAATATGATCTTGTATGCCCAAGGGGACATTACAGATATGGTTGATTCAGGCTTTTAAAATAGGGTGGTTATTTTAGATTATCCTAAGTAGAGTCTAAATGTAATAAAAAAAATTCCTTACAAGAATCAATTGCTCCTATATGAAGAGGTGGAGAGGTGTTAGATTACATAAAAGAATATGAAATATGACACTGGCAAAGATTGGAGTGCTATGGCTATACGTAAAGGAATTCCAGCAGTCATTAGAAGCTAAAAAATGAAATCTATTCTAAGGAATCATTAAGATTGAGAGCAAATGTTTGCAAAATGGCCAATTCATTTTAAATCATAAGATCATTTACCATTTAGTATATGACACATGCATGTTTTTTCTTTTAAACTCATGGCAAATTATATGAGGGCAGGGATGATGACAATCCTAAAGTAATTTTGCACAAAACTGTCTATAGGTGCTGAATCAATACTTTTTGTTATATGTGGAAAATTAGTTGTTCCAGAGTCAATTTCATTATATACAGAACAAGTTCTGTGCTACCAATATGCTCATTTTTCACTGGATATCATGTGAAAATAAATATGACTTACCCAGTTCTTTCATATATTCTTCAAAATTTTCACAAGATATAGACTTCCATGTTCCCTGGAGTTCATCAACCATTTTAAGTTGATCTTAAAGAAAAATAGCATTATATGTATAAATATTTTGTATTTTCTGATAGTATTGGTACCTGCATTCTGGTAGTTAATAAGAAAAGTCAGCAGAAAAAAAGTAAACAACTTAGTCATCTTATTACCATGTAAAGAGGAACGATTTATCAAATGTAAATAAGTCAGGATAAAAATGGAAGAATGAAGTAGTTTTCAGCAAGACTTGATGTAATTTTTGCATATCTACTTTAGGATCAAACTTTATGTTACATATTCTCTCCTGTTAGTTTCCCTAGAAACTGCCAATAGTAGCTAGCAACCGCTACATAAAGACTTCTGGATTCCTGATTGTTCCCTTTCTCTGATCTAGGAGGAGGTAGCAGAGCCGAACTTACTAGTTTGTTGGAGATCTTATCACTAATCTTACTTGTAGTATCTTGAATTAAAAGTGGGAACAACCATAGGTGTCATTTGGCATTTGATCAAAAAAGCTAAGTTTAGTCAGGGATAGACCATCATTTTAAGTCATGTGTATATTAAGCAAAGGAAAGGAACAGAGAAAAAAAAAAGAGAAAAAAGAATCATGTACACACACACACACCCTTAATAATGATGTTTTTCCAATTTCTCATAAATTTAGAGAGCTGACATTGGCATGAAAACATCAATTATCTTATTAGTAATTCCCCCTTCTTTCTAACCAGGCTACTTCCTCTTTCAATTTGACTGTAATAATCTTACGTCCACTGACAACTTTAAGAACTTAGACTAGAAGGCAAGAAATAGAATGCTAATATCACAATTAGAGTATAGACATTTCCACAGGTTGAGACAGGGAACAAAACAGCCTACATGTGTCATCAGTCTTGACTTCTGGATGTCCATACGCTGACACAGTTATTAAGAAAACCTGAATTTATAAAATATTTTAATAAAAGAGGATATATATCATCTTACCATGGTTTATAATAAAATACTAAAATATTTAATATCTACTAATTGCAAAGACACATATTAAAGCCAATAGTCTTACAGATAGTTATTCAACTAACATTTATGGAACTAGTGTACTATATCTCATATGAAGCTAAGCAATTTTGTATGTGCCATTGACTTAATATCCCACCTGTAGTTGAGAAAGATACCATAACTTGTTCCTTTTTGTGTCTAGTTTCTGAGTTAGGGGGTTTAACATTATAATATTTTCTAACATTAATGTGCACGATTTGTGAAGCTATGTCCTGTCAATTTAATAGGCATGAGGCAAAGAAATAATTCACAACTTTGTTTCTATCAAAAGTACCAAAATTAAGCACTGAAGATTCTAAAATTGCTAGGATTTATCAAGGTAGTGTTGAAAGTGTTGTTTCTCAGCTTGCATATTGATTTCCAACAGAAGGAAAATCACCTATTATTCATCTGCAAGAAGAAGATGCCACATTGTGAACTCAGTATTGTTCTCCAGTGCTGACACTTTAGACTTTCAGAAGTATCAGGGACATAGAATCCAGGCCTGGCCTCTATCTCTACCCTTAGAGTTCATTCATCTTGAGCCTTTGTGTCCCTTTAAAGCTGACTGATATCCATTGGCCTAGTCATTGTGTCTACTTTCTTTTTGTTCAGCACCTTTTCTGTGGTTTATGCTTTTTGGTGTCCATTAATATGTGAATCAAAACTCTTCATACATTGTGCCCATTCATTCCCTTTTGGGCATCCACATCCCTCTATGTCAAATTCCTTGTCTTCATTTATTCCATTCTTTTACTTCTAGACTCTTTCAGTCTACAGGATCTTCCCTCCATCCCCAAGGATTTATCTCATCTCAGAAAACTGCTCCTCAACACAATATCAGTTAGGTATACCATCACACTGGTATTCATTGGCATGGTTTTCACTGTATTATTTTTATTCATTGGAGTGGTTTTCATGATATTATTTTTCAAGTTCCCTCCACCCTGAGTGCAATTAAATCACTGCCCTATTCCAGCTTGCACACATTCACTGAGCTGACCTACCCATGAAATATGTTTCAGTTTTTCCTCCTTCTTCAGCTAATTATATGGGACTCCAAGGCCTCATGTCTTCTGGTCTTGCTTAGACTTGATCCAAAATGAACAACTGAGATTTTATGTTGAGCTGCTACTGGGCTTATCTGAGTTTATGATTCTATGGGTCTGACAGAATCTAGCTCATAATGCAGGGTTCTAGAGGCATATTTATTTGGTGTTCTATAATTAAGAATTCTATCTCTATTAGATTCTAGTAGCATGCAGGAAGCTTTTCCAAAATGCACATAGATCTCCACTGCAGATGTTATGGCTTTGCTCCAGAATCCCAGAGGTCTATGTTGTGATGCTCTTTATCTCTATACAATGCACTTTGCCAAATCATGTAGTCCAAGCTACCAGACTGCTAATATTATAGCCTTGCCTTCCTGTTCCAAGACCTGATCAAAACAGGAAGTTTTTCATGTAGGAAGCCTGAAACATATTGTTAGATATGGTATATGTAACCACTATAAATTAATCTGACTTGAATTTTGTTTGCTTCCTCTGACAAGGAAAGGTAAGAGGCAGCAATTTGTCTTTTGAAAGAGAGATTCTCACATGCCTTTGACCCAGCTAAATCCCTACACACTTTATAAGAAGGGAAATTCCTCAGTTTCAGCAAGTTGACTCCCATGTTCTGTACTGCATGTGCTTCACCAGCGCCTCCAGTATGCTATTTCTTATTTACCCTTCTGATCAACACAGTGTACAGCATGCCCAGATCATCTGACTGTATTATGACAGAGAGCAGACGATCCCAGACAAACCTATGTATTGTTTTCTCATGTATGTTAATGCAATAAGGTTCTGATTCCTTTTCTGACCTTTCCTCACTGAGATGGGAAAGAATGTCAAATCAAATGTCTGCATGCCACATATATAAGTCCATAGTAATCTGTTCTAGTAGAGATAATACCTCTCGCACAATAACCACAATTAGGGCTATTAGTTTAGTTTGCTTGGCCTTATAGTCATTCTTCAGAATTCATGTGGCTTTTGCAGTGGTCAGATGGTAAAATAAATGGTTTGTGATACAGACCACCATCCCTGAATTCTTATGATCCTTTAGAGTAGCACCAATTTCTGTCATTCCTCCCATTCCCACCACCATTGCTTTTTATTCACTATCTTAGCCAGGACTGATGAGAAGATGGGACATGACATGGTGGGGTGGGAGTGTGAAAGTATAGTTTCAGAAGCTTCCAATTCACTTTCCTTACTGTGGTAGCTCTCAACGATTAGGGTAAGAATTCAAGATAGGGGTTACTCTAACAGTGAAGCATATCAACACCAATTATACGTTCAGTCATGGGGAAGATAACTATCTCCCTCCAGGTCAAGTCCACTTGCTGCCCATCAACTTTACCTGTAATTGCAAACCCCAGGCATTTGGAGTAAAGTGCTGCTACTTTATTGCTTTAGTCTCATCTCCTTTGTTAACAATGAGCCAACTGATTGTGTGTGTGTGTATTTGTGTGTTTTACATGCATAATATATATGTACATATATTCATTTCTTTTTCTACAGAAAGTTATTGTGACTATGTGACTAACTGGTATGTAGTAGAAGTACAAATCCCAAAATTCTTTTAAAGAAAGGAGGAGAACCCCGTGACATGATGTTTCTAGTTTTTTGGCTTATCAAACTTGAGTTATTTAAGCTAAGCAATTTGAGTTTGTATTGGAGCTAGGCAGGAATATGGACACGCCACTGAGATGGGCACATAGGAAATCTCAGACTTCACTCATTTGCTCTTTATTCAATAAACATTCAAGTGTTTTTTCAATGAAAGACCGTCATGATAGTCACTGAGTACACATGGTGAATGAGAGACATCTAAATGTTTCCAAATGTTTATGAAAGAAAACCTGACATTAATGCTTAACTTTTAAATATGAATATATAATACCGTGAATCATATAGATGTACATACACATAGGTGTGAGACGTTATATGCTCGTATAACGAGCATAGGTAAATGAATTTTCAGAATATTTTGCCCTTCTGCCATTAGCCTCTATGACCAGCACCTAAGGTTTTGCTCTCTACCCATGATTGTAGACACCTGACCCAGTGGGTATGCACATATATGAGTGGACTCATGAGTGACCTGGGAAAGAGGATTAAAAGGCAGCATCACTCCCGGGAGGGGAGGAAGAAGGAGAACTCAGAGGAAAATGCAAGTGGTTGTTTCATTGCTGTTCACTATTATGCATCCTAAAAAGATAATTTCAAGGGCTCCAACATTGTTTACTTAGTACAACTGATAATGAACCTAACTAGATGGGGATGGTTACACTATAATATGCATATCTAGATAGAGATATATAAAACGAGGGAAACCAGTTGATATATTAGAGCAGGTGTTGGCAAACCGATCTGTTCTGTGAAATAAGTCCAACCACCATCAGATTGCAGTCACACGCCTTTACATATTATCTGTAATATAACATTATGAGAATGCAAGTCTTCTTTAATGCTGCAGTGTCAGAATCCAGTAGCTGCAACAGACATAACATGGTCTGCAAAGCTTAAAATATTTAGCATCTGGACCTTTACAGAAAAAAAGTTCATCAATTTTCATTTGAGAGTTTCAAATCCTTTTACTTAAAACTAGGGATTATAACAACCACCATGTTTGTGGACTTTCTTCACTTATGATAGAAGAATGGTGGATAGTGATTGTCCTTCCATAGCTTATTCTACCAGAAAAGACATTTTTATAATTTTGGCATAGTTTATAGCAGCAGTAAAGCTAATGAAGAGCCAACCTCTGGCTTTTTATATTTTATAAAAAGTCATAAGAGAAACAGAGATAGCTATCAGTCACATATAAGCAGAATAGTTTTAAAGTTGCTCTGAGTGCTACAAGGCAGAAATACATCAGAATTAAAATTAATTGACTGAGAAGAACAGAATCAGAATGCTGTCATGCTCTGCCTTGTCTAGAGTCAAATCTCAAGTGGCTGATGGTGCTCTGAAACACTAAAGGTTTTTTCAGAACTAGCCCTGAATGTACAACCCTTTTAATCATTATACTGATAGTAAGTCTTCAGCTTTTTATGCATTTCTAATGTACTGAGATTAAAACTATGCTGTTATTAAAATATCTTTAATAACTTTAAGAAGAAAAATTTACTGAAAATAAGAAAAATCACCACAAAACTTTAGGTGGTATAACAAATGAAAAAGAGTGATTTAAAAAGTGGCACGGTTTTCTTCTTTTATTGGTGATATTGGGTAACCATCCCATCTTCATCACCAATTGTAGGGGCAAGCATTGGATTCACCAATCTGCATAGGTTCTTTATTGGTTCTAGTGGTTATACAGACACACATGACAGGACAGGGCCAGGGCGAAGGCAGGGGGGGGTGGTGTTGGGAGGCAGGTGAATCCTCCACCCCTTTCCCCCAGGAATCTTTACACTTTTTCTCTGGCCTCTTTCTCTCTCTGGCATTCTCTCTTTCTCTCCATGCTCACTCCATCTGCTCTCTGTGCAGCTTTAGCTCCTCTCTCTTAGGCCCAGGTGTGCACATTTACACATGCACACACCCACTGGACCACACAATCATGGAGAAAACACAATATCCCAGGTGCTGGTTATATAGGCTAATGGAGGATAAAGTCTGAGCAACTCACTTAATGCTACAGTTGGAAGTTTCAGGGTTACTGAATGAATGCAGCCCTTCTTGGTGGCTCCCTCCGGCCATGGTGAAAGACAACAGAAAGGACTGGTAAATTAAATAGATCTTTTGTGAGACTGAGGGTGTTCTTAACTGCCCCCACTGTTTCAAAAGTAAGACTGGAGGTGAGCAGCAGACAGGAAGCTAGAAGGAAGTGGGGTGACTGAAATGAGGACTGTGAATGCATCCTTTGGCATTGTTTCACCCCATCTTGCTACATATCTTCTAGTATGATTGGAAAGCATAGCAGGTTGACTTGTATTCTCCAAAAGGATATGTCCAAGTCTTAACCCCTATGTTTGTGAATATGACCTGGTTTGGAAATAGTGTCTTTGTAGAGATCATCAAACTAAGGATCTCAAGATGAGATCAACATGGAATTAGGATCATTCCTAAATCTGATGCCATTGTCCTTACACGAGGAGAGGAAGATTTGAAACACAACACTGGAGGAAAGGGCCACATGAAAACCATGGCAGACACTGAAGGACAATTGTCACCAAGGAACGACCAAGTTCAAACATGACGAAGGTAGATGAGAGCCATACATTGGGTTCTTGCTCTGTTTCCAGAAGGCCGCCAACACCTTAAATTCAAACTTCTGATCTTCAAAACTACCATAAAATAAATTTCTGCCATTTTAGGTACCAGGTTGTGGCTACTTGTCACATAGGAACCCTATGAAACTAATACAGGAGGGAATGAACTTTTAATAAATATTAGGTCGCTTTATGTTTAAAATAAGGAAATAATTTCGTATGCAAAATAATATTTAAACTTTTTGGGTATTCTCATTATTTCACTGGATTTTTTTTGTCAATTAAAAGTTCACTGAATAAAGCTGGGCATGGTGGTATGAGTTTGCAGGTTCGAGACTACCCCAGGCAACACCTAGTCTCAATAAATAAATAAATAAATAAATAAATAAATAAATAAATAAATAAATAAATAAATAAATAAATAAATAAATAAATAAATAAATAAATAAATAAATAAATAAATAAATAAATAAATAAATAAATAAATAAATAAATAAATAAATAAATAAATAAATAAATAAATAAATAAATGAATGAATGAATGGATGAATAAATGAATAAATGAATAAATAAAAAATAAATAAATAAATAAGTTCGCTGACTAAATTAACCAAGAACAGAGATAACCTTTAGATATTAATAATAGTAATTACAGTAATAGAATAAGACTAAATAATACTATAATTGTATAGTAAAATTATATAAAGTTATTTTTTTTTCTAAAATTCACATAAGAAAGCCATTTTCCTTAGTCCTCTAAATTTTGCCTTCTTCATTCTCCTGCCAGTTTTCCTTTTGAACTGTTTGAAATCATACACCCTTTTTTTGACGATTATTGAAGGATTTAAGATTTATACAAAATGAATTACTCAATACTGGCAAACAAAACCACGCTGTGACTTAGTCTATTTCAAAACCCCAGTGCTAACTTTAGGCTGGCCTAGCAGCAGTACTGTCAGCTCCCTCTCAATCATGTGATGCAGACAATTCAAAGCAATAGACTTCCTGGAGGGATGAATAAAAGATTGTAAGGTCAGAGCCAGGCAGCCTAAAGCCCTATGATTCAGACCCTGCTGAGTTCCCAGGCTCTTCTGCCCTTCTCTTCCCACAGCTGAAGCTGTTTGAACCCCACCTGCTGCCTTAGCATTACCCTGAGGCTCCAGCGACATATTCACCGTATTACTGTAAAGCAGTGTTAACCCCAGGTTTCCCAAGCTATACTGCTTTTGTAAAAGTGCTGACTCCTGTGTGCCGCCCTAGATTTTCTCAACCAGAATTGCTAGGAACTGGAGCCAGCAATATTGTCCTATGTGATTCTACTCACATCTAAGTCTCAGCAATAAAGGGCAACTGCTTTCAGGCAGTGGTTCCCCAAGTGGATCAGTCTTCACCATCATCTGGGAACTTGTTTGAAATGCAAATTCCTGGGCCTGACCCCAGGTTTGCTGAATCAGAAACTCTGAACCGGGCCTAGTAATCTGTATTTTAACAAACCACAGACTCTAAGCAATTTCTCATGTGTGCCTCTGACAGAGATTTATTGTCTCTACATTGACTCCTGAGGAATATCCCCTTAAAAGATAACTCAGGTGTAACATTGCCTATGTTTAGTCTTGCTTGCAGACTAAATGGGCTCATGGGAACAGGATAGGGTGCGCAAGCAGTACGCCTCTGTGGCCTTCTTCCCAAACACCCATAAAGAGAAAGCTTCGGACACATGATAACAGAATTGAGGGACATTCCACAAAATATTCTTCAAAACTGTCAAGTTCATGAGTAACAAGGAAAAACTTAAAGCTGTCACAGATTAGAGGAAATTAAGGAGACAGGACAACTAAATCCAATGTGTATCCTGGAATTGCGTTTTATCCTGGAAAAGATAGTGTATCCTGGAAAAGAAAGAACACCAGTGAGAAAAAAATAAAGAAACCTGAATCAAATCATTAGTTTAGCATTGCACCAAGTTTGTTTGATAGTTTAGGCAAATGTACACGATAATATATTACTACAAAGGAATGTGTGATGAACATTATAGGGGAACTTTGTCTGTACTTCTCTGTAAATCTAAAATTATCTCAAAATTTGAAAAAGGAAAGCAAATCAATACAAGAGAAAAAGCCTCCCCTAAAATGTGTTTTCCACAAATTAGCAATATCTGCATCACCTGACAATTTGTTAGGAATGCTGATGATCAGAATCCATAGTTTGAAAAGATTTCTCCCATGAATTCATATAATATGCAAAAAGAATTTAAAAAATTTCTCTTTACTGCAAGTGTGGGATATAGCATCAGTTCAATCTGACCCAGGCCTGGAAAATGCACCAGTTTTGATGATTGAACATCAGCCTACTTAAGACTCAAGGTTCATTCTCAGCTGAACTCAGTTTACTAAGCTTCTGTGCCATTCTTTTGGACTCCTTATATGGTAACACCGACCATAGATTTAGAACCCATCCTGTGTTGATGAGATCTTTTGTCCCTTAAAAGACTAAAGTCTTTCTTTTGATCCCTTACTTTGTGTCTGGACTCCTGATACCTGCAGATCCCAGGTGAACATCCCTTTGCTCATAGCCAACTTAACTGGTATTTTAATTACCTCCTTCTAAAAGCCCTCTGTCACATGTTCCATATATTTCCCAACTGATTAGGACTGGGATTTCCACCTATTGTCGCCATAATCCCAGGTGTACTTTACTGCCAGATTTAGGCATGCCTGGAAATAGCTAGAGATGGGGTGGAATGTGAAATGCTTATTCCTCCATTGAAAAGTTCAATAGAAAGGACAGAACTGCCAGTGATCCCAATGTTTGCACCCCCCTCCCCACACCCCCCTCCACCCCTGAAAAAAAGTTTCAACAGGATCTGAGATCAGAGGTAATGGCTGGTGGCCTGGGAATAAAACTCCGAAAGTAAACAAATTCTTTTGTGCCAGGACTTTTATGCAGTGAAGTCTCAGAAACAAGAATCTGCTGATTCTTTAAAGACAGATTGCTGACAGCTGTTAAAATATCCAGCTAGAATATGGAAAAAGAACACTTGCCCTGAACCTGCTAGCATTAACCTTTTACTTATTTTTGAAGTGACTTACTGAAGTTAAACGTTGGTAAATGACAAATTACTCCTTGAAAATGTGTCTTGTCACATGCATAAGAGAGCCCAAGTTTTCTTGCTTTTTGAGGGGAAATATGGGGCACTCATCCTGGAGCATATTGTCAAGCATCATCCTCAGGAAATACCGTGTGAATTGGACTATGGCACAAGGACTTTGCACCCAAATGGGTTGGGGACAGATGAAGCAACCAATAACCAATCTGGTGAGTGAAGGTGAGGATTCTAGGGTGTCCACACCTCTCTGAGTCATGAGAGAATTCTGGATGGAGCTGGGTGCTCCCACAAATTTGCAGGTGGTAGGCAGTCATGAAGAACCATTATGGGTCTGCTGACTATATTCAAGTCACATCGACCCGGAGGCCTGGTGAGATCTGACTACTTGTGTTTGAGCCAATACGCTGTATTCTCACACTTGCAAGCATTTCTAACCTTGATGTGTCATTTCCTTTCATCTCTTTCTTTTGAAAAACTCTAATCTTGTTGTTGATGAATGAAAAAGTAACTTCATACATTCTTGTTAAGAATAGACAGGAGATTATTTTTCCCAACATCAGTGACAAAAGCAGTTATGCAATAGGGGGAAACAAGACAACTCAGAAGGAAGGAAACCAGGGCTACTGGAGGACAATGACCCCTTGCCAGTCAAAAAGGTAAACTGTACCCTGGAGTGAACAGGGTTGACTTCAGTGTCAATATAGGGAGAAAGCCCTTTATTTCTTCAAATAGTTTATGAATTGTCTAATACCATCTTCAATTGAGACATTTAAGTTTAAAATTTTGACACTTTAGAGTCTAAAAATTGCAGTGAAATATCCAGTAATAAAATACAGTATCATAAGTGGCAGGGCATTTACACCCTTGGCTTTGTGATCCTAAGTGTGCATCATGAAGCTAATTAGCTGCAGGCAAAGCAGTATGTGAGTAATTTATTCTTCTCATATTAACATCAACTGTGAAATCTAAAGTGAATGATGACATTCCAGGAACAATTGCATATGATAATTCTTCAGCACGTTTGGGCAATGTGGAGTAGCTGTCTTCAGGGAATACGTCATCTCACGCTATTTTAATGATGATGGCTCCACTGGGAAGGAATATAAGAACATTAGCGTCTGGGCTCTGGTTCAAATTAAAATGAAGATGAAAGGAAATAGAATTTTGAAATTAATACAGAATCTCTCTGTTTTCTGAAAGGAGAATGTTTCTATTTGATAGGATTTTGTAGGATATTTGAAGATAGGGTGTCTGGGAATGTTATTACCATTATTTTATATTTAAAAAGTTGAGTGTTTTCAGATCCTCAAACTAACCTTCCAGATCATAGCAAATAGAGGTATTCTAATCAAATAGCAAAGGAAACTATATAAGGGATTGTTGCAATAAATGAAGAATTATGTCTCAGAGATGTCTAAAAACACTAACAATTTTGAAATAATGAGATTTGTTCACTCATTTATCTACAGGTACACAAAATTATAGAGGCTCTTATGAGAAACTGAGAAAAGTGCATAATGAAGTGGCTGGAATAAAATACACTAAGATAATGGTGAATGTCTTGGATGATAGGACTGTGGGTAAATTAATTTTTTCTCCCTACTTCTTAATAATTTCAATTTGTGAGAAATTATTCTCTAATTAAAAGAATAAATTCTATCCAAAAATTACCTACAAATGGATAAATGCTTTGATTTCACTCATATGAAGTCGTTAAAGTTATTAGAAAATAGAGAAGTTGTTGCTAATGCCCCAGCGATGGACTGGGAATGGGGAAGGGGCATGACAGTGCTGGGATGTTTGCTGCTATAGAGTTTCAGTGCTGCAAAATAAAGAAGTTCCAGAGATCTACTGCACAGTAGGTGAATATACTGTATACTTCAACATGGTTAAGTGAGTAAATTTAATGTTGCAGGCTGAAGATAAAATAATTGTACCGGTTAAAGGTAGAATAAAAAATAGTTATATTCAACAAGGACTTCTGAGATTGACTAAATGTGGGAATCAGTTCAGAAATTAGTTGCAACCACCTTCCTGGCACCATGATAAAAGAATATACAGGAAAAGAATAATTTTAGATGCAGGTTCAATTTAAATTGCTAGTGTCTGGAGGATAGCAAGTTCAAAGTGTGCAATAGGAAGTAGGATATACACCTTCATAGCACAAGAAGTAAAGATCTGGATCAGAAAAAAAAAGAAAAGATCTGACTCTGGGTTAGACTCTAAAATAGTACTGAAAGGTACAGACTTATGCAAAAACTAAACAAAGCATCAGGGGAAAACAGAAGTGAGTGGTTTACTCACTTCTTAAGACTGCTATGACAAATTACCACAACTAAGTTGGTGGCTTAGAGAAACAGAAATTCATTCTTCCTAGTTCTGGAGGCCAGAAGTCTGAAGTCCCTGTGCCAGCAGAAACATGCCCCCTCCAAAGGTTCTGGCAGAGAGTTCCTTGCTTCTTCAGCCTCTAGTGGCATCATGTGCTTTTGGCTGGTGACTGCTCACTCTAGTCTCCACCTCCATCTGTTGGCCTTTTCTAAGTATGCTTGTCTTTTCCTCTTCCATCTCTTACAAAGACATTTGTTATTAGATCTGCAGTCCACCTTGATAATCGAGGATCAGCTCATCTAATCTTAACTAGTTCTTAACCAAACAAAAAAATATTTTTCTTATAATATCACAATCCTAGAATATGATGTAGACATACTTTGAGGGATCTCATTCAACCAATTATGAAGAGATCAGAAAATCTTCAGAACTATGGAGAAAAAGGGACAGGCAGTAAGAAGTCCTATTTTTAAAAAAAATGTATACCTGAAACTTAAGGGGAAAAAAACCCCACTTACTAGCATACCTTTTTCCAAGTGTATGTGAAGCTCTTTTTGCCTAATGCAAATAGTAAGATGAATAATAGACAAGCCCAGCCCTTCGGGAGCCTTATGGAAGAGAGAAGCTTATAATCAAAATAATTGCAAACACTACTGAAGTGCTACAAAAGAGAAATGTTCAAAGTATTATAGAAGCCCAGTGAGAGGTAAAAGCAATTTTCTTTAGGATCAAAGAAGAGTTTACTGAGTGGAAACTCTAAGGGGAAAAAAGACAGTAGGGAATGTAATTCTAGAAAGAGGTTTCATGGCCAATGACTCAAGACAGGGAGATGCTCACAGAAGATTTAGGGGAGAATGAGAGGGTGGGTGACTCTGATGATAAGGTTAATGTAAGAGTGACTAAGAGATTGAGGTTATGGGTAGATTTTTTTTTTTTTGTGACTAGGTCTGGATATTTTTGCCCATGGAACCACAGGCTCACGTTGCCCAGGGTACCAAAGACTCAAAGTGCAATCCCCAGCCTCCGCTTCCCAGATAGCTGGAATTATAGGCGCACGCCACCACGCCAGCTATTTTTGGGACTAGGTCTCGCTGTGTTTCCCTGAGCGGGACTCAAACTGCGATCCCTAGCCCCAGTTGCTTCATAGGCTGAAGCTTACTGGCATGAGCCACCATGCCTAGCTCGGTATATCTTTTTTTTCAACTGAAGTATAATTGACATACAACATTAGTTTCAGGTGTACAACATAATGATTTGATATTTGAATACAATGCAAAATGATCACCATAGTAAGTCTAATGATGCTAAAAAATGCTCGCCATCTAATCACTAGAGAAATGCAAATAAAAACCACAATGATATTTCACCTCATACTTTTCTAAATGTTTTATATCATCATAAAACCAAGGAATAACATGTATTGGCAAGAATTTTGAGATCTTTAACTTTGCAAACCTTTTTATTCAAGATGTAGACAATTAAAGAGAGTTCTTTCTGCGGGGAAAGAAATAGGACTGCTAGTTGCCATAGAATTTAAGTGATCATTTTGGATCCTATGAATTGAGAGTAATTTTTTGTGAACACATGCTTTCAAAAGCTATGTAAAAGGACAGTTTGGATTGAGTGGAGACTAGAAATGGGGAGAGCCAGCAGAAGGAATGCTGTTGGACAGTTGGGGGAGAAAGGAAAGAGTAAGATAAGGATTCTTTAGAGACATGGAATTGAACAGGATAAAACTGTGGAAAAGGACTGCAGATGGGATGTGCACCTGTGCTCGGATGTTTATTGCAGCACTATTTATAATTGCAAGGACATGGAAGCAACTCAAGTGTCTGAAAACAGATGACTGGATGAAAAAAATGTGGTATATATACACAATGGAATATTACTCATCAATTAAAAATGACAAATTGGATGATTTATGATAACACGGATGTACTTAGAAGAATTCATATCCGCAGAAACAAGCCAAAAAGATAAAGAAACCAAATGGTTTCGCTACTATATGGACATGGGAAAGATAAACAAAAAGCCATGAAGAAAAGTAAAAACAAGTCAACAATCAAACTGAAGTACACAACTTGGGGGGGAGGCAGGGTGGGAACAGTCAAAGATGGGGGGTGAACCCCAGAGGTCACAGAGATGTGAAACATATATAAATAAATTATTTAAAAATAAAAACAAATATTTTTACTTTGTAATTATTAAAAAAAGAAGGGGCTCTAGTAGAGGCAAGAAGTAAAGATGGTCTCTGGAATTGACTACTTGGGAGAATGAATGAAGAATGAATTCAGCTGTGAAAAGTGATGCTGAGAAAGGAAATGAAGGAATAGAGCTCATAATCTTTTATCCATCATATTCAAAGCTGAATAGCTCTGAAGACTAAGATTTAGAAAATAAGTTGGGTGCAGCACCTTTAGTGACAAGCCTGACATGAAGTAATATGAGATCATTTGTAACCTTTCCAAGTCCTTTTTGGAGTGACTAGTCTCACATTTTGCTGAGAAAATACTGTGCTTGATTTGGGGGAATTACCCCTTTCTGCATGCCTCCTGTTATCTTTCTCAGATCTAATAAAATCAGAAATCAGATATTTCTGCTTTCAAAACCCCTTGTACTTTATGGACCTTATGCCTTGCATTGTACCATTGCACCTTGTAATGAGTCCATTTCAAAAGCTAATGTGAGGTATTAAAAATAGGAAGTTCCCGTCAAGAACAAGTAGATAGAGAGAACAGGTATGGGGAAAAAAAACACCTTCCACAATCTAAAACAATTTCTAGAGTGGGGATTTTAAATAAAATACCTAAATAATCAAGGAAAATGTCTCCTCCCAGGAAGAGTTTTTAGGTCGTTTATATATTGAGATAAATTCCACAGTAAGCTTCAAATGTATGTCTTATGTATAGTGATTCAGCTTTTTGGTCAACAACCATATAAATGAAGATTCCAACAGACTAGACAATGTTGCTTAAGTGAAAAGTAGGTTAGACCATCTCGGTTTGTAATTACATACCACAATGTTCACACAGTGATGAAGTTTCCTAACAGGGCACTTCACAAAACCTATCCCCATCATTAAGAGACATATGACTGTCCTTAGTGGCACTACATGTAAATTTTTCTGTATCATTTTTCATCCAAGCAGATTTCATGAGAAAAAGTCAACAGGTAAGCGTACATACTTCGCTATCTGTGCTGTGAGTTTTCATTGCTTAGTTATTGAGTCAAGTCAGAAGGACATGGACTGCTTGTTTTTGCATGCTCTCCTTGAGTCACACAGTAATCAGGTTTCTTTTGAAGCCGGGTTCTTGGAGTACAGCATTTTCCTCGGGCTGTTTTCACTTGTTTAAACAGATTTACAAGAGTTACATGCAAAAACTCACTTGTTCCCTTTGTGTTAATTCTTCAAGAATTGTAAGGAAGACTAGATAAGATGAGCCAGAATTCCCATGATTCCTAATGAAATAGAAAGTAAAACTTCAATAAGTAGAAATTTAGAAGTAGAAGTGGTCCTTTGCCAGTTCACAATGTCCTAATGCCCTGATACTGTACTAGGTTTAATTTGGTGAATGTGGAAGAGCATATTAGCAAAACACTCCTGTTTATATGCACACATACACACACACCATAGACAACTGAAGAGTTTCTCTTTCCCCAATCATTTCTTTCTTCCTTCAGTCTTGGCACTACACAATGTCCATGAAGGTCTCTAGGAGTCAATGAAAATCATGCATGTTATTACAAGCAAGATTTGGGACCTGGTGAATTTATTAGATCACATTCCAGTTTCTTAATTGCAATGCATTCATTTTAATGAGAGGATGTACATAAATTATAACTGCCCTCTTCTTACATTCAGCAGATACTGGCAGAAACATTATAGGGTAAATAATTGCAATGTATCCTGCAATTAACACTTACTGTCTTATCTCTGCCCCAGAGTGAGGCAGTAGAATCCACAAAGTTGTCAATTAAAATGAGACAGTATCACTTTTGAAATCACTCAATACATTGAATGCTCACCCAATATATTTAATGCTCTACATCCCGTTCATAAGCTCAATACACACATCACAAGTGCTTTCTTATTTGTAGAAATTGTTTGCTTTGTTATTGTGCAAATTGCTTTCCTGCCAGTGTCAGAAATAAGTTGTGAACATAGACTTTTGAAGGGAAGAGAGTTAATGTTTGATGAGCATCTATTATTTGCCAATTTATTGTGTCATTTCAAAACCACCTCCATTATATAGGAATGGTTATCCCCATTTGATAAGTATGGGAAATAGATTTAGAGACATGAAATAACTTTCACAGAGTTCATTTAGCTAAAAAATTAATGAAAACAAAATTCATTTTATAAAATTTTTATTTATCACTTACATGTGCCAGCACTACCTTGGCAAATACCATGACACAAAATGACAAAGGTCTGTACTCTTGTCTCCCAACCTAACCTTGGTTGACAACATGCTATGATTGCCTCAAGAACTCAGAATACCCCTTTCAAGGTCCTCTTCTGATAGTTAGACCTAACTAAAATTCTATCAGTTTAGAATTTCTGAAAGTGGATTCTAAGCTTAAGGGTTTTTTAAAATTCACTATGTGATTCTAAAGTGCATCCAGGACTGAGATTCTTTTCGTTTATAGATTATGCTGGATACAAGTCACCACCCTTAAAAAAATTTACATTGCACAGAAGTGAGACAAACACATACAAATATAAGACAATGGAAAGTTATTTTAAGGTTAAACATTAGGAAATTTTTAAAAAATTACATTGCACAGAAGCAAGACATACATAAAGATAAAGTACTGGAAAATAATTTTAAGGTTCAACATTAGGAAATTTAGAATCATGTACAGATATAAAGTATTAGAATTCACAAAAAGCTATTACCTCTAGAACTGTGATGTTAAGGAGTGGATTGTTTTGAAATTCTTACCTCCAGCTTCTCAGAATGTAACCATATTTGGAGGTAGGACTTTTATTGTGATGATTAAGTTAAAAAGGTCATTAGCATAGCCCCTAACCCAATTTGACCAATACAAAGAAGAAATTTAGACACACAAAGACTCCAGAGATGAGCACACCTTGATCAGAGATCAGGTAAGAACACAGAGGGCAGGCAGCCACCACCAAGGAGAGAATCTCAGGAGAAACCCATACTGCCAGCACTTTTTTTTTTTTTTTTTTTTGAGACTAGGTCTTGCTATTTTTGCTGGTAGAACTGCAGGCGCTTGTTGCCTGGAGTACCACAGACTCAAGTAACCCCCAGCCTCAGTTTCCCAGGTAGCTGGGATTACAGGCGTGCACCGCCACTCCCAGTTATTTTTTTGTGAACTAGGTCTCACGATGTTGCCCTGAGTGGGGACTCGAACCGTGATCCCTGGTCCCCACTCTGGCTTCCTAGGCTGCTGTTTACAGGCATATGCCACCATACCCGGTAACTGCTACCAGCACTTCTATCTTGGACTGCTGGATTCAGATTTGTGAAAAAGCGCATTTCTGTTATTTTAGCCACACAGCCTGTACTTTTTAAATAATAATTCTAGTAAACTAACACAGATGTATACGTGGAATTATAATTTCATATATGAAGAAACTATAGGAAACCACTTGGGGGCAGGGTACTCTGTACAGTCATGGTTCTCAAGCTTGGGTGTGTATCGAGATGATCTACATAATGATGAATACAAGTCTTGTGCTATTTTCAGAAGTTTGGATCATTGCTTTCTTTGTTAGCTTCCTGTGATTTTATACACACCACTGTATGAGAACCTTTAGACTAGAGGGTAGGAATTTGGAAGACATTATTGGGAAGTAAAAGAGTGACTGGGGTTGTGACTGGGGTTGTGACTGGGGAACAAAGAGAGTCTAGGATGAGCATGGTTTGTAGCGAGAACATGTACATAACTGGGATAGAACATGTAATGTTATGTGTCAAAATGGGTAGGTCACAGTGCCTAGATATTTGGTTAGATATTTTTCTGTATATTTATCTGAAGATGTCTTTTGGGTGAGATTAATATTTAAATTGGTGGACTTTGAATGAAGCAGATAATGTGGGTGACTCTTACCTAATTTTTAAAAGGCTGAATAAACAAAACTGATCTCCCCTAGCAGGAACAAATTCTAGAAAACTGCCATAGATAGATACATATAAATACATAGATACATATATACATACAATACATAGATAGACTCAGGTGGATACTTAAATAGGTACATTTCTTACTAATGTGATTCTCTGAAGAACCCTGACTAATACAGAAGAAGTTAGATAATGGAACACATTGAAGGAAGACCTTGAAAGCCAACCTAAAGAGTAAAGAGTTTGGTTTTTATTTAATTTGGACTCTAAGTTCTTCAGAGAAACCAGGTATGTCTTCAGAACACAGATTTTGCCTTTGACACTCACTAGAAGGGCAAACACTGTAGAGTGTAAACTAACCCCTACTGTTCTTTGTCTTCAAACTGATACCATAGAATGAGGAGTGTCTTGAAAACCTACAACTCATTAAAGCAAGACAAAATGTTCAAGAATATCTCCAGGGTCATGCATGCAGCATAAGTGAGATTTCCTTCTTTCCCAACTGGAGGAGGAAAACATCAGAGATATGACTCAGGACCCAAGTCAGGACAAGAAACCACAAAAGTTGATGAGAGGAGCTGCATCAGCCACTTACTGAAGTCTATCTCTACTGGGAAATTTCTCCATCAGCAGTGTCTGGTAGTTGGGTTCCCAGCCCCAGAATTCAGAAGCAACATCATGCAATAGTCAGTGTGAGTGAGGAGGCACAGAACCCAGACACCACACCTGTCTGGAGAAAACGATATAATCTCCTACAACATAGGAAATTCTAGAATCAAGGAGTCAGGAGAATCAGTTCACACATCTGCCCTACAAGAGATTCCTAAAGGACTCTGGCTTGATACCTATGTCACAGTTGTTTCTGGGGATCTGAGCTGCTTAGTCTGCTATGGTCCAATAGTACAGGCCTTCACTAAGGAAAAGGACATTGTTCCAGGAAAAAGACAAGACCAATCTGTCAATGAGATCAATAATCTATAGATTTCAGTGAAAGAGGAGTTAGAGTTATCAGAGGTGGGGAAGGAGACACAGGGGAGTGGAGTGGAGGTATGTGGATGGGTTATGGGTGGGGGGGGTCACACCTAAGAGGAACAATAGCTATACAAAGATGACCAAAGATTTAAGTAAATAAGAAAAAAAGTTATTTAAAAAGATTTTAAACATTTGCTAAATAGTAAACTATCTTCATTGCTATACCAAGGGCTCCAATTTATCAGAGTTAAAGAGTAAGAAGAGGTGACAAGAACTATGAGACAGCATATTTCAAATCCTTGACATAAAACCAAGCCCTTATTTCTGCTACCATTTTCTGCTGTTTTCTGAAACATTGACTCCATCCTCTTCTGATGTAGTAACCACAAGAAATAACAAATCTTAAGAGGTAAATAAATTACGTTAGATATCAAGAAATTCAAAGAAAGTGCACTAAGAATTTGATAACAGACAGAAGTGACTGCATTTTCAAAGACTTCTACTCACACACACACAGACACACAGACACACACACACACACACACACACACACACACATATATATATATATATATATATATATATATATCTTATGTCCTTAATATCTCTGGAAATATGGGTAAGAGACACATTGGTAAGCTGTTCCTGGTCCTTGGCAGAGAGAGGCGGTTTATATTGACGTGGTATATTTTCAAATTTCTATCCCAGCTCTCCAAGACCTGCCTAATCTCTCTCTTGTAGTTTCTTGTCAGAAGTTATCTTCAGCATGTGGCAAGCTTCTGGCCCTGAACAGTCCAACTTTGGGCCAAGGTATTTTAGCCAAATATTTGTCCACAGGACAAAGGTAACTTCTGAAGTTTTTTGGGGGGTGTTGTGGGGAAGGGAGAGGAGGAATGATTTGAAATCCTTTCTTTTCTCTCTGCACACCAATTCTATTAAAAATCCATCACATCAAGGGTCTGTTTCCTTGACCTTTGTATACACAGATAGCAGAACTCCATTTAGAGTGTGTGCCCTTTAGCAGTTTGAGGTTCATAGGTACCCCTCTGTCATGCACTAACACTATTTTGTATTTACAAAATAAATATCTATAGAGTACCTACCCTAAGCACCACACTGTGAAAGACATTTGGATAGTGCTCAAAAGATAAAAATACCCAATCTTGTTCTCTCCCCTGCTCTTATTGAAACAGTGCAAACAGGCACCAAAAATACACAAGGAGAGAAGTTAATAGCTAAACCCAGCATTCTCTGGGTTTTTCCATTGGTGCACACAATTGCAAGGCTATTCAAAACAACAATAACAAGATTTATTTACAAACAAAGACATTATTGATAAGCTTCAAAGTTCTAAAATGTTTCCAAGATGGCATCCTCCCACGACTGCAGACCTAAAAGCCTTTACAAAGAAGCATGTATCTCTGATGGCATCTTCTTGCCACTCGAAATCCTAAGTAAGCATTTACACAAAATCGAGTTTTCCAATAAGTCCAACTTCTTCTTCTCTGGTAAGCACACAGATTCCAAATTTCTTCTCATCTTCAGAGGAATACAGATTTTTCCAGGTTCCAAGTTTTCCAGCATGCACAGATTCCAAGTTTTTCAACAAGCTATCCTCTCATCAGAGATCCAGGTTCCAGCTTTCAAACCAAACCCATACTTGCTTTTCTTGTAATATTTTTCTATTTCCTGGAATGGCCAAATCCCAGCATGCCAATCTTCTGGGTCACAGCCTGTCACTGCTCTTGGGGGGAAAATTCATGCCTCCCCATGTCACTTTTTTGTGGCTTTTATCCTCTCATGCCAAACTCAACCCACAATGTTCTTTCCTTGTTTGCCCACAAAGCATGCATCATCCACACAATTTCTTTTTTTCTTTTTTCTGTGACATTAAATTTTATTTAGTTTTATTCTTTAAATCACAACCTTGGTAAATGGTTTCTGGGATAACTCTCCCTCCCTCTGGCACCCTCTCCATTCACTCAAACCCCTCTCTTTGTTTTTTGCTAGTCTGTGTTAAGTCCATTAGTCTCTCATTAGTCCTTTTCTTTCTTGTAGCAATGTCTTTTCATTGGGTGAGGGACTATGTTCTTGGTACCAGGCAAAACATGCTGGCAGGTTTTCAGTGTTAACCTTGCTTTGGGCAGTCAGTTTGTATTTATTTGTGGTCTGCGCATGTTTATGCGTTGCAGGCTGTCATCTCCAATCCCTTCTCTGCGTTGTTTTGCTGTTTTACCTTATGTTTCTGGCATCCAGTTTAGGGGGCTTCACCCTCAGCCAGGGTCAGTGAAGATGTCTCTCTGTGAATTCAGGCATCTGTGAATGGCTGTTGTAGAGCATCTCCTCTGCCTCAGTTTGTAGCTTTGCTCTGGGGCCAATGCCCCCACTCTTTGGCCTTCCTCTCCCGTGTGTGGGGAGTGGAGCCTTGCTCTCAAAGAAGGCATCTCAGAAGTGAGGTCTTGGTTCTTCCAGACCCAGTGAGCACACAGGTTTTCATTTGTGACATCGTGTTTCCATAGTTTTTTCTCCAGTCGCACATGCACTGGTTCTCTAAATATTCCATCTCCAGTGTCTAGCTCAGAGTTGTGGGCTGGATTTTTCACCCGATCCCTCACCCGTTCTATGATAGTGTTTATATTATTTATGTTCTTCCTCCTCCTGAAAGTTAGCTGGAGTGAGAGTGAAATGGAAGGGACATGCCACATGACATGCCACATCCCCCCACATGCCAGTGCTTCCCTTCATGGGGGTGGGACCCAGATGGCCAGGCAGGCACAGACCCAAGCCCCCTTGGGCTAAGGGCTTGGCCAAACCATGCCTCGATCCATCCGGGCTGCAGATGACTGCCTTGTGCAACCATCTGCTGGCATCCACACAATTTCTTATTGGCATGCCTTCCCAGCTGTGCTGCCCAGTTACATTATGATAGCTTATACAAATATCTAAAAATGAAAGAAAAAGAAATACGCCCCATTGTATTGGTTTGCAAGTATTTGATTTTAAGAAGGTCATGGAAATTTTTCATGAGTGGAGATTCTAACAACTATAAAATATTTCTCCTGGACACATGAAATGTGAAGAAGTTTGAAACAGTCTTTACTCATTTTCCCCCATCCCTCCTCTCATTTAAAAAGCAGGTTAACTCATTTCTAATGAGTGAAAACACAGTCTTTGCTATCCTAGAACAAGCACCCTCAAAGGGAACAAGACAGAAATGGAAAAGAAATGCAGTCAGTGTAAATTCTAGTAACAGTGCAGTGACTGCAAAACACATATGGAAATAACAGAAGAAACTCACTTAGTCTGAGAGTCAGAAAAGGTACCAAAGATAACTATCTTTTCTCTTATTTATAGAAAATAAGCTGTTTACTGAGGCAGCTCAGTTCACTTAATCTTAATCATTATTAGCAATCAGAATGATTAATCACTTTTCTACAAAATATGTTAAGTACCCTAAAAGAATTTACTCTTGTGTGTGATCACTGATGTGAGGATAATATCTTCTGTTTCAGTACATAAATGATGTCTGATGATGTAAAAAAAATGGATAATTTTTTAGCAAAAGTAAAGACATTTAATATTCATGCTGGGTTCAGAAGTCCAAACTATTGCTAGTTATCTATTCCACCAGTTTATCTTAAGATAGACTATAGCAGTGGTTCTCATTAAGATTTCGGCTGCCTGACTCCTCTTCCCCATGCCTCAGGACTCAGATTGGGGTGACCTAATTGGATTTTAGAAAGTTCCACTCATAATTCTAATGTGATATATGACTAAGAACAAGTAGGCAACAGTGATCTCCATTCACACATCACTGCGATTCCAAATATGGCGTAATTCTTCACGTTTGGAATGTTCTTGCCCATTGTTCTCAAAGTTTTGCTCTTGACAAGTATTTGATTCAAAGGAAGGAGAGGTCAGCATTCTCAAAATTGAAGAAATCTATAATGACCCAATGTTAATGGTTTTGATTCCTTCATATATTCCATAGAATAAAAGTATAAAAATTCTCAAAATGAGAAGAGTTGGCATACACTGTGAAATAGTGTTTGGTTTTGAAATTTATCTAAAGGCTAAACCTTTTGACACAAAGTCTGATGTATATTGAAGCTTACTTAATTCAACAGACACAGCAAAAACAATAAATTACAATAATGGTTTTATAATTTTGAACAAAAATGCCAAGAACTTAAGTTGAGCAATTCAGATTATAGAAACCATGGGAACTGAGATAGAGAGATATGCATACTACAATCATGAAAACTTGCAGAGCATATAGGTTGGTTGGGACAGAATATATTAATCAGGTAGAGGGAAGAGGAGACAGGAAACATGGGAAGTATTACAAAAAGCAGGAAGAATATGAAGGAATGGTGCACATTAGAATGAGCATCTTGAGATGTTAAAGAAAGTGAGGTAACTGGTCAGCTGAATTGAAGGTGTGATGTTGTAGGATCTAGCAAAGAATGTTGCATTAACAAAGGCACTAGACTGGGGAGGTCTTTTAATTTGAGTTGCAAGTTTTCACTTTTACTTCTAGACAGTGAAGAGACAGTAAATTCCTGAGCAGAGCATTAGTCAAGTGGATTTTAAGAATATCAACTTAGTAATTTCCAGAGTGAAAGTAAAAGATTGAGGGGAAAAAAAAACTAGATTAGAAGAAGAGTTTGACAATAACTTACTGTAAGGTCCTGAGAGTGAGGGTTTTCCTAATGAGTATATTTGCTGGGAAGTGTGAAAGAGACACTCTGGAATAAAAATCATAAGAATTGAACATTGACTGTAGGAGGTTAAAGAAGAAAGATGACTCAATTGTTCCCAGATTTTAAGTCTAAGTGACTTTGAAAGTTTGGAACCTTGGGAAATTTCTTGGAGATGCTCCTCACTTCTTTGGGCCCATTCTGAAAGTTGTATCTGGGGAGAGATTAATACCTACTGTATTTCATTCATCTCAGAATGAGTTTTTCTTGCATTTCCTTAGAATTAGCAATGCAATTTTTCAGACAAAATCAAAGCACGAATGGAACTAATACTCCAGTTCTAAATTACAGTATCACTATATTATTTTGCTAGGGCTACCATACAGAATGAATGCCTTAAACAACAGAAATTGATTTTCTCTCCTTTCTGGAACCTAGAAGTCCAAGTTCAAGGTGTCAGCAGATATAATTTCTCCTACTATCTCTTTCCTTGGTAGTGGTGCTCTTCTTGTTGTCTTCACACAGCCTCTTCTCTAGATATCCTCTTCTCATAAGGAAACCAGATATATTGGCTCAAATTCCACCCATGTGATAACTTTTAACATGAATTACCTCTTTCAAGGTTTTATCTCCAAATATAGTCCTCTTCTGAGACATACTGGGATACGGGCTTTAGTATATGAATGTTGGGGGCACATATTTCCCTTCAATCTCCTCTTCTCTTCCAAACATCAGAAAAAAGTAATCTATCACTTAATTCCAAAGTAAAATGTATTATGCAACTATTCATTTTTCTCCCTATGTTTATTGAAAATATTTTGGACAAGAAAGGCAAAACGTATTTTCCATCTCACCAAATCACCTCTTTCTATGTCCACAGATTTGTTGACTTGTCACTATCCTTCAGTCTCAGTTACTGTCTAGTGGCTGCCCCTCCAATGTTTATTTAATTAATTTATATATGTATTTAATCATTGATTTGTGTAACAACTATTTAAGTGTATACTCTAGGTCCCTCAGAGTGTAGGTCCTAGGATAGAGCAGAAATCAACACAATCAAGATTTCTGCGATACAGGACTTATAACACAGCATGGAACACAAACAAGCAAACAGCTTTAGTGGTACAAAGCAGATCTGGAGCTGGGTGCTAAGCATGCAACATGGGCACTTATTAAGCTATGAGATTCATAAAGGGATTCCCTAACAAAATCATTCCTAAACAGTACCTGAAGAATGAACAGGAATAACAAAAGCTAATGAGAAAGGGGAGGCAGACCTCAGATTCAGGAAAAAACAACGACAAATGTTCTGGTGGTATGAGAAAGAATAAATTCCACTGGGGAGCGGGAAGATGTTCAAGACGATAAGACAGGGCAGATGTAGGAAGTGTTGTAATACCAGACCAGTAGAGAGAGAAAACAAAGGTCAGGTAGAAAGGATTAGGTGATGGCCTAGCGTAACTGGAAACTGTCTAAGGGACAAACTGGTATGTGATTAGATCAGATTTAGACTTTAAGAAACTCATTCAGGCTATGGTATGGAGATGTTACATGAAAGGATTCATGTTAGAAGGTCAATGAAAGAATTAAAAGTCAATAACTCTTGGATTTAAGATGATGACAGTATGATAGAGAAAACTGGATGCATTTGTGAAAAATTTAAGGTTATCAGGGACTGATGCTTCATATAAGTTCCACAGAGGACAATCATCTTTTTTTTGTCTGTCTTATTCACTAATGTGTCCCAAGTGCTTCAAGTTTTACCTGATATATAGTAGAAGTTTAATAAACACCTCTTGAAAGAAATGATTTTAGGTGAAAATATAAAACAGTAGTAAGAACTCAGGAGAAAGATCCGGGATGGGTATCTGAGTTTTCAATACAATTTTTAATATGATCAATGTAATTTTTAATATAATCAATGTAATTTTTAATATAATCAGGGCTGTTGTGAAAAACTACTACAAATTAAATGATTAAAGAACAGAAATATAGTTTTTCGTGGTTCTGTAGACTCAGTCTCAGATCAAGGTGTTGCAGGCTTGGACCTTTCAGAACTATGAGGATGAATCTGTCTCATGCCTCTCCCTTAACATCTGGCGCTTTACTAGATCTTTGACGATCCTTGGCAGGCAGATGCATCACCTCATCTCTGCCTTCGTCTTCACATAGCATCTCCCCATACATGTTTCTTTCTGTAAGAATGCCAGTTATGTTGGATTAGGATCCATGCTAATGATTTCATTTTAACTAATTAAATCTATAATATCCTTGTCTCTGAAGAAGGTTATAATCTCAGGTATTTGGATTAAGACTTTAAATCTCTTGGGGCACGGTGGCTCGTGCTTGTAAGCTTCAGCCTATGAAGCGGCCGGGCCTAGGGATCGCGGTTTGAGTCCCGCCTGGGGCCTGTAGCGAGACCTAGTTCCAAAAAAATAGCTGGGCGTGGTGGTGCGCGCCTGTCATCCCAGCTACCTGGGAAGCTGAGGCTGGGGATTGCTTGAGTCCATGGTACTCCGGGCAACGAGACCCTGCGGTTCCACGGGCAAAAATAGCGAGACCTAGTCTCAAAAAATAAAAAAAAAAAAATCTCTTGGGGAGGGGCACACACTTCAACTAGGTAAGGTGTGTACACTGGAAATAAGAGTTTCTATCTTAGGTGCACCCTGAGGAACTTTTTTTATTTAAAAGAAGAGATTTCTCCCTCCTATTCTCTCTCCCCAAATGCACATTTCCTACCTTCTTCATCATATGCCACTTGAGGGATTTCTTCCAGCAGTTCTTATTTTATTAATCTTGACACAAAGGCAAATTGACATTTATAATTTCTGGACTCTCTTGGTAGTCTACAGTTGTTGTTTGAATAGGTTTTGACTTTATCACTCTATACTTTATATTGGTAAAATCTAACAAAGATTTTGAGGTAAGGTACATGTTAATTAGCCAATTTATACAACATTATCTTTTAACATGGTAATAATATCTCACATTTCACAGATTATCATGTCCCATTTAAACGCTATTATTTTTTTTTCCTCAGTAGAATTAATCAAGTTGAGGAAGATGAAACTTCATAGAAAGTCTCTAGTAGTATACCTTTGTTTTACAAATGGTATTACCCAAGACCAAGTACTAGCAGAATGGTGGATTAAATATTTATCTTCTTGAGGAAACTTCTTGCTAATCCACTGTATTGTCTCACACCTTTGTAGTTTCCAATTCTGTTCTCATTTAGAACAAAACCCCTTAATGACAAAGATCATATGATATTCTTTTGTTTCCTGACCCTCCCTCTACTTAGGATATAAAGAAGGGGACAGGGTTAAAGTTCCGGAGGCCATGGGTAATTGTACAAAATTATTGGCAAAATTATTGGAAAATTCCCTTGCAGTAGCACAAACATTTCCTTTACTTGTATAACTTCGGTGTCAAGGGTGTAGTCAACATGAAGAGGTTAAGTACTTTTTAAGGTGTCACATTTCCTTGACTCTAGTCTATTTTAGTTTTTCACCTGATCCACACAGTGGATCAAAATGAAGTATTATTTTAAATCAATTATATACAAGCAAAGTATATATGCACACATATATATGAATGGTAGTTGTCTGTATTCTAAATATCTACAAATAGTCTAGATCTTGACTTAAGTGTGAGATTCTTTTTTTCTGCAGGGAATCTTTAGGGGACAGTGCACTATTTGTCCTGACATGACCCTGTGATGTTATATTTTCCCCCTCTCCTCTATATTTGCATTCTCTAAATGTCTTGAGGATGCCAAAAACAATGGCAAGGAAATGTTGAATTCCCCCCAAATGCAGATTATTCAAAAAACGGACTGTATTCTCTAATTAGATATCACAATAACAATTGAATTTATTTCTGAAAGTCTACCCTATATAAAGTATGATACGAGGTAGACAAAATATATGAAGTAGAAAGGCCAAGAATCAGAGATTTGGGATAATTTTATTAATAGCAAAATGTCTTTAAATTGCAATCAAGATTTGAACTTAGATCTGATTGATATCCAAACTCATTCTCTTCTCATCAGGATACACTGAAATCACGAAATGGAACCTCGTGCTCATCTCTTAGTGATAGAATGTGTAAAGAGCTGGGCGCGGGGTTGCGAGAAAGGATGAGCAAGAGAGATTAACACAGTTAGACTGTGGGCTATTAGAAGCATGGCTGGTAGCAACTTTAAGGTAAATTACTAGGCCTTTTATAGGATTTAGGCAAGGGGAAAAAAGGTGGCTAAGAGAATGTTTTATGACTAATTAACTAGGGAAGACTAATAGCTAAGGTAATAAAATTTAGGTAAAACGTTAGTTGTTGTAAGATAATGGCCGGCAGGGGATTTACTCATACATTATTGGTAACTTTTAAGGGATGTTTTTTAAGGTAAAAATTGGGGGAATGGAGAAGCTGCTCTTTGCTCTCCAGGCATTTGTTATAACAGCCTCTAACAGAATAGAGCATTAAATTTTCCAAAGGATCACTTTCTGTTTGTTCAGGGGCTGGTGAATTTTTCATCTTCAGGCACTATGACCAGGCAAATCCCTGGTACTGAGAAAAAGAACCAGCTCTGAGCCAGATTTCAAACAACATGGTTCTGGCACAGGGCCTAAGTTTCTCCCCTAGAGTTCTAAGTAGAATGAGGCCAGAGAAAACCATTTCATTTTGACTTTCTATGAATTGCTGGGATGATTATCAAAATAATTTCTGAAACAAACAAGAATACAATGACTTTCTTCTTCAGTTACAAAAAGCTTCTATTACACTCCATATCATGGCTGTCAAGTCAAGTCTTTTCTTGAGTTTATTCTTGGCTTTATCTCAGCACTCAAAACAATTTCTGAAACTTAATCACTTAAAACATATTTGTTGATTGAGTTTTCCTAGTCAAGGGTCACACTCCTTCTTAGGCACTTTAGTTCACTTCTAGAATGTGCCAAGTGCTGACACAATCTTCCCTATAATGAATAACTTCATTTTTTTTCTATCTCCTCCTGTTTTTATATTTTTATGCTTTTATAATGTGGACAAGAATAAATCTAGTTATCTTCCAAATAAGATGGGTAACATTTTCTCAGTAAGTTTGTTATATTTTTCCAGGAAGAAGATAGTTAATTTCTGAAATTTCTTTAACATGATTTTTTATCCTTTCATCATTCTTATTTATCTCTGAATGTATATCAGATTTTTCAAAGATTTTCTTAAAATGTGGAGCTCTGAACTAAACATAACTCCAGACGGAAGTTGATCCAAACAGCATACCACATAACTTTTAGATTAGATTCGCTATCTGAAAACAAGTGGTATAAGTACAATTGTGTCAGTTCCATCTGAAATCAATTAAAATCTTTAAGCATTTTCTCAAACCCTAGGGAGGTCCTTGCTGACATTTGGGTTAAATATGCTATTTTTTCCAAAAACTAAGATTACATTTTCCATTGTATTTGTCTATAGCAAGTCTTATTGGCCAGAGGAGAAAGAACATTTATTACAAGAGAACTTATTCTAAAATCATTTAAATTGAGTTTAAGAACTTCATAATCAGGTACACACATAAAGTGCTTGAGGTCTGAAAGCAGCACCCTGGTACTCACGGCCTAGGCTCTTCATGGGCAGAAAACCTGTGTAAGGCACTTAGTGAAGGTTTTCAGCAAAGGGAGCCTGAGAAGCCAGTTAGGGAAGAAGTCACAGTAAAACACAATTGCCCAAGTTCCCCTCTAGGCCCAATGGGGAGGATTGCATGCACATCACAATTTGCAATAAAAACATGCCCCTTAATCCTTTACCCTGTGCTCTGAAAAGAGAGAGAATGCAAGAATTTTTCCCAAAAATGGAGAAAGATTTTTTTAAAAAATCGAGGAGGGCATGTAAGGACACTTCCCTTCCCATCTCCTCACATGCTGTGAATAGAGAAATATGTGTCAGAGGGGAGTCTCTGCCATATACACCCAAGAGGGAGTATGGTAGTAAGAGTACTAATCTGCCAATCCATGCTTTAGTAACTTGAATTTTGAGCTATTTGCGTTTCCTCCAGGCTGACCCTACTTTGAGCCTTTTCCATAGGAAAACAACCAAGGCTGCTCAAGACTCCTTTGTTCTCAGGGATCATGAGGCTAAGGTACAATTTGCATTTAAGTGACTAGAGGCTTTAGATTTCTTCTGGGGGAAATTGGAGGAGCACCCCCAGTGGAAAGGAGAGACTGTTCATTGCATAAAGAGACTGTCATTTTCCTGACAATTCTGGTCTGACTCCAAACTTAACATATACCACTCACTTGACCTAAGCAGATCTCTTGTCCTTAGAAAGCAGGTTAGCAACTATATATTGTTCCTTGGTCATTTTCCTTTGAAATCTTACCCCAAACTTCACCGACATCCCAAGTAGTCTATCAAAGTTTTCCACTCAACACTTAATAATTTCCTTTCTAGAAAGATTCCAGATGAAGTTTCTCCATCCTTTACCATTCCCACGATGTTTAACACCCCTAGGTGTGGAAATGCCCTCCTGACCTATTGAATTAAGCATGTGATCCACAAAGTTGCTTGTGTTTTCTTCTTTTCATCAATGTATCTAGTATCTATTTTCTTTTCCTTGACCAGGCTGACAAAAGGTGACAACTTGGAAGGGGTCAATAGTGGAAAAGTGAAACAGAACTTTTCTCTCTTGCCATTGCCTTGCTTTTTGCAACAATAATAAGGGTGGAACGGGAGATACCTGACCTACAGTCTCCTGGTACCCTAGAAGATGAGTCTTGCTTGGTAATACAGGCTATATTTTTAATAGAAAAATTAGCATCTGATGCTCTATACCTGAGAGTACAAAAATGGCCTCACTGAACATTACCATACTACTGCTACCTACAGTGGAGAGAGATGTAAGCCACGGGGTGCTCTACAACGTTTTAATTTTCTGCAGCATGAGGCAATCAGACTAAAGTCTGTCCGAGGAGGAAGCAATGTAACTTCTGGACAATTGAGCCACAATTCATAAGGGAAAAGGATTCCCAAGTAGGACAATAATCTTTTGTAGGAATCTTAGTTTCAGACATCATTATATGAAAAGTTGATATACTCTCTTTCTATATTTATTTTTTTCCCTGCCTTCCATCTTCATCCCGGCCAAGCCACAACGTTTTTTCCTTGAATTATTTTGAAAAAAGAAATAGAAAAATATTTTCCCAACAAAATCTTTTCTCACCACACCCTCCGCACCCTCATTTACAAGCAGCTGTAACAATGGGCTTCTGACACAATGGCATAAAGATTTAAAATAAAGAATATCAACTGAAAAAAATAAAGAAATAACTAATTTGACACAATTACCCACTGTCTTTTCCTTTGGCAGACAATCACTCCTATACTTTGTATCCCACTTGGTTTACTTGTACTGAGGCACAGGATTGGAAAAACTTACCATTCCCCCAAATTATGAGAAGATGCTTTAGATAGCTTCCTTCTTAACTTATGTTTCTTTAATTTACCTCAAGAATTCTGCAACTGACCTCACATAAGTTTTGAAGAAGGAGGTTCTCTTAACATTTTACAGAAACACAGGCTTTGAGAAATTATTTGACTTCCTCAAACAGCGCAAGTAGGAGGTAGAAATGCTACACTAAGTACACTGACATTAACCTCCATGCTCTTATTCTCCCTCTTTTTTTTTTTAAGACTTATTGAGGTACAACTGGCATAAAATAAACTGGGGTGAAATAAAATTGGTGGAAACATGAAAATTTATATCTGATGCATGTTCTTGCTTTTGTCTGCAATAGGCAAAGAAAGCAATCATTACACTTTATGAGGAACTGACTCCAACTGAACCACTATATCTTTAGGGTTACTGCAGACCTGGGAGAACCAAGTTGCTGTGGGGTGTTCAGACAATGCTCTCTAGCACACAAGACTACTTACCCAACACCATGCCAGGATCATATGTCCTTTTTGGAAATCTTTCATTATCCTTTCCCAGAGTCTAGAATCAATGCATTTTGATGGCAGTTTGATAGAATTTTCTTCTTCTCATTTCAGTCTGCCTATGTGGCTGTGAGATCTTAAGTCATAATTGCTGTCATTTTCAAATCCATAAATAGGGCCATCATCTCTCATTCTTTTTGAAAGCGTCAAATGATCAAATGTATATGCAAGTCTTTTATAAATGGGCAGATATTCTATGTGATATACCACACAGATGGCCAATGTGTTCATTATCATAGACCCACTGATAGAAAATATTAAATTGTTTAAACTATTTTTCCTCTGCTAATATTGTAGCTAAGATTCTAAAACTTATTGATATTTAAAATGCTGTTTTTGTCTTAAAAAAAAGCTTTTGTTGGAAACCAAGATGGTTTTCAGGCAAATTTTACTGTTGTGATTTATGACATAGGTCTGTATGTCATAACCAGATTTAAAAATGTTGGGATTTAAACCAGATTTAAAAATGTTGAGACCAAATGGAACTAAGCCCTTGAGCAAAGAACACAACACTATTTGATTCCATAGTGTTCTCAAGGGCACACATAGCTTAGCAATTTTGTCTTCATTCACCTGCAGAGTGGACTTAGCATTTAAGGACAGAAATCCTGGAGTAATGTCTCCTCCTATCTGTCTTCTACCCAAGTAAGGAAACCATAACTGCAACTGCAAACACAGAGAGCTGCTGACTATAAACAGTTCAGAGTTATGACAGCTCCCAACTTAATCCAATAAATTTTGAAGTAGAGTAGGTTTTTTTTAATTTTTGAATTAAAAGACAACAACAAAAACAAAACCCTTTGCTAGTCACAGAAAAATTCCAGGTGGGTGATTCCAGCACCTTCTCCACTACTACAAATGATTTTCACTACTTTTTCATATATAAGGAAGCTTTTTTCTCTTTTTGTATGAAAACACTAACTTTTTATAAAACAAAATCACATAGATAGTACAGAGACAGAGACAAAACTGAATGCCAACTTTTTCAACTTTATCACAGAAAGGCTGGGCTTGATTAAGTACATGAACTTAGATTCGGTAAAACAATTAGCAAAATTGAAGCAATATAATTAATTCTTAGTAATCACTTATTTCAGATTTTCCTTTTACAAGGAAAACATATTTCCCATTGTCTTTGAGTCCTGAAACTATCCTAATTTACTTCCAATAGTCTATTTTGTTTTGTTAAAAACAAATACATTCTTTATGACTCTCTGTCTTTTAAAAGCTGGTGATTGTTACAGATGGGAACATTTTGGAGTTAATTTTGTTTTGGGGGGTTTTGTTTTTGTTTTTGTATTTTTAAAGAGACCATGTCTCGCTATGTTGCCCATGGTTGTTTTGAACCCACGAACTCGTGATCCCCAGCCTCAGCCTCCAGGTAACTGGGTTTACAGAGGCTCACCACCACACTCAGCTTAAAAGGGACATTTTGGGACAAGGCTGGAATGAAGAGTGGGAGGAAGAAGACATAGACCTGCTCTGGTTAGTTCCGTTGTACAGAAGAGAGTGCTGGTAAGCCCATAAAAAACCTTTAATCCCAGATATACTTATTTTTCTTTTTGTTAATAATTCAAATTGTGCTATGCTTTAAACTTGAATATGCTTTAGAATGATATTTATAAAACATGAGGCGGTCCTAATTACTTCCTAGAATTATCTGCACTAGGCAAATTAATTGCGTCTGTGGGGCAGTAAAATATATCCCTCAATTCTCATGTCAGACAAACAGGAAGAGAAAGACAGGATGTCTGACAAGGAATTATAAGGAAACTGGCCAATTGTACCTTGACCCATAAATCTGCACATAGTCCAAGGGACCTCTATTACCTTGTGATACTAAGGAGCAGAGAACCAAGAGCATGGATTTCCTCTCAAATCAGGCAGATGAGGTCACTGCAGTTATTTTCTGCTGCCCACTACACACAAGTTCAGACCTGACCTTACACTTCCACAGGTTAGTCGAGGAGGGTATCTGCAGATTTGATTGTCTGACCTGAGCAAAATCCAGGATTTTTTGAGAAAATCTTTCAACACAAAAGTTCTCCTTGAGAGACCCAAGAGGCACCATGTAAGATTGTTTACCCAGGATCAAAAGGTGTGATTTCTGACAAAGGCCTCAAGTTCTTGATTAGCCTGCAAGTTCTTGGGAAATGGACCTCATAGAAACTATAAGCCACTGTCATTTACACAAAATGTAAATAAACAAATAGTGTTTTTAATTTCGGTCTTAAGTCTGGTGCTTTTATTTAGTTCAACTTTCTTCATATCTAAAACTCCATTTCATTTGTAAAGAAGTAAAATATTTAGAACAAAGGAAAACCTTCTGCTTCAGATTTGCTTCCTTTTGTCAAAAGAAACACATTAAATCAGCAAATCTATGCCTTTAATTTTACTGTTTCCAGATTTTTCTGTCAGCAATGAATAAAAGGATTGCCTGACTATAGATAGAATGTCTATCTTATAGCTTAGATAACTGAAGGGGTCATTTCCAATACAGGGGGAAAGAAAAAACAAGCAATTCCTAGGTAATATGTCAAATTAAAAATGTGTTTTACATACAGAAAGTAGAAGGACGGTGAAATCAGGGGAAGGACAAATGAATAGGATGATGATTCAGTCACCTTTTGACATGGTAGTGGGAGAAATTCAGGGTATTTATCAATGTAAAAAATATATATCAAGAAAAATAAATAAATAAACATGCTTATGATTCAAAAATTTTTTTTATTTAAAGATGTGCTTAAATTTATTTCCTAATTTTCCCAGTAAAATTTGAAAATGTTTTGTTGACAAACATGTTCTGAGAAACTCATCAAATAAAAATCCCTTTAAAAGCAAATGTCATTTTTTATGCAATTAATTCTTAATCTTCATTTGTCTAGCACCTGTTAACCTTCTTTCAGATGAAAAATTATGCTCTTAATGGTATGGTACTACTCATCTTTAAGTACATTAATATTATTTATGACTATGTTCATAAATGCATTTTGCTTGTATTAAGATTTAAAACAAAATAACTTTGACAAATGAATGTTTAGAAGTGGATTTCTTGGGATGTTGTTCGATGGTGTGAAGTCAAAGCAGCTTTGAATAAATTTCTTTTGCAATGATTTAAAGATGGATTTCTATTCTTAAAGAAAAAATACAGAGATGACAATTTTACTTTGATTGTTTTCTCATTAGTATTTTGGAAAAAATAACTGCTTCCTACAAAGTATTTCACAAAAGAAAAGTGAGTGCTCTTCTGAGACAAGGCTTAGATAGACATACTGATTTTAAAATTGTAAAAATTAATGAGACTACAGTTACATTCAGAATTTTTCCAGCTTTTTCCAAGGGTGTTCTCAAAACTTTATGACAATTTCATACCTCTACAATTTTCATTCCTTTCTTCAGGCCTTCCCATCATTAATTTATGACACAGAGGCCATTTTTCCAGCCAGTGAAGACCCCTGTGGGCCCTTGTTGAAATAACTCTCATTACAATTGCCATATCACAACCCTGCCCTGGCAATTACTATCTTATAGTAAAAAAAAAATAACCTTACTTTGTTGGGCTAAATCCTCCCATTTGTAAACACCAGGATTTTCAACAGCAGAACTACTATCATTTGGACCAAATGATTCTTTGTTGGAGGCAAGCAACCTTGAGGAAAAAGGTAACCCTGCCATTTACCACAAGGTATATAAACTTCAAGGGCTTTTTGCTAATGGAGGTAAGTCAAAAGTTAAACGGACTAGCACCCTATGCTCTCACTTACATACACAGTCTAAATCAGTCAAAGTCACAGAAAGAGGGCAGCGGTCCCATGACAAGCCGGACCAACCATCCACCAACAGGGAACTTTTCTATGGACAATGGCTGGGAGAAAGATTCCCAATGCCAGAGACCAGAACTATAAACCAAAGAAGAAGCAAAATGTGACAGAAACTGGAATGGAGGATACAACCAGTAAGAAGGAGGAGGCACCAATAGGAGTCAATATGCTTAAGCTGGCTACCTGCAACAAAACTATACTGGGGAAACTAAGCACAGGCTGTTGTGTGCCAGGAAAACACATCCTCACCAGGAAAAAGGATATTGCTTTAGGAATATGGGAAGATGAGTCCAATAGACTAAAAAATTGATCAACAAATGGCATTAAAAGAGGAGATGAAGTGACCAGAGGGAGATACAAGGGGGGAAAGAGAGGGGGGAGGAACACCCCAAAGTGGTAAAATATAAATAAAAAATAGTAAATTAAAAAATAATAAAAGTAAAACAGTTGGAGTCATAGAAAAAGAGAATGGGCATGGGAAAATTGGGGAAAATGTTGGTCAGAGGGTATAAACTTGTAATTAGAAGATGAGTAGATTCTGAAGATTGAACTATTGTTGCAATATTGAGATTATATCAATAGTGCACTATATTGTATTATATATTTGAATATTATATATATATATTTGAGATTGCTAAGAGAGTAGATCTTAAATGTTCTCACCACAAAATAGAAAGGATAAGGATGTTATGTATTAGAGGCATTAGTTGCTGCTATTGAAGTAGTCATATTGCAATATAGAAATATATCAATTCAGTATGTATTTCTTAAATTTCCACAGTGATATAAATATTGATTGATATAAACCAATTCTATCTCAATGTTAAAAAGAAAAGAAAAAATAAAAAGTATTGAATCATGTTATATAACTCAAACTATGTTATGTATACCTCACTAATAATACTTTTTAAAAAAATGTTTTTCATAACCTGAAAAAAGTGTTTTAAATAAACATACCTCTGCATAGCCAGATTCACCCAAATTCCAATGATAGTAAAGTTTGATCCTAATTCTCAAAATTAATACTTTTACAAATTTCAGTTCTAATTACAAATATATTTATTTTTTAAGAATAAATTTAAGAACCTAATTTTTTATTAATTTATTAATTTAATTTATTAATGCTGGAAGTGGAAAGTAATATGGTTATATATCTTTAGATACTCTTGTTTACTTGTATTAATTCATAGTAAAATTCCTAAAATTCCTAACTAAAATGGTAAAGTTTCACTCTAAGACTTAAAATCCTTCTTCTGATTGTTGTATCAGTAGAAGACTCTATTAAATAAAGCTGTCCCCTGATTCAAAATGTCAGTATTTCATTCAAGAAATGTTTTGTTATTCCCTATAAAAAGTAGACAAACATTCAATGTTGGGTAAACCTTAGGCTTATCACAAAAGATAAGATCTTGGTTGTTTTAAGACAAGCCCTACAGAAGAAGTACATTCTTTCTCAATGAGAGAATCCTGATATTGGTCACAAACTAGTCTCGTGGAAGTTTCTATTATTTCAAGAAAGCGCAGTTGTGTCATCTCTTCTTAGTTGTACTCAGGACCTACCTCCAGTCAACCCCACCTTGTCCCGTAGTCTCCATGTAATAGGCTCACATGTCTGATTTGGTTTGAAAAAGAGGTTTTAAGGCAGCAAGAGATTCCAGTAAAATACAGAGTGGAATAATTTATGCAAGTATCAAATTCTTTTTTATTTTTCCTATTGTGTAGGACTGAGGATAGAGAGAAATTCTTATCCTCTTATATATCAATTTCATGCTGCAGTTTCTGTTACTTTCAGGGGAGAGAGAACAGGATGGCTTTTTATACCCTCACCAGGAACAAACATTTAGGACTAGGGCAAGAGGAGGTTGGGAGATTGAAAGTGGAGTGATTGTCAAGTGTGGTAGAGGGTATAGTCTCTTAGAAAGAGTGAGGCTTAATTGGGGCACCAACAAGGACACACAAAAGCTAGGTGCCAGGTACCAGGACAGTCCATATGCCCTGCTCAGACTAAGATCCTGGCTGACCACCGTAGGACCTGAACAGAAAGATTTTAACTGTAATTTTTTTTAAATGCTAATGTTCTAGTGTTCTTACCTCTAGTGTTCTTACCCTGCTTGACCCTCCAGAAGGCAAAACAGATTCCCAAACCCTGACTGGCATCAGGTAGGTAAAGCTCACAGCCAGATTTAACTTGATTTTGAGCAAATCAAGTATTATGATATTTCTTAGACTCAGGTGTTAGGCAGCAAATCCATTGTCACTGCACAAGCTGTCTCATCAGCTCCAGCTGCTCAGAGGTTTCAGTCAGTTGCCTTTGGAGAAAACCATAAACAATCATTTCTTCTAAGCAAAGGTTACTACTTAAAATGCACAACTAAGAAGACTTGAAGACTTCCGAAGGTATTTAACAGCATCATGCAATTATTTGTGTGATAAGTAGAATGTGACTCATGAGATTTAAACACTGCAAATCTTACATTAGACTGAGGCTGAGTCCTCAGAGAGCTGGAGAGTCATAATTGTTAAACTGAAAGAACCAAAATTGGGGACCAGTTTGGAACATTCCATGCCTTCAATAGGAATATGTGATCTGGTGCAAACTTCAAGTTTTGGCATTCTTGGTGTGCAGGGCAGGGCTAAGGGTCTTACAGAGGTTATCTGGAGACCAAAAAGAAATCAGCAGATAGGTAAAGGCTGGTTTAAGGTTGAGCGTATAAGTAGTAGAAAGGAGGAGTGACTCAACTATGTTCATTAGGTAATATTTTTCCCTTTACAACAAGCTTTGGGAACATAATAACTTCTTCATTATTAATTTGAGACCTCATAAGCTTATGTGCATAGCTTTCCCAAGTGCCTGAGATAGTCTACAAATACTTATTTTAAAAAAATGTACAATGCATTGGACTAGACACATGGAAGACATACAAAGGTTAAGAAGATGTAGTACCAGTTCTTTCTCCAAGAACTCACAGTTTAATGAGAGAGATGGATATACATTGGTCAAATGTAAGAAGAATTGTGCCATATAATAAAAGAAAAAAAACTGATACTGGCTAAGATTTACTGATCACTTTCAATGCACTGAGCTTAATCTGACTATATCTCTTTGAGATACATATATTCAATTTATACGTGAGGGAACTGAAGTCCAGAGAGGTTAAGAAAGTTGCCCAATATCATCTAATTAAGAAGAATAGATATAAAATTTAAACCCAGAGACAGTGTCCCCCAATCTCTAGTTCTTAAAGTCTATGGTAAAATACAAGTAATGTGTGATAGTAAAATAAGGGAAAACAGATTAAATTATCCAAAGAGAGGGAGATCAAGTATTAATATTGACTTCTAGATCTTTTCACTTATTAGAAGAGTAAAAGGGAGAAGCTGTGTATTAATTTCACTTTCAAAAGCAAATAAATTCCTTTTATTTCAGTATATCTTAAATAAAAGCCAAAAGATTAGATTGAAGAGTGCTTCAAAGACACACAAAAAATATTACAGTTTTGGAAAACTATAATATTTCCATGCATACTATCACATAAAATTTCAATGCAGGTAAATATCCTATGATATCTATTTTCTCTACTCGTGTAGTAAAATATAATGCTTTTTAAACTGTGTTTCATTTAAAATTTAAATATAATTTCATTATTCAAGCTTTGTGTCTGCAAGTAATCTGATGTTAATGTAAGAAATAGTAATATCTTGCATTTATGTTTTTCTTTTCTCTGAGATAATGTTAAGTTCTTCACACAACCATGATTTTTTTCTATTTAGAGGTGATCATTGTCATTAATTTGCTGTCACACATAATTTTACAAGGAGAACAAAACAAAATGAGTTTGTGATTTTTCTATTTTGAATTTATAGATTACTTTCTAAAGGAGATGACTTAATTTCACTTCCAATTCAGGGAGGTGATCTAACTCCATAATATACATGGAGCAAAGAAGAAAAACATAGTTGGACCCATGGATAAACTAAGGACAATAGACAATTTGACAACAAAGAAAAACAACATACTGTTTCCAAATCCTCCTTTTAAAAAAATTGAAAATTGCCATGTAAAGTTTATTCATGTCCCCAAAAACTACTTTGTTTTTTCCATTTTAAAATGTATATTTCTTCATCTTTGTCACAACTGTATGTTCTACCTACAGTGTCTTATCATTTATAAAATAAGATACTTTGCTGGAAAGTGAGCAACCAAGGAAGTGAGTAAAAGATGAAGCCTTTAATGACAGAAGTCAATCTAAAGTGGGAAATCAATCTCAAAGTGTCTATTTTAGTTGGATCAGCTTTCCTTTTGAAGTTCCAGAAACCAGGCATGTCCAGGCTCACCAGCAAAAGACATGCTGGTGTGGACCTGCCCACTTCTTACTGCAAACCTAGTATGTTTATGTTTGGACTCACTCCACAGTTGTCTTCAATGGAGACGGAGTCTCTAGTCACGATAGTTCCAAAGCCAGAAGCAGAGTTCTTGGTTATTGATTTTGCAATCCCAGTAGCAGTTCAGTGATTTTGCTAGGGTCTGGCAGATGGTGAAGTCAGTGAATGTCCTACTTGATAAGCACCACTGACTGAAACAAGAATAATTGGTTACTGGAGGAGGATGATCAGCAAATGGAGTGGAGGTTTCTAAAATCCTTGACTGCAGGCTTTCTGGCACCAGAGATCAAGGGTCTGACACCCACAGAAAACCACTTACAATATAAAGGATGCTCGGGGCAGAACTCTGTGCTGCTGTGTACACACTGGAGTTTGCACAACCGAAAAGTAGAGAAGTTTGGCAACTGATGTGAGAGTAAACAGTGGATCAGGCCTTCAAGGTCACCAAACAACAGAGGGAAGAGCAGGGCAGGAGACCCTAGGGGTAAGCTCACAGGTCTGAGATACACAAATGGTCAGTCAGTGGTCATCAAACAACAGTGTGACAGCTGTTGGTCATTCTTCCCCAAGAATGGGGTCTCCTTAAAGAGACTTAGTCAGTTGGACACTAGCTAAATAGCAAGAGAGGTCTATTTACACACATATGCTCACATTCACACACTTGGGATGCAGAGAAAAGCATGAGTCACAATCTTGAGTCGGTGACACTGTTCTGGATCATTTGAGTAGGTGCTGATGACACCACAAGTGTCCTTTTAAGAGAGAAGCAGGGAGATTTTCACAGGCAGAGAAAAAATGATATGAAAAGAGGAAGGAGATTAGACTGATGAGACCACACACCAAGTAAAGCCAGCAGAAACACCAGATTTCCCTCAAGCTGAAGAAGCAAGGTAACAGATTTCCCCCTGACACCTTAGAAGAAACACATCCCTGCTCACACTTTGATTTCAACACAGACAATTCTAGCACAGAGACATGACTGTAGGTGCTGGGGATCTAGAATTGTGAGGAAACAAATTCCTGTTGTTTAAAGTCACCCAGTTGGTGGTGACTTGCTGCAGCAATCAGAAGAAAATCAGCACAGATTATCTAAAGCTAATGTAGGCCGGGCACGGTGGCTCATGCCTGTAAGCTTCAACCTATGAAGCAGCAGGGGCTAGGAATCACGGTTCGAGTCCTGCCTGGGGCCCGTAGCGAGACCTAGTTCCAAAAAATAGCTGGGCATGGTGGCCCGTGCCTGTAATCCCAGCTACCTGGGAAGCTGAGGTCGGGGATTGCTTGAGTCTGTGGTACCCTGGGCAATGAGAGCCTGTGGTTCCACGGGCAAAAACAGTGAGACCTAGTCTCAAAAAAAATAAATAAAGCTAATGTATTTATCTAACCCATAACCTCCTCCCCCCAAACAAACATGCTTAGAACTTAGAAAGAAAATAGACCAATAAATCGTAGCTGTGAATTATCTGCTACTGAGGAAGGTTGTTGAAAACACCCGAAGAATGACACCCCAAAAACACTTCTCATTGTTTGAAAGAGAGACAGTGAGTTGTGTCATGTAAATTCTACTAGTACAGCCCTCTAAGTATACAAAAAATGTCTTCATTGCTTGCTGTTCACTTATTTTTCTTTCTCCCCAGGGAAAGGCTTGGTTCTTGTTCTCTATTAACAGCTTTGAAAGATTTAGTGTTTACTCTTAATCCAGCACTTTGCTTGTGTGTAAATAGCACATTTTTAATGAGCTCTTCTCATGTGACTTGTTCTTAAGATTATCAGGAATTTCAAGAGATTGAAGGAGAGTGGATAATTTCTCAAGCTTAGCCTATGTTTTTATATCCTCTTCTGAGGACATAAGGGTTGAGCTTGCAAGCCTTGTCTCTAGAACCTTCTCTAGGCTTATTACCTTCGGCTGCCCTTCTGCCTCGCAGGGTATTCTGAGGCCCACATTAGAATGGCCTGTAGCTTCGATTGTGCAGTGATTCTTTCCAGGAGAACCACTCCACCTACACAGCCAGTTCTAATGCTAAATTTTATCAAATTTCTTGAATGTTCTTTTTTATCAGCCTCATTTATCAGCCTCTATCAATCTCATTTTGCTAGAGTTCCCAAACCCTAAACTGTTTTCCTTTCTCCTGATCTTCCCTGTCTGCTTCTTTTTCTCAGATACCAAAGAAATTGCTTTGAATATAATCATAAAATCTCAGAGTATAGAGACTCTGCTCCCATGACCTAATACCCTTCTTCCCCTTGACTTGACTTTTCTCATTAAGCTGATTGTCCTGCATCTTGCTCATCATCAATGCCAGATTTGTGCATATGCCTCTCATCTCTTTTTCTGACTACCTGACCCTTCCTTACATGCTCACCTGTTAATTAATTTTTTTTTGAAAAGTGCTCCTCGATGGAGGTTTCTCAATCAGCTTCTCCAGCACCCTCATCCACAGTCTTGTCATTTACCATATGAATTTACTGAGACACACATTAAAGTAGGTGGAGTAAGTTTCCCAGCTTTTCTGAGGGGTGGATTGCTTATAGGATGTATTATTAGCTATTAGTTTTAGCTGTCATTACAGGATGTACCCAGAGTAACTACTGATTTCAAGGTGAGAAACATGTGGAGCTGACCTTCAACCTGGAGCCAAGGACAGCTATTTGCAACCTGAAGCAGAACTGCCTGGACTGACTCTCACACTTTGGACTAAAAAGACAAATACTTGCTGTAAGTGGTTTAGTTTGTGTTTATCATGTGGTAACACTGTAATAAAGATAATCTAGTGCACTAAAGACTTTTGCCATTTACTGCAACCAGAATTAATCATACTTAATTGACTGGTGGGAGGATTTCATGTGTTTCTGTGTGTGTGCATGTGTGTGTGTGTATGTGTGTGTCTTCTGGGGTTAGGTACAAGGACATTATCAAAGCATTTCTAAAACAATATGCATCTCTTAGTCATGAATCCATTTAAACATATTTTGGACTTTAAAATTTCCACTTAGTTCCATATGTGGATATAATGATACTTGTAAGTTTCTTACTTATTATGTAGATGAGTTCAAAGGCTTAAAGAGTCCTAACATTTTGCTGATGAGAAAACAAAGTGTTACAGTAAGTGGCTAAACACAGTAGACAAGGTTTCTTTATTCTACTTAGGTTATTGGAACTACAGAGAGTTTTTTTTTTTAAGTGTATTTATCACATTGGTGATATATTGAGCTGAGAAGGAATATGAACATAAAGAGTTCCAAGTTATCTTGATAGATCCAAACTTAACAAAATGCCTTTCACAAGGTCATAACATAAGACATCAACATTGGGTGTGCTGAAATGTGCCTTAACATTTGGACTCAAATTCCTTATTGAAGTACAAAGAATGCCATCTCCTCTTATTGTTTTTCCTAAAATTTGTTTTAAAAACATGTAAGGCTAATTTTTTTGAGGGAAAACTGTTTGAACATGAAGTGACTTCGATTTCTTCTAATAACTCTTTATGGGCACAAGATATTAAAATTTTCCTTTCTGACAGAGTACTGAGTCCCTTCATGATTACTGGTGACATTTTATAATTTCTGTTAAATTTTGGTTATCTACAAGTCAAGTTTCATCTTAAATATTCATTTCTATTCATTTGTGTAAAATTTAACTGCAAATTTATTGCAATAAATTCATATATGTACCACAACATCCTGTTGCACACCTTAATATATAATGTTTATTTGTTAAAAGGAAGCAATTACAATCTAGGAAAATTTAGCCACAAAATTTAATTCAAAAATGTTCCCATGATGCCAGCATTGAAAAGATCCAGTGCCATATCACTTTACGCTTTCCTTTTAGGGAAGGAGCATAGGACATGGCTTGGACGTCATAAGATTTTCCCTTTCCCTCATCCAGTGTCTTGAGAAAATTAAGATTCTCCTTACTTTACTGAGAGGCTTCAGTTTTCTCCTTGTTTGACCAGAGCTGTAGATCTGAATTGTTGTCATGGGAATGAGTAATGACCTCAATGAGATGACAATCTGCCCTGCTCAAGCATAGCTCCCTTCTTTAAAAACAAACATTGATGGATTGCTCTTCTTTCAGCCCCTCTGCTGCAGACCCCCAACTGGCACATACTCATGACCTACACTGCCTGCATCTCTTTGCTTCCACTATTTGGTTTTCCAAAAAGTCCAGAGCGCCAGACGAACCTCTCCAACCCGCCTGCAACATTTTGTAGGCAAGAATACTGGGGAAACAACCCTGAATCCTCTCTGTATCTGGCAGTCCCCTGCTGACAGGTCACTCCAATTAACTTTCCCCTCGATGAAAGAGACCGCAACAGGACATGTCCCCGACTGAGTAGACACACCTAGCAGAGGGGGAAAGTTCCCTTTCTTTTAGCTTTTAGGCAACGCTGAATCCTACCCAGATTCACCAGCTCTTTGGATTGTTGAGAGCAAGGAATCCAACAGGAAGTCTGCTCCCCAGGCAGCCTTCTTTCCCTTCCATGACAGAGTTCCGACTGGCTTCTCTCTAGTTTCCCTCTGGGGAGGTAGCTGGATGACACACCGCCACCTGCTTGAATTCAGAATTGAACCTCAGAATGACTTTTATTCATAACTCTGAGCCTCTGAAATTCCGAAAGGACGTGGAAAAATTCCAACCAACCTTTATTAAATGCATTCATTAAAAATATGAAAGGCATGCCTCTTATTGTGATCAAATAAGCTTTCAAGTGGGTCTGTGCCATACCTGAGAGTTCCAGAAAGCCACATAATTGTCACCTGAGGAAGGAACCTGTGACTTGACCACACAGCTTGCAGAGGAAGCCTTCAACAGCAAATCTCCCTGAGGATTACCCAGCTCTGTCGGAGGATTAATGCTCTATTTATGTGTCCTGTCTCATCATTTCAACATATGTTTTTATAGTGACCATTTATAATTTACAAACTTCATCCATTCATATGAATTAGAATGAAAGCAATATAAAAGTATGATTTAATGAAAAGCAAAATTTTATAATTCACAAACTATGTGGGGCAAGCAAGGAAGAAAATATGCCAAAAATATTGGGCTGCAAAAGTTCAATTATAAAATAAATAAGTCATGGGGATATAATAATGTTCAGTAGGGTGGCTATAGTTAATAATACTGCATTGTGTCTTTGAAAGTTGCTGTGTCTTGTAAAGTTCCCAAAATTTCTCATCACAAGAAAAATTTTGTAAGTCATGCTGATGAATCTCAACTACACTTACTGTAGTGATCAATTCACAAAGTATGCTAATATTGAATTATTATGTGGTACACCTGAAACTAATATTATGGTTTAAGTCAATTATACCACAATCAAAAATGAAATAGACTAGTTTTAAAAATCTTGGCAAACTGTTTCTAAGACTGGTCTCTCCATAATTATTTTAGAGCATCATAATTTTAATTTGAGTGCACAAAGATTGAAAAATAAGATTTTGACTTTTAGTTAGTGAAATAAAATACTTTAATCTTTGTTAAAGTCTTTAATTTATTATTAAATTGTAAAAAATTATTACAAGTTATATAATAAATCTTATAAATTATTAATTTATTTAATTTTTAATTTATTCGATTACAATATTTAATCACTTCTTTGTGGCTATCACTTGACTTGATTGAAGAGAATTGTTTAAACTATTAAATCCAAACATGATGGATTTGCTATCAGCTCAAGTTATCTCTTTAAATCATTTCAAAGGATTTCAAGTCAGATAGTTTTGGAAGGGTAATTTGTGTTAAGTGAATGCTCCCTCTAGTGGTTAAAAAAAGAATAAAGTGTTTTGATTCTCTCAATTGTGGGTTAGTTATGATTTCAATTTCTGTACAATTTTTTTTATGGGGGGGCTTGGAATCTTTCCTTAATGGTGCACTTTATAACATTCATTTTCTTTAAGCTCCTTCAGGCAGACTAAAAACCTTTTTTTTTTTAGGTGTGTAGTTTAATTCTGTTTTCACTGTTGTCTTTTTACCCCCACTGTGATTCTTTCTACCTTTAAAGTTTTAGTCAATGGATCTTGATTAAAAGTCTGCAGTGTGTCAGGAATGACTCTTGGCATTAAGGGGATAGCCATGAGCGAAAAAAATAATTCAAAATTCTGTCATCAAGAAACCTAAAACAACATAAGGGAATGTTCATTACGTGCCAGGGTATGTACCTAGTGATTTGCAAGTATTATTTAGCTGAATTCTTGCAACAACCCTATGAGGAAACTGAGAGACCAAGATCACGCAGCAAGCAAGAGGTGAACAACACCTTGGAGAGCCTTTCTGACCAGACCACCCAGGCGCTCCGAATTTCATGGCTGTTTGGTTTGCATTATGCCATGTTTTTTTTAATGGTTTTTATTCTCCAATGGGTGCATATGCTCCATGAGGATGGGAACTGTGTGAGCTTGTTCACAGCTGTAATCCAGGATCTGAAGTTGCCATAACTAATTCTCCAAAATAACTTGGTTAAATAGCTTAGCAATTATCAACAAACAACAAAAAAATGGAACTCAGATCTAACTGACTCCAAAACCTCTCTCACCAACACACTGCTATCTTCTTGAGCACCCCCAGAGTATAAAACAACCCCTTAATGGTGGGTTTAATTAAACTGTTTTAGATATACATGTCTTCTCCATTTTCTTAAAAGATGGAAAGGAGGCTAATATGAACAAGATCTGACTCTTTAGATGTTTCAAAATATTTAAACACTTTCTGACTTGTTATCACTACTGAATTTTACAATTACAGGTGACATGAAAAAGTCCAGGCAACATTCACTCTGGGCTGAATGGATTCCCCTCAAGGGTCCTTCATATTTTGGGGTTGGATAGAAGTTACAGTCCTTTCCTGTACTGTTCAGCCTGCTGTAAGTAGAACTGAATGTTTACCCAAAAGCTTCATTTCCATGATACTATTTTGTTATTTATTTTATAGTAATGTCCTCAGTTATTTACATGCCCTTTAGTATTATTTGTCACTCACCATGTGTCTTAAGAGTGTGATAGCTCTCATTCACATCTATTAACCTTTCCTTGTGTGTTTAAAAGTCACCAACAGTGGTTTGGTGTAAGTTGCCCATAACCAAATAGTAAATATTGAAAGAGTAATCTTGCTATTTGAAGTGTTTCTGGCTTGAACAAATGTTTGCTCAGTTTGCAACACAGCCCAGGAAATTACTAGGTAATGAAGCAGGATCACCTTGCAGAGTTGAGATAAACAGGAAAAATGAGGCACAGAAGCAGTTTGTAGCATGGATCTCTCAATCTATTCCTTGGATTTATATTTTAAAGTTGAATTATCAGTGCCTATTCCTATACACAAAACATATTAAGACAAACCAAGAGAAGAAAACTTCAAAAAGTTTATTCCGGGCTGAAAGTTACAAACCAAACAGAACACGGAAATCCTGAACATCACAAGCAAGAGGTCTACTCTGTAGTCAACCTTTATTAAAAGTGTAAGGTGGCCCAGGATATGGAAGCAACCCAAACACCCCAAAATAGATGAAAGGTACAGAAATCTGTGGTATATGTACATGAGGAAATATTATTCATCAATCAAAAAAGACACACTTAAGTCATTTATGGTAACATGGATGGAGCTAGAAGGACTCGAGCTAGCAGAAATAAGCCAGAAAGGAAAAGAGAGATATTGGATGGTCTCACTTATATGAGGGTTATAGGGAAAACAAGCAAACAAACAGACAAGAAAAATTTTAAAATAACTTTCAGGAGAATTGAAGCATAGAATATGAGAGGGGGTGGGTGGGGGAAATTGGGAGTTGGAGGAGCACAAAAGACTAAGATAACGGTTCACAGGTGATAAGGTGGTGGGAGACTCTGGGGTAGATATCAATATAAAATAACCTAAATAATAAAAATAAATAAATTTTAAAAAAAAGTAATGTGACTCTTCCCACCCCAAGTCCTTTATCTAAGAGGAGTTCTGAAAAGGTAAGTTCGCTGGTTGATGCTATATGGTTCCTCATTCATCACATCCAGATTTGTTTCTTTACAGTGTATTTTAGAACTGATAATCACGCTTATTTTGAGGGGAACTTCATAAAAGTTCCTTCATAAAAATCTTTCTTCAAGTGGCTAGATCCACATTTCAGGAACATCCTCTAGGGAGAATCAGTTATCTCTGATCATTTCCTTCTTTCTACAATCCTTTCTTCCTCCTGCGGTGTCAATCCTAATATTTTCCTAACTGTACCTTTTCAAAATATAGTTGGTGATTTCAGCTACCTTGGTGCACCTCCACCTGGATTTCCTACTCAAATTGTCCCAAATTGAACTGCTCCTGCGTCACCATCTCCGTAGTCACTGCCAAAGTCCTGAGGGTGATAAGTCTCCAGTGGGTTTTGGATCTTTTCCCCTCCTGTAAATTCCTGCTGCTCTCAGCCAGTTTGGTTTGCATTATGCATTACTTCTTTCTTGCACTTTAAAACTTTTTATACTGGCTTTCATGCTCTCAAACACCAATCCTGTATACAATTTGATATTCGCCTTCATATATGCAACTGCTGTCAGTCTCGGCTGTTCAAAAGCCGAGAGTAGTACACTAGAGAGCAAGCACCTTGGCAAATTGGGTGTCTAGGCCATCACCATCTAGGCAGACCTTACACGCTGTATCCCAGATTTTCACCCAGTTGGGCTTCTAACTCTCTCTACACCAAGCAGACCTTTCTTGTCTCCAGGTTTTCTCATGTTGTCTCTTTAATAGTATGCCAGTTAACTCCATCTTTCCCAATTCCATTCATTCCTAAAGGTCTTTAACTCAATTCATATGCCAACATTCCAGCATCTCTTAAATCTAGTTTGGTCCTCTATTTATAGAAATCTGTAGCTCTTACTCCCCTCATGCTTTCTTTATTTTCTTTTCCTTTGTATTATAGTGAGTGTGCATGTGTGTGAGTGTGTGTGTGTGTTTGTGTAGCTCCCCTCGCCCCCACATACATACATACACACACACAAACATACCACTCCATGTGGGTAGTGACACAGTGCTTTGATAAAGCAGCAGTTTTTGATTCTCACTCAAACATCTCTCTACATGGCCTCAGGCAAGCTTTTTCATTCTTGACATAGTGCTTTTATTTGTAAGAAGTGAGTAATGGTCAACTTTTTCTAATTAAATTAAATTATGTATGTTAACTACCCAGGTGTTCATTAAATGCTGACTTTTGTTATTAACTCTAATTATCAGTCTTCTGTCTCCAGATCTTTGCAGTGCTTACCCAAGATACGTGTTCAGAATGGTGGTTGAAATGAAGGTGGGATCCATTTACTTAATCCTAACCTCAAAATTTAATGACAGTTCCACACATTGGGTCATCCCACAGCTCTGAAGAACATTTCTCCAACAGATTTATCAGACTGTAGGTTTTCAGTTGAACCAAAATGACGCATTTCTTGCCCAATTATTATAAAGCTGATCTTGTCTTGTTAAAGCCCAGTTAGCACTTATATTTGAGAGCAGAGGGAATTGTGTGGCATGTAGTTATTTAAAAAGTGAAAAACAAAACAAAACAAAAAAACAAAACAAAATGAGTGAAGCCTAACAGCTTCAAACCTGCTTTCTGGGACAGAAACATGGTGTCAGGCTTCTTCCCCTCCCCACCAATGGCTCCTGAAGTCATTTATCTGGGATATCTCAAACTGTGGTCTCACCAAAAATTCCATCTGTTAATGATCGAGCAGAATAAAAGAAGGAAAGAAAATCCAGTCTCTCCAGCCACAGACACTTGACCAGTCATTTAGATAAACAAAGCAGACAGCTACCTCTGTGGTATCATTAACACTGTTCATAGTGATTCTCAAAGGTGCAGAGGTTGTAGACCAGATGCAGGTACAGAAAGAACATATTGACACAGACCAAAACAATCCAGAGGGGTTCCATTTACTCCTAACGATTCTGAGAAACACTCTCTCATGTTCCTATTAATGCCTTTATGGAGATAAACTGGTATGTAACAGAAAAAAATATAGGGTTTAAGATGGAAAGTTTTGGGGCAAACCAAAAAGGAGTGCAGCAAAAAGGAAAGGAATAGTCCATCAGATAGCCTTGTCACTGTTTCAGGTATGGGTTTTTCAGCAGGTACCATGAGCTTAATGAATAGCAATAAGGAAGTACAGTTGCCCTTGAAATATAATTGCTCTTTGATAGAATTTAAAGATTATTCACAAATAAACAGAACAATAGTTATCTAATTTATATGCATGATCTCCTCTCCTCTAGCATGAGTAAATGCAAGTAGCCACACACACACACACACACACACACACATACACACACACAGATATGCAACTTTCTCTTAGGCAAGGTGATTGGTCTGTAACAATTAGTGAGAATAATTTTAAAGCATGAGTGTAATAGTTCTTTTCATACTTATCTAACTATATTAGTTTTTAAATAGTACCTCAGATATTTCTGTGGACATGTAATAATACAAGAATTTAATTCAAAGTGAAATGAAAGGAAATAAAAACAAAGCAAAGATAAAAACAAAGATCAGAAAATGATTAAGAAGCATAAATATATGGTGGTGGGAGAATGTTGTAAGATATATACATATAATTATATATATGTGTGTGTATATATAATGATGCATATGCTTGCTAGCAGTGAACCATGTATTTGCCTCTAAGTCTCATAGTGGCTGAGTTTGAAGAGGAACCTAGTCAATTACATAATTGTCCATGAGAGATTCCTAAGCTTTAATGTACATTGAACCACCAGAAGGGCTTATAAAACTCAAATCTCTCAGGCCCCACCAACAGAGTTTCAAATTCTGTAGATCTAGGCTAAAATCCTGGAATTTTTAATTTTACACATCCCTGTTGAGCACTCAGTGAAAACCAAATTCTCTAGTACAAGAACAATTACTTTTGATACTAAGACCATAAAGGGTTTTTTCTTAAAAAAATTCACAGAGAACCTTGTCAAATATAATGAGTATTCTCACAGAGATTCAGGATGAACTTCAGAAGTTCACAGGCTATTGCTTATCTTAATTACCTTGAAAATAGGCTTTTGTAGTTATGAGAAAATAATTGTGCTGAGATTTGGTTAAAAGGGTGCCAAAATAATAGTGTTGTCCAGGAACTTATTTTTGTTAGTCTGACTTGATCCAGGATAGGAACTGAAAAAAAAAAAGATTTTAAGTCTATTCAATTCCATTATCTTCATATCAAGTCAAAAACTAACAATCTCTTTGTAAATCTCAGTAAAATTCATAAACTTCAGGGACATGTAAGCACTGATGTTTATCAACACGTACAAGACTTTTGAACAAATGCTATCTAGTTCATCTTGTCTTTAAAATAAAATCTTGAGGAACAGCATTATCCTCTGGGCTTGAATTGTGATAGAGGGAGAAGGAAAAGGGAGAGGGAATGGAAGAAAATGAACATCAAAATCATCTCAAGTTCTCATTGTAGTTAAGTTCTTAATACAAACGAACTTAGAATGATCATGTAAACTTTTGATCATTTCACTTTTGTAGCAAGAGACCTAAAATGTATTATATTGTTCACATTGCTTATCGTGTCTCTTTGAATCTAAAGTGAGTCTGCAAGATTTTGGAGTGTTTCCTAGAACTAGATAAGATAGTTCTTTTGTTTCTTTAGGAGACAGCTGGGACTGATTTGGAATAATTTATTATTTGCCAGTTTGCTTAAAGTTACTACTTTCAATTCTGGGTGCAAGATGGCATAGGAGTGATGTTTTTAGATATTGAGACCTCCCTCACTTGTTGAATAAATGTTTGTAGAGGAGTTGGTATCTATCAGCATCTAAACCAGATTCTGAAAATGCAAGAATAACCAAAAAGCCTCCCTACTATCTGCCATCTTATATTTACAGACAAGAAATGAGGTGATTCTAACAGAGTGGGGTAAGCAGTCTGCATGATGAAATGCAGAACATTCTGAAGAGGAAATACAGGCACATTTGAGTGATTAGGGAAGGTTCCTTGGAGGTCACATGTAAGCTACCAGCTAATCTGTCGATAGAAGTTAAACATATGAAGCTGGGTTAAGCAAAAGTTGGAATGAAGTAACATAGAAGGTGGGGGAGAATATTACCCTCTACCCTCACCAAGTAAAAGTCCAGCTTTCTGTGAATATTCATAAAACAGAAGGAGGTATGTTTCTGAAAACTGAAAGAAATTCAGTCTGACCTCTACATGGCATGTGTGGGACTAGGGGTGAAAAGTGTGCAAGATAAGGAAAACAGGCCCACATCTTGAATGAGCTTTTAATCCACATTTAGGAATTTACACTATATCTTAAGAAAATTGGGAAGGTAATAAGCTAGTGATTTTATTTGCATTTGAAGTTAATTGAACCTCTAAATCCGATCATATCTTTCATTATATTTTAAGGTCGGACAAGGGATATTGGTTGTTTAACACTTGAAAACCTATAGTGAAAGAAATTTATTATGGAGAGCCCCATTCTTGGAAAAACCCCAAGTTGCTCCGCAGATGTACGCTGTCTTGGTTGCCAGGATACACCAACTCAGTGTTGGCTGGAACAACTGTGGTCACCTTGAGCTCAGGCTTGAAAATATTTTGCTGATCGTGAAATCCTAAATCAATGATCATGTTAACATAATTTCTCTCCATTCTTCAAGCAAACACCGTTCCTAAGGAAAAGTGAGAATATAATCCTCTCTGATAACCTCTGCCTTGCCTTGGAGATGCAACAAGTTAAGAAAAGTATCTTACCTTAAAGACAAGCAGGACATTGGTAAACATTTTTATTAAGGATCAATTATTTGACAGGGACACTGAAATACATAGGTGGAAAAGTATCTCAAGTTGGATAACAAAAGATAAATATTTTATTTTATATATGTTCATGATCAATGAACCTCCTTCTAAAGCTAAATTTGGAAGATAAACAAAATCTAGACCATGTATATATAAGGATATCCATGCCTCTCCTTAAATAAATTCATATTGGCCTTCACTATAGAGAAATCTGACTTATGGAAAACCTACCCTGGTTTTAAAACTATATTATTAATCTCAAATATTGGCTACTGAAGTTATTTGAAGAAAACTTAAAATGCTTCAGAAGTGAAAAATGATTAACATAAGGTGATTCTCTGTGTGGAGTTTGCCACCTAGTGTTAGTTTGTGGAATTGAAAAAGGCTGGTACAACAGTTTTCAAATTAGACCCACCAGGTTTCAAAGAAGAGATCCAAAGCAACATTTCCATTTGAATATATACAATACCATGAAACTGAGGTTTTTAGAGGTGAATGAGTCTTACTTCTGGAAAGCAGTACAATGTAGCAAAATGGTTATCAATTCTAGCTACTCAATGGAATGACCTGGAAAAATTAAAAACGTGTGGATGGCCAGGCCGTGCTAGCAGCAAACAGTGAATCAGACGTAGGTGGGACTCAAAAGATGGCATTTAAAATTTCCCAGGTGATTCTACTGTGCAGCCAGGTTGAGGACTACTGGGAGTTTATGGATTAGATTGTGGACTTCTGCTGAATCTCTGAGTGAGTTTTATTACCTAGTTGTGTCACCTTGAGCATAGAAATTGGGCTAATTAAGCAACATTTTTGTGCCTGTAGAAAATAAGCACTCTTGAGGTTATAGTGAAGACTAAATGTGAACACAGATGTCAAATGCTTAACATATGGCAAGTATATTGTGTCCAATAAGTGCTAAATATTAATGAATATTATCAGTGAAAAAATTTTCAGGGAATAAACAATTTAAGAGACATGAACCTGTAATATTTGGCATATGGAATTGAGAACATATTAAATATGGCATATTCCTTTCCACTTAAACTGGCAGACTTAGTAGAGTGGATTGAATGCTGATGTCAGCTAAGCCTGAGGGCCGGCCTCTCTGAGAGGCATATGATGGCTTATCCAGAGCTAACCTGAAGTGCTATATAACATGACGATTATACCCAATCATCCTCACTTTCCATCAAGGGGTTCAAAATGCCCAACTTCAGATACCATTTGTGCTGCTTGGATCAGTTCTCCTTTTTCTGAATTAACTGGGCAGTTAAGCCACTTACATAGATATGGTGAAAGCAGGCACAGTCCTGTGTGTTAGGGGCAGATCCCAAATAAGCAGTGTGGGGTCAATGAGTTGTCTGGGTTTTTCATGCCTTTCCAGCATTACCCTCTATAACCAGCAGCACCTATGGTATTGTGCCCTCCCATTATTGTACAAACCTAGTCTAGTGGGTATGTGGATGCGTGGATGAGCCTACCTGGAAGAGAAGGAGCAGCGCTTGAGGAGAATGCAGAGAATTAGAACTCAAGTGGCTATTCTTTGCTGCCTGTTTTTCCCAATCATTATTTAAAATTCTCTGAATATAATTACCATGGGCTCCGACATTATTTAGCGACTAGAAACAATGATGAATCAACCTGGGTTGGGATGGTTGCAATTCATGGGGGAATCATGACTTAGCTGTATCTTCACCAGTCATTAAAATATATTCATAATCTATTATTACTGTGGACCATTCTTGACAGAAGGAATGCCATCTAAAATGGGTCAGAGGAGCCCACTGAAGAGCAAGTGTTTATTTGGAATATTTACTGGCACATTAGGTGGGCTTATAATTACAAGGAACTTGATAATGCACAGTGTATGTGGAGGACTAGGGGAAAGGGAAAAACAAGTTCTGATTTGAGAGAAAAGGGAGATGGGTAGAGAGGGAATACATACAAGATAGTAGCAGGAAAAATTTGAGAGGGAATCAGTTTGGTTTGAGCGGGTAAACTTAAGAGAGCAATCAGAAGGGGAGGCTTTGCAAGAGACTGGACATGCAGGGTGAGAACTCAAAAGGAAATAGAGGCCCTCTGTTGAGATTTTGGGAGTCAGCAGAATGGTAGTCATGGGCATTCATGAGTTTCCTGCCTAACTTGAGAACAGACCAAAAATAAGTCTATGAGACAGTATTATCAAAGAAGAAGAAAAGTCAGAAAAACAGAAGTGGAGAGAGTATTTAAAAAGCATCATTTCTAAAAACAGGACAATCGAAAGGGGAAAAGAATGACAGAGGCCAAGTAAATTAACGGCAGAAAAGATTTGTCTTCTGTAAATTACTGGTGACATCAAAAATAGCAAAACCAAGTGACAGAAGCACCCACCTGCTTCACATACTTATAAGTCCTTGGATTTACCAGGGTTTATTTGACTTGGGATTGTTGTTGCTGGGTTTGTTTTGCTGGCTTGGGATTGTTGTTGCTGGTTTTCTGGGATTTTGTTAGTAGATCATTATTTTTATAATTTGCATTTCTTGAATTACTTCTGATATTGAGCACTTTATGTATACCTATAGCTTATATATACTTTTGTGGAGTATGTGTTCAACTATTTTGTTTAGGCTATAATTTAATTATCTTTATTGCTAGGTAGGAGTTATACTCTGGAAATAATTTGTCAGATGTATCATAAACTGATCTCACTTAGTGGTGTATTCTGATAAGTTCCTAATATTAATGTAGCCCAATTAATGAATCTTTGTGTGTTTTTTGCTTGTTTTCGCATCCTGCTTACCTAGCCTTTATCTATTCTTTGCTATCTACTGTTAACTTGTTTTAGCTTTCATATGTAGCTTTGGATTTATATGGAACTCATTTTTTTAACATGGTGCAATGGGATCAAAATTCATTTTTCCTCTTTCAATATCGATATTCAAATGATTCTACACAATTTATTTAACAGACCATATTTCCATGCTGCAATGCAGTGACAGTATCATCATAAACTAGACAGTTCTGTGTGCTTGAAACTATTGCTGTTTTAATTAAAACATTAGCTGTATAACAAGTCTTGATATCTGGTGGCAGTTTTCTAACCTTGCTCCTTTGCTTAACTTGGCTCTCTACATTTTAATTTATTAACCCTTCCACCTCATCCCTCGGTCCCCAAAAACATTGAGATTTTGATAGGGACTGCCCAAATCATTATCAGTTTGAGAACTAACAGAATACTGAGTGTTTGAAACTATAAACATTTGATATTACTCTACTGAGACTTTAAGTATGAGTTAATAGAAACACTGGAAGATAGCTAAGGAAATTCTTCAGAAGCAAAAAGATGTTAAACAAAGAGGATGGGTACAGGCGGTTCAATATCTGAATTAACAGAAATTCAGAGAATAAGGAAGAGGAAATGATGAAAGAAAAAAAAAACTGAAGATATTGAGACTTGAGGATTTTCCAAAATGAAAAATCACAAATAACAAGTCTAATGGATTTAAAAAAAAACAAAAACAAAAAAGAAATCACAGAGAAATCACGAAATACCAGAAACAAAGAGAAAATCCTAGTCTTCTTGAGAGAAGAGTAATATTAATTAATGGACTGATAACTGAAATAACTACTCACCAGCAACACTGAAAGCTAAAAGTGATGACATGCTTTGAAATTTTTGAGGGAAAATGTTTTCAACTGAATTTCTACATTTAGTCATACTGCCAATGAAGCATGAAAAAATAGGTATTTTCTGACAAAGGAGGTCTAAAAATTTTATTTTCCACATACATTTTCATATGAAACACCTGGGAGATACTTTCCAAAAGAAAGGACTGGAGGATCCAGAATATGAAAAATGAACTTAGAAGCAAAGGAGAAGCCCCCAGAAAGACTGCTACGTAGCACATCTAGCCAGCAACCAGTTCCAAGTAGAAGGAAAAGGGTCCCAATATCTCTAGGAGGAAAATAAAATAGATGAAGAGAACAGGATAGTTGAAAAAATGGAAAATGAAAAGGTACAATCTTGCACAAAATCTGTCAATTTCAGGAAGAACAAAAAGTTGCAGTTAAGAAAATATAATACTCTACTAGTTAACTAACCAGTAAATAAAATTATATAATGTATACAATGAATATTAAACTTAATAATTACAATTTGGTATCTCTGTATTAAAAGAATGGAAAGTAAAAGGAGCATATAAAGTGAGTTAAGAGTACAAAAATTCTTATCTTTCATCAAGCAATTTAATAACAAGAAATAATGAATGAAATCTGTAAGTAAAAATGTAGCAGAATCTTTCCTTTTAAAAGATGGAGGCAAATACCAGAAGAAATTGTATGAGATGTTTTTATTGCAGTGTTTATTACAGTACAAATTCAGCATTTATAATAATCAATCTTAGTATCTTGAATATTTAATACATTAAACAATAAAATAACCCCATCTTGAAAACTTAGTAGAAGCATTTTTCATTGTATCAAATACAAAGCTCTCAGGAAACTATAACAAAAGTTAAGTTTGTTCACATGGCAAGGAACAAGGCTAAGCAATAAATTAATCTTTTAAAAATATCTATGGACCAGAACAGTTTTCTTTTTGAGTTTAGTAAGTCAAAGACTACCAAAGAACACTTAAAGTGACAATGAAGTAAAATAAGGAGTTTACAAAGAAATCAAAGTTCAACATTAACAACAGAATTAACAGTACAGCATATTTGCCAAGTTCTGTGTATTAGATCAGTAGAAACATCTTTAAGATATGAATACTGAATTTAGTAAAATGTTACCAGGTATCAAACAAAGTGTTTTTTTGAATTTTTTCTCTATAAAGGAACTTTAAGGAGATACAAATACTGTAATGCAGTATTTCAGAAAATATATTAACTGTAAAACATAAGGAAAATCTGGCAGTATGGTAACTGAAAGGTATGGTAATGTGAAATCTTAAAAGGAATGGTAATGTAGAATATGAAAATAACTAGATAAATATTGAGCTCATTATTTTATGTATCTGCTTTACCTAGGAATTGCTATCTTCAAAATACTCATTCTTTCCAAAGCTCATTTTTTAATTGCTTAATATTTTACAGGAAATGTGCTAGGAGCTATTTGTATATAGATGAACAGAATACGTTTCTCTACAAAGGAAGAATCCTTGGCTTATAGGAAGTACTTATATTCTTACAAACTTTATTTGAATATGGTTTTTGGAACTACAGAGAATTTTTTCCTCAAAAAGTTAACTTTCTAATTTTAAAATGCTTATGTACACAGTCAAAATTTAAGAGGCTCATATGTACTTAGAAACTCTAAATTGCTAATTGATTAATTATTTCAGTTGTTGTGACATCTATCTCATGAACTGCCTGTGTACTTTTCCCACATACACTTGTACATGCAATTTTTTTTTAACAATGATATAAACATTTCATCTATTCTTATATACATACCTAGTCTCAATTTTTTAAGCTGGACATTTGAAAGACAATTTAAACCAATCATATTATATTATTCATTTTATCATATTATTGAAACATCTAAATTGTGTAACACTGTCACTATGTCAGCAACCTGGGGAGAAGCAACTGTGGTTGAATATGTGTGGTTGCTGCAGTTACTCTTCATCATCTCTTTTTAAAGGTACTATCTGAATTTCTTTGGCTATTCTTTCCGCTATTGTTTTACTATTTGCAGCAATTATTCTTCGTGACATCAAATCAAATGATCCACCTAAAATCAAATCAAAAATGGAAAATGGTTACATCTCATACAAAATAATTCCTATAAAATTAGTATAGCAACACATACAATGATCAATTACATTTTAATATTTTCAGTTATCTTTAAAAAAATCTACTCTGCTACATAATCATAATGCTTGGGTTTGGGCAATACACAAAGATTTCTAAGTAAACTTTAGTTTTTCAATAAACACTGGATTGGGATTGGATAGGAAATTTGACTCCAGTACATCTTTATTTTTTTTATCATCTCTTTCCCATTTTCTTATTTTGTTAATTTTCTCCCCTATCACTAGTGAATTCTTATAACCCAAGTTCATCCTTTACTTTCAAGAATCTGAGATTGGGGGTTGGGTGAAATGTTATTCAAGGGTACATACGTGTAACTGGAAGATAAATAAGTTTTGGTGACCTGATGCATAGTATATATAGACTACAAACAATAAAGTTCTGTTACATTTAGGAAGCATACTAGCAAGTAGTAGATAAATAGGTTAGGTAACTTGATACACAGTGCCCAAATACTACAATACTCTGTTACAAACAATAAACTTGCTAAGAGACTAGATTTTAATTATTCCCACTACTAGGATTTTTATAGAATAGTTAATACTACAATGGCAGTACATTGCAATATAAATGCATCAAATCAACATGCTTTACACACAATGTTGTATGATAATGTATCAATGAAAAATACATATAGAAAAAAACCTGAAAAAAATTAACTAGAACTTTCTTATGAAAAATAAAAATCACTATCCATTCAAAGCAAGTATTTAGCTTTCCTAGGCCCAAAAAGTAATGGTAGAAGAAATACATGAACTACCACTAGAGTCACTGGAAGAGCGTCTGATATGGTGACCTTCTAGCCTTTCTGCATGGTTTCTCAAGAGTTCCAGACACATTTGTAGTTTTGCCTTTTACAATTTAAATCCCATATGACTATCAGTTTTTAACTTTGCCTCTATTTTCCAATGATTGTCATTTTGGTTCGACAGAAAATTACAATGCTTATTAGCTTTAAGATTTAAAGTATAACATATACCAAAGACTTAAAGAAAAAAGTGGTGTCTGCGAAAAATGTGGAGGAAAAAAATATAATTTTTTTTGCCTCATAATTTTACCTGTTACATCCATTAGTACACCACCAGCTTCAGTGACAATAATGCCAGCTCCTGCCATATCCCAACAGTGAATTCCCATTTCATAATACGCATCTGCCGCTCCAGTTGCCACAAGGCACATATTAACTGCTGCAGTTCCAACACCTCGAATCCTAAAAATATTTTAAAATAAGATTAGAAAAACCAGTTTCTTCAAAGGTTTTCCCCCTTCAGTTTATTGTAAATGTTGACTAAGACAACTTGTACCAATCTAGGGGATAAATGTAAAAAATATGGGCTTAACTAATTTTAAAATAATACATAAAATCAGATTATCATGGTACACTATATAAATGATAAAACTGATCTAAATAAAGCAATCATTTAATAAGCTAAACATTAAAACAATATGAGGGGGAAATCCCTAAGAAAATGCTATACTTCTACCATAATGGCTTGTGTGTATATTTCGTGTTTGTCTAAATTTGGGGGATGACAACCTCATAATACAAGTTGTGTCTAACAGGAGTGAAATAAGTTATTGGTCATTTAATTTGTCTCCATATCAATACTATTATCTGAAGGGGTAACAGCATTCCTGGGCTTTACTTCTATGCCTGCCTGGGAAGACTACTTCAGGCTTACCTTCTCAAAGCACCTCTTCCTTGGATCTATATTCAGATAATATATATATGTACTAAAATGATTTAGCAATATTAATTACTAAAAAATTAATGAAATTTAAGGTAACTTAAATTTTAATAGGTAAGGACTCGATAGCCATTTAGTAAAAATTCAACACAAAGAGTCATCAATAAATGTTAAAGGAAGTACGTAAAAGATTGCTGTTTTCATAGCGTCAAAGTAGCTTCCCATAAACTACATAGTAATTACAAGGGAAATGGTCAACCACAGCCAAGTGATCAAAATTAATGTCACCAAGGTCTTTTATGCCTCCTGATATGATAAACTTAGATGAGCACAACATTAATTCTGTGGCATTCCTGACAAAATTGTATAACCTAAATGTAATTATGAGGAATCTAAACAAACACAAATCAAGACACATACTACAAAATAATCAACCTCTACTTTATATGCTCCATCATGAGTAGATCTTGGATCAGTATTCAAAGTCTGAATAAAGTTACTATATAAGGTAAAACATTCCTGTTAATTTGATTTCTATAGCCATATTGTGGTTATATTAGAGAATTAAAGAAACGGGAAAACACAGAGATTACAGATCTTATGAAAAGTAATTAACATGAAAATACTACTTATATTTTATGGGACACATTTAAAGTAGTGATCAGATAAAAAGGCACAGATTATATACTTATAACAATACAAAACAAAGAACAGAAATAAATTGTCGCAAAAAAGGAAACCAAACGAACCAAAAGAAAGCATAGGAAGTAATAAGGCACAGAAGAGAAAAACAATGGATTAGACTAATCGAAAAAATAGACAAAATAGAATGCAATTTAATCAAGGTCTTAATTAAGAAGAAAATATAAATGAGAAATGGCAAGTGGGAAACAAATACTGATATCAAGAAATAAGAAATTCATTACACACATCTATTTTACATCTCTATGCCAACAATTTGAAAACTTAAGGTAAGTGGGACATATCTTAGGCTGTAGAAATGTTCCAGGTTAAACAAGGCTAAAAAGACATAACAAATATAATGGCTGACTGACAGACTGGAGGGAGAAAGGAGTAGAGGGGGGAGGGGGAAGAAATAAAGAAAGGGAGGGATCGGAACAAATGTGATACAGGTTAATAATGATTAACACAGTTTGAAATTATTTTTAATAACAAGTTTTTTTAATAAAGTTTTTTAAATTGCATTAAAATTAGAATTATGGTACCAGTCCTATGTCTATTTATAAAAACCTTCATTTTGAAAGGAAAATTCATCACTTAAAATACTCAATTATCTGGATATTTAGGGAAAAAGTATAAAGAACTTACCCATGAATTGGAATGCAAAGAAGTCTTTCCATATTAGAAAGAACAATTTTTACAGTCTCTGGTGTTCTGGAAGAGCCAAACTCTGTCACCAACAGTGATTTAGTAATATCTAAAACATTTTAAAATAATGAATTTAATAAAATTGACATTTGTAAATCAAAATAAAACATGTTTTTGCTTCTCTTCCTCATTGCAGTTAATATTTTGAATGTATTATCCCCAAGCATATATTTTTAAAATAACTAAGGATATAGTTTCTTAGATTATCTCCCTTAAAATACAAAATATAAACAATTTGCCTTCATGCCTCATATATTTGGTAGAAAAAAAGCAAACACCTTAAATTTAAAAAAGTGGAATTTAAAAATTAAATGTATACTTAAAACAGGTTAAAATTAAGTAGCAGCTCTCCTATTGAATCCACATTCATTAATGTACCAGATTACTTAATGCTTTCCATTTCTTCTGAAACATGGTAACTGAAGCTTATGATGTACACAATACTCCTGGTTATTTACTCTCCAGTATACCCACAGTTCGTCCTCTTGCATCAGTGGAGATGTGTGCTTACCAGCTTATTTTGAGCATGTCTATTACCACCGAATTTCTTCTAATAATCATATCATGAAAAGTGAGCAAGTAATTATTAAAAGGGCAATAGAAATTTCTATGAAAGTTACCATATTCCTTCAGTTCTTAGAGGAATTTTTTCCCCTCACATGTTAACATCTCAAAAACTATAATATACTTTCTAATCTTTATGATCTAAGAGGTCAATAAAAAAGAAATGAATTAAAAATTAGTTCTATGTGTCTGTACCAGAGGAACAGTGAGGAACAAACTCTAAGCATGTGGATGATATTCTGATCAAACTCTACACCCATCTACAGGCAGAGATTATAAATGCATTAAAATACAACTTTCATTATGCTAGGAACTGGACTTCCTGAATAGGAAGCAGCTGGGAAGGCATGGTGGTAGATATGTAAATGGAAGTGAAATGGAGGTGGAAAGACACATGGAGCAAAGACATGCAGAGTGACCTGAAAGAGACACATGAATGGGAGACAAATATCCCTGGTCCAGGACAGAGACAACAGTAGCACTATCTTAACTTCATGGTGGATTATGTGGTACATTTGAAATTCTGGGTGTTTCCCTTTGACCCTCTGGGACTTGCTTTGTGGCACCCCTAGGAAGATGCTTTAGACTTGTAGCAAGCTCTCAGGTCAAAGTCACCTCACTTTAGACTATGTTCATTTAGTTGGACATTTGCCCACAGGGGGATGAGTCATTTGGGTGGAGGGTTTTATTGGGAAACCATTATTTGAAATCCTCTCTTTCTTTGCCTACTAATTCTGCTAAAAATCTTTCACAAGACTGTTCCCTTTGCCTTTGTGTGTGTATAGATCCCTTTTAGCGCATGGGACCCCTAATAGTTTAGGACCCCATCTCTCAGTCACATGCTAATATTTAATTAAGGAGAAAAATGACAAAGTATAGGAGGATTCTGAACTTAGTTTGTTTTGCAAGTATCTTTAAGTTCTTGCTACACTAAAAAGAATACAACATGCAAACCATGGACCATGTGGGGCACAGTTTGTGAAAGAACTATGACTCAAAACCTTAATCAGTTGTTGCTGAGAAAGAAGACTTAAAATGCCAAACATCAACATGTATTGTATTGTACTGTATAATTTCTAATGGTTTCTGACTTCCCACCCTCACCTTACTGTCTAATAACTGGCACCACTAGCATCAGATTAGAGGAATTTGACAAAGAATCTGAGATGCATGAGGAAAACAATAAATCATGAAGTCCAAGAGGGTAGAGAACCATTAATCATTTTTCTACCTCCTGGACCTGGTCAACCACTTAGCTTGAAGTGTTTGTCTGTTCAATTACACTTGCTTCCTGTTTCCACTAACGCATTCAAAATAGGTTAAAATTAAAAAGAGATAATAAATATAATTTATGAATCACAGCTGAAAAATAGCATAAGTTGACATCCAAAAACAATAAAGTACAAGCATTTAATTCCAATTGAACTGAAAATTAGAGAATAAAGTTACCTTCTTGTTGTGAAACCTGAAGTTTTTGACCATTGCAAAAGGCACCTTTCCCTTTCCTGCCAGTATACATCTTGTCTTCTACACAACTGTATACAATTCCAAATTCCATCTGTAGAAGGGGAAACACTTTTATCAAACCTGAGTATTTTTCATTATTAAATCAATACATTTTCTCAGTAACAAGGAAATCCATACACTGACTGATATTTTCAAATGACTAAACTGTGGGAGATTTACACATCATCAATGGAAAGATGCTAATTTACACTTCATCGGTGGAAAAGTATCATCAGACTTAAATCGTTAATTATAATCCATCTGTGTGTAAAGTAAGGGCACACATCTGGATCTCTCTCCCTCCTGCCACAGATGAAGACCTCTCCATACTGTTTCATAAGGTGAATCTTTCTGTATTATAATCCTACCCTTTCATTCTTCTCTGAAAAGTCATCCCATGAACTGATGCCTCTTGAATTTCAATTCTGGTACCTTCTCACTAAACATCTCCCTACCTTACAAACCCTTTAATATCTTTCCTTTTCTCCTCACTTCCAGGGTAAGATAGACTTTGCATCTCAATTACAATTTGGCATCTACCATGATTCCATATTCTTCTGATATGCCCCACAAAGAAACCAATAAAGAACTCTTACTGACCAAAGGACTTCTCTAAAGACTGTTGACCATCACTCACAATTTTTCAATACTTAATCTAGCACCTTCATGCTTCTTTTATCCTTCTATTTCATTCACTAATCAATCTTGGAGTCATGTTTTCTTAGGACCTTCTTTGCTTTTTAATCATTAAGAGGGTGTATTTTTCATTCTTCCATTTCATTTCTCTCTACATCCTTAGAGGCTGTTTCTTACCCACAAATTCAACAGGAACCTGTATTTGTGGTTATTAACCCCATCATCACAGGTAAGAACCCAGTCTTACAAAAACCTCAATCATAGAGGTGAAAATCGCTTATTACTTGATCACTCCTTATTCTTTCCCCATATAAGTCTTCAAATTTTATCTTGAAAACACTTCCTGATCTCGGCATTTTTGGGCTGTCCCCTCTTAGTTCAGAATCATCCAAGACCTCTGGTTTTATCTCTACATTGTGAGAATTATGTGTCACTCTGCACTTAAAAACCTAACAGGTTTCCTACCACCCAAGCCCTACAACTTTAAGGGTTTCACATATGAACATTCCACTGTTCCTCCCACACAACGTGCTCTTCTCAAATTGTTTTTACTGATTAAAATGCTTTCCTTTTCCTCTTCCTCTGGCAAACCCCCATTTCCTAAGATCCAATTCACAAGACCAAATTCTGAGAATCACCATTTCCATTAATAAGAGTCTCCCAAAACACAGTTGGCAGAACTGATTACAACATCTTCTAGTTATCACAGTATTTTTTTTCACAGTTCCACTGAACAGTATCTTTATCTAGTCATACATCAAATTTGCACTAAACTGGGAGCTCAAAGGCATAACAGGACATAGGTCAGGACTGATTTTTTATAGTAAATGCTCACTTAATTTACTTTAGTTGTTCTCACTGATGAACATAATCCTGAGACTAAGATTTCATTTGTATATTAAATTGTGCCATTTTCAGAGATTTCTTAATTCTCTTTGGTACATGATGCTCAAACAGATCACAAATTCCTTAAAGAAAGATACATTAGTAAACAGCATTCACTGTCTGATAATCAAGTAGTGAAATGGGATGGGCAGTATTCGCTGATTTTACTCTACTGGGTTTTAGATATTGCAAGTATTGGGTTCCTAGATATACTCTGCATTACCCAGTCTTGTTTTAATTCCCTATTCTTGCTGGTCTTATAATGTATCCCTGCACGCACTGATAGCTATTTAAGCATTTTTGACTTAAATCCCACCTCTTTCCTAAGGCACTTTAGATCACACAGCAATTCTTATGACATTTGACACTATCACACATATATAACTGTAATTAAATACTGAGTTGTAGTTTAGTTACATGTATACTTTTTCGTTATAACTCTTTTCAGAAAACAAAATTTCCTTCACTTAAGAAAGTATCATACTTTCAACAGTTCTATGGTTCATTTCAAAGTAACAAAGATATAAATTAAATACAGAAACATAAATGTATTATGAGCACAAGAAATTTTACCACCCATAAATTTAAACAGCATACCTTTTTATTTACAACAAAGCCAATCGAAACAGCTACAAAAGGGAATCTAAAAAAAAAAAAAAAACAAACTTACTACGATAGAACTTAAATAAACATGCTTTTCATAAAATAATTGCCTATAAAATTTCTCATATAAAGTCTCATCTTTCTTCCCAGAACAGTGTGTATTGCAAACAGCCCTCTGTCTAAGTGGGAGGAGAAGGGGGAAGAAGAATATACACACAAGGGATGTCTCCACAGGTTTAGGTAGAGGAGAAAAAAATGTTTCCCATTTCCTTTCTAGGTTCTTTGATCCAAAAATTAAGTTGACATAGGTCAATTAACAAGAGAAAAACAAAACTTAATTACATGCGCATGGAGGCAGAAAGGACCAGTTGGGCAACTGAAGCTTATACACCATCTTGAGTTAAGAAATGGGGTAGGATTCTGGGGATTCACAGGGTATATATATATATATATATATATAAATTATCTCTGGACATAGCTCTCTGGATCAGGCTATCTAAATTTTTTAGTTAGAGGTAAATATTTTTTTTGAATCTAATGGGTCTTGATTGCCTTCAATTCAAACAATCCAGATGCCAAAGAGTCGCATTTTGGGGAGGCCAACTCTTACCGCCTTCACATAAAACATCTCTGAAAGGAATCATAAGAAACTGATGATAATGGTCACCTTTACAGATGGGTTCTGAGAAAGTGGGGGAGTCAGAAGGTCACTGATTTCGTCTCTGTTCTTATTTCAGACAAAGTTTCTAAAACACTTGAGATTTTTTAAGTGAACTATAAAAAATATCTTTTGTTCTATTAATGATGGGACTTCTAGAAAGTGTCTAGGAAGGGCTTATTGCTAGAGGAAACAACCAAGTAACTTAAAGGGCTGCTTTTGAGTGCTACTCACATAAAATCTTTAAAACATACCTATGTACAAAGTTAGTTGTCCCATCAATAGGGTCAATGATCCATGTGGGGTTGTCAGTTAAGAGACTTTTCTCTCCAGCTGCCACAGATTCCTCACCAATGAAACTAAAAGCAAGAATGATGAACTCTTTACGCTGCTTTTAACAATATTCAGGCCTTATTCAGATCTTAGTATCTCTTTAGTTAGAGTTTAGCTAAAGCATAACAAAAATCTGTACTACATGTATCTACTGCTCCTTTTACCTCTATACTGATAGAAATAAAAGTTTATTTCCTCCAGTGCAAAATCATGTGAAAAATAAGATAATTCAAAGTTCTAGAAAGCACATCTATGTACACATACCCATGTACGTACGTACGTACACACACACACACACACACACAACATTTATTGAAGATAAGAATTTGTATCTCTATAAATTCTTTCATGCTCCCTTTTTTAAGAGGTAGACTCCCTGCCTTGAGTGTCAGTATGAAATTATTCATTTCGAACCAGCAGAATATGGTAGAAATAACAATATGTAGTTTTAGAAGCCCTTTTACAAAACAGCACTGTGGTTTCTATCTTATTCATTTTCCTTCCCTCTTTCAATCTGAGGAAAATCGGCAGCCCTGTTGTGAGCTGCTCTGTGGAGAGGTCTCCATGGTTAGGAACTGAGGAAAGCTGCCAACAATCCCATGGAACTAAGTCATCAACGACCCATAAATGAATAGACTCTTTAGCTCCAGTTGAGTCTTAGATAACTGCAGCCCTGATAGTTTGACTACAATTTTATGCAACCAGAATCAGAAACCATGGAATTAAAGTACTACCATTATCCTACCCTGAGGAAACTCCAAGACTACACTTGTTGTTTAAAGTGCTAAGTTTTTATAATTTGCTTTGCAGCAACAGGTAACATTAACTAAACCAATGAGAAAGCAAATTATTCACCAAATTACTGAGTAATTTTGCATACCTTCCTAAAACATACTTTGTAATAAATACATCAATTCTGTAAGTGGCATCTAAGCTGACTTTTCATTCTATTCCTACCTCATTTTTATTCTTTTCCTTTATTCAATAACAATTTGCCCTAATAATAATTACCATGACCTTCTTTTATCTTTTTCTCTTAGCTGTGTACCTTTAGTGACCTCTCAAGTTACAGTATCAAGTTACAACCATACATTTTTTTCCTAATCAGTGACTAATAACATCAAGAATGTCCATGTTATGACCAGGAAAGAGATTACAGTGCTAAAATTTAAAAACGATGACATTATTTCTACTATATTTCTGTTCCTGTAAGAGTCCCAACTTTAGTAGTTTATCTCTAATTCCCTAAAGCTTCCAGCATTTCCTCACATAATAAGTGTGTCATAGAGAGAAGGAAATTAAACTTGGTTTTCCAGCATTCAAACACTCCTCTTACTATAAAGAAAGCCAAAAAATTCTTGTTTTCTGCTTGCTGGCAGCTTCAGCTTGGGCAAACAATCTGAGTTCAGCAAACAGTTGTTTCTGCCCAGGACTGTAAATTAGTGAGGTAAAGATATTCAAAACCAAGTCCAGAATGAGGCAACTAGTGGCACTGGAAGGAATGAAGCATGTGGTATGGCAACCTCTGCCTTCCCTCCCAGGTTCCTCCGGAGGCTGGCTGGCTCTCATGGCTCTTGACCAGACATGTCCAGCAAAGACACCCTGAATTTATTTTCAGCCTAAGTTAACTAAAATCAATTTTTGTGTCTAGAATCAAAATTTTTTAACTAAAATCAATTTTTGTGTCTAGAATCCATCTAGTACACTGATTCCAAACTAGGTTTCACGTGAAACTAAAATAAATGATAAAAGATACCTGTGAGATGGATACTTTTTCTGTATGGAAGAAATAAGCATTTTTTCAACTTTTTGGTCAGTAGCAGTTACCAGGTCAGCTGGAGAACTCTTAATCATGACGTTCATTTCATTTTTTAGAGCTTCACGAACCACCTAAAAAGATTTGTTTTGGTAAGCAAATTAAAAAAAAAAAAAGCAAATTTAAATCAAGCTAAAAGATGAAATATAGAAGTGGTCTAAAACATTAAATGTGCCTTAATAATTTTCTTAAAAGCTTGTTACCACAGTGTTTATTTAAAAAGATCCTTTACAAGTTATAAACTTCTTGATAGAAAGTTATAGGCTAGTTTTGATTTACACCTGTCATCATAAAAAGTTTAATGACATAAAATTGGACAATCAATACACTCCATTTAAAGTGTTCAGTAATATGAAAATGCATATTTAATCAAAATGATTTTTTTTTTTACATGAGATAACCACATACTGACCACAACCATAAATCTTGTGCCTGCCAAGATTTCAGTTCCTACCTCTCCAGCTTGTCTTGCTAGCGTGACTGCAAAGTCCATGCATTCCTGCCAAGGATCAGCCATTTTCTGACTAGATTTAAAACATATTGGAACAACAAAATTACAAATGTCTACAAATCTTAACTAGACAACAGTTCACCAAAAGCATCGTAATTAGAAAATACTTTCATTTGGAATCTACTCTCTTTTGACTCCAGAGTTCAGCCTTTCAGTGAATCTTGAGATTCACTCAACGATCCATTTAAATATTTTTTTAACTTAAATCACTCCATTTTCACTGTAGAAATAGTTTCATAACAAAAATATTGCATTTTGGGAATGGAAGACACAAGTATTTTTAAAGATATGTATGTTTGGGTGGAAGAATAAAGTGAAAATCACAGAAAAAATATTGAAATAAAAGAAGCCTGTAGGGAAGAAAAATTAATGAAATTAGTAAATTTAATTAAATTAATTAATTAGCATTAATTAAATTAGTAAACTAACTAAGGTCAGGTCATCTTATGTTATACATATGTAAATCTTTAATAAGGCTGGAAGGATGAAGAACTTAGACCTCAGAGATAATAATGAAAGACAACACATTTTTGAGTTCTGAATTGTTCAGCTTTCCACTGACTTCTGAAAACTAAGATAATTTCAACTTCAAGGCTACTCAAAATTCTTACCATGAGTCTAAGACACAGGGAAAAGGTAAAGAGAAGGGAAAATAAAAAGCAGTGAGCTGTTTCTGCTAAAGTTTTTTCTTTATAATATAAATATTAAAAGTATGTAATATGGAAGCCACTTTTTGAGTTATAGTACTGTTTAAAGTGCTTTAAGAACTGTTTCCAAACTCTTCTAGTTTTATTATGTTGTAGATACTGAGTTTGTTTTCTTGTTCAATTCACTCATACCTCTACCTTCCTAACAGCACTGATGTAATTCCCACCAATTTTTCAAGGTGCGCTTTCAAAAGTGACTCTTTTTTGTAGGGGTTATCCACCCAGAAGTCATCTGCTCAATTATCTGATTGCTATATGCTGAATACCTAGCATATGCTATGCCCTGCATCATGGTGAAGAAAAAAGGGAACTTGGTTCGCTTACTCCCTTGTGGACGAAATGTAATACTCAAAATAATCACAGACTACATAAATGCAATAAAGTGCAGTGAAAAATATTTAACAGGGAATTTGGACCTGGTTTTAGGAAACAGATACAGGCGTTAATTCACCTGCAGGATGCTTGTCTGGTATAAGGAGAGTAACTAAAAGACCTATGTGTAACAGCTCAGAGATCAAAGGCAACAAAGCAGATGAGGCTGGGGATACTAAGGATCATCCTGTGTAAGGCCTCAGTTATAAGATTTCAATTTGAGAGCCATGAGAAATCATTATCCTGAGGCTATAGAATACAATGGACTGGAGGGTGGAGGGAAGAGCCAAGAGTAAACGTGGGTAGATGACTTAGGAACATAGATAGGTTAAGAGATTGAGATTTCTCATGCAGAAGTCCAGAGGAGACCTGATGGTTGGCTTAAATATGTGTTTGTGTGTGCTGGTGTGGGGAATAGTTGTGGGGAGGGTGTGAAAGGTGTTAGGTAGACAAACTGAGAATCAAGAGAAGAGATACTTGCTTTGGGGAAGTAAAATTGGGAGGCATTAGTAATAGAATGGATCCCGGATATGAGAAAGAAGAATCAAATGATGCCCAGATCGTCTACTAATGTAACTGAATAGATAACAGCGATATCTAATGAAATAGAGCAACAGGAAAGTCAAGTGGGAGTTTGGGGGGGGGGGTGAAATCTACGAATTTAACTAGCAGAGGATGAAGGGTCTTTGTGATACCAAAAGGAGATGATATCAATCAAGTAGTTGACTACAGGGGCCCTGAGTTCAGAGTAGATGTATGACCTGCAGATAGAAACGTGTAAGTCACTTACGTGGGCAGCAACTGACTCCTGAATCTGGGAAACGTTCCTTAAGAAGGGAACACACGCTGAGAAGCTGAGAGGATGCCTTGACCAGGAAAAGTCCTTCAAACTTGGTACACCATTCTTAAGGGCACTCAGGAATAGCTACCTTACATTTTGGTGATCTGTGCGCATACTGTATTTTCACAACCAATCTGTGGTTATTTCCTGATGGAACGAACCTATTTTATTTTTCATTTTCCCAAAGACATACAAACACCGAAACATTCTGAACGATTTATGTCCTGGTCACAGTCTTCCTGGCGGTGGTAGCCAGGCCACTTTCCTCTGTCACTCGTCCTCAGCAGCGCGACCGTGGACAACGGGGGGTTCGGGGCGCTGCTCCCCCATGTACACCCGCACTACGTGACCCTGGGGATCCGCCAGTTTCCCTGACGTTGGGAATTGGGGAAATGAAAAGGGGGTATTTTACTTAAGCAGTCACAACGGTTCGGTGAGATCGCGTAGGTGAAACCGCTACAGAGTGAGACTATTCCCGGTGTCACTCAGCGGTGGAGGATCCAGAGGAAAGAAGGGCCCGATCGCGGCCTCAGTCCCTGGGTACCAACACCCCACTTCCTTCGGCGCGCACCGACCCCCCACCCCCGACCGCGCCCCCCCACCCCGCTCAAGCAGCGAACAGGGAGGGGCAGCCCCACGACGCCCCGGGGCGCAGCACCCAGAGTCCGCCCGACGGCCGCTGTGGGGGTGGCAGAAAGCAGGTCTCACCTCGGGTTGGAAGGCGTCAGGCTCGTTGGGATACCGGTGGGATGCGTGGCTCCGTTCTTCCGGAGGGAGAGGAGAAATACCCCAACAGGAAGTCCCGCCCTGCGAACCTGCCCACCGGGGCGTGGCTATCTCGAGACCCCGCCCCCGAACCTCGCCCGGAGGTGTGCCCCGAGCTTCCTCTCTGTCCCCCGCCCCCGAACCTCGCCCGGAGGTGTGCCCCGAGCTCCCTCTCTGTCTCGCGGGTTCCCCTTCGCCCTGCCTGATCTGGCCTCTAGTCTTGCACAACTTTGATTCATTTCTCGTACTTTCACTTTCTTCCGTATAATATTAAATTCCTTTCCTCTTTATTTTGCCCAGTTCGTATCTTTCTGCTTTCCCGCCCCCCTTTCTCTCATTTATTCCCTACTACTCTTGGCAAAACACAAACTGGAGGTATACTAATCAAGTACTCCTTTGATTTTGTAATTTTGTTTGCTATGTGCTCTATTACAAACCTATACTAGATAGCTAGATAAATGGCCAGAACCAACTTCCCCTATTCTCAGTAAGTCATTTGGTTACTAATTATTGAGCACCTATCATGCACTAGGCAATTGTTTTTATATGCGTTATACTTAAATGTTGCAACCATTCTATTGGGAAGCTATGATTCGTTTCATTATTATGTATAAGGAAACTAAGGTTCAGATAAATTATTCAGGTCAGGCAGCAAGAATAAGGAGTGGTCACTGACTTAAGACCACACTCAGGGGAGAGGATGTATGGCACACTATGGCAAGAGGATGTATTTTATGAGGAACAAGGAGTAGTCTATGGTCCTTGAATGGTTTCCTCTTCTTGAAATATTAAGTCTGACATTATGGTTATATAGTCTTACCATTACAATGCAACTGTAAAGCACTGTATAGATGCAAAGCTGTCCTGGTCACAATAGGGCCAGCAAAGTGGATTATTCAGTTCTTTGCTTCTTTGGTGGTTGGGTGATTACTTCCCTTAGTATGGTCAAAAACAGAATCTTGTCTCCAACGTTTTGCAAATGAAAGAGTTCGTGTGTGAACTGTGGGGTCAATTCTCAGACCTCACATAGAGTCACAACTTTGTCTTCATTCTTCTAAAGCATGATGTCTTAAATCTGATTTGAGTATCTTCATTTGTCTGGCTGACATTTTTTATTTTCTTGATTTAAAAAAAGGTTCTAAGATCAGCTTTTTCTGTTTCTTCATTGTCGATCATCTTACAAGGCAAAGCTTTCCAACAAGTGTTGATTTATAACCAAATAAACTTGTCTAGGCATTTGAAGAAATGTCATATGAACCCTCTTTAAATCTCATTTAGAGGAACATGATTTCATTAATTTGGCAAAAATGCTAAAATCAGTATAAGCAATGTGAAATACAATAGATCAAATATCTTTTGCTTCAAAGCAAAACCAAAGGAGCAGGAAGTCCAATTTTTTCTAAGAGCCCCATGCCCTACCTCAAGTAACTCATGGTTTCTTTTCCCGTTGAAAGAGGTAGTTTAACTTCTAAATGCCTGACTGAAAGTGAGAGGAAAAATCCTCTATTGTGAGGGTGGTCTAGTGCTTAGACCAGTTTTGGCAGTGTTGCACACTGGTGCCATATAATCTCTAAGATTTTTGTCTAGTGTTATGAGTGGCTCAGATGGTTGCAGAGACTCAGCACCTGGTGCTATTGGCTTTGCAATGGGGCAATTTTTAAAGACAGTCACAGCTGTAGCCTTTTATCCAATCCCAAATATTACCTGCTATGGTATGGTGGTTGGCGGGTCAGCAGGAGTTAGTTACCAGTGTCTGAGACTTTGCCAGGTCAAAACCTGCTCCCTGGAATGATGTCCAAGTCATTGTTCTAGACTTAACTACCAGTTAGTTCCCGCTTGGGAAAACTTTGATATCCTTAACTATCAGCTGATCCATGAGAGTTGTTCAGGTTAAAAAGTACCTCAAAATGGAAGAGGTAAGATACTGTACCAACCCAGACACTAGAGTGAAGAGGGAGGAGATTCTGGGGAAGGATAATGGTCAACTCCTTAATTTACATAATAAAGGGGGAACATTATGGTAATTCCTTAGGTAGCAATTCTGGGTATCTTGAGAGTCTGGCTATGTAATTTCAGGAGTTTACATCATTTAAATGGTAAGTTCTTTCACTAAAATAAAAGAAGAAAAAAATCCAGAATCCACATATGAAGACTTTCACAGTTAATAGTTATTTAGTGGACTTTGGTTATAAATGATAAAAATTTACATATACAATGTACAGGTTGTTAGGAATAGTCTGAGAATACTTAGCAAGATTTCATGTTTTGATATAACAATTTGAAACTGCTGAAAGAATTTTTATTCTTGGGACAGGTTTCATAGTATAGGGGAGGAAAAAAATTCCTTCTGCTCTCCTAGGTTCTTTGGCTAGTTACTAACTGTAGGGCAAATGAATTGGTCAGGTTTTCTTCTCTATTTGCCTGTATAGCCAGCACTTGAGGTACTGCACCTGGCCCATGATTGTGTGGCCAGTGGCTGTGTACATGTTTAAATATGCACACCCAGGCCTAGAGGAGAGGGAATAAAGGGAAGTAGAAGCACTAGGATGAGAGAATGACAGAAAGAGCCCAGAGAAAGGGCTGAAGATTTCTGGGGGGCTCACCTACCTCCCAGCACCCCCAACCCTGGTCTGATCCTGGCCTGCCCTTTCAGGTGTGTCTTTGACCAATAAAGAACTCACGAAGAAGATTGGTGAGTCTGATGCTTTACACTAAGTAAGTTACTAATAACAGAGGAAAATTTAATTTTGTCCATATGTACACCTCAAAAATATGAATTCCAAGGACAAATAGGACAGAACAGGATTAATTTTCATCCTTTACTAAGGAATGGAGTAGGTGCCTAGGACTTTAAAGGAGGATAATTTATAGGGAGATAAGGAGAGTATATGTTTCACAATTAGATATTTACCCTGCTGTATACATAGGTCATTCAGTTAAAAGTTATCTGCTTTAATAGCTGTCTTTTTTTTATGTCTAGCCCCATACCTAAATTCTTCAGATAAATGAGAAGTAAGTTTTTCTTAGGCCTCTTGGGTCTTGATTGCCTTGTATCAAAATAATCCACATGCTGAAGTGACATATTTTGGGATATTCTGCTCTGAACCTATGCATTAAAATCAACTTTCTTAAGAGTTGAAAAGGAACTTAAAAAAAAAAAAATAAAGCTTAGAACTCTGCCTCTGAATCTTTTTTTTACTCATCACAGTTACGTAGAATAGTTGACATGAACTCAATGAAATAGCCTGCTTTGTGCCTCTTATTCTTAATAATTTGCTAACTTCATTTTCAGCCAAATTAGAAAAATCTTATTATGTAGAATCTTCCATAATATAGCAGGTCCTCACATAACGTTTAGTTCCACATCATTTCCTTACGTGTTAAGGAGGAGAAAAGAATCCCAGCTGATGTTAAAGGACATGATATTATTCAAGGACCTGATTTTGTTATAGTTCATTTGGCTCACAGTCCAAGTTTCCAGGAACTTATTGGTACTGTGGATATACTGTGCATCTATAAGAGAATATATATAGTAATATATTCCAAGTACCATTTGTGTGATTTCAGCTATCACTTTTAAGTTGTACTATCATACAAATCTGTACAGAATAACAATAGAGCTTACTATATACTTCAGTCACTGTTGTGAGGCTCTTACTCATATTAACTAATTTAATCTTTATAGCTATACCATGAAGCAGTTACTATTATTATTCCCACTCACCCCATGAATTTAGACAGATTAATAACTTGATCAATGTCACCCAACTATTGACAGAGTTCCAACTATGTTTGGAGTCAGATATAGCTTGGCTCAAGAGTATGATTTTGACCTTTATAGGTATTGCTGATTAATATGATAAATGTTCAATGAATACCCACTCTGTTCAGGGCATTGTGCTACAACTGTAGGAAATTCAAAGGACACATAATCCCCACCTTCAAGAAGTTTATCTTTCAGTTGTTGTCTTAACTAGAAAGCAACAATTGTGCATGGTTATGCTCATCAAACTGAACCTTCTTTCTTTAACCCCAGCACCATGCTAGGTCCTAGAGTTCATACCAAAACCAAGACTTAACAAGTTGAATAAGATCTCGGTTGAATCTCTTCATTTTACAGATTTGGAAACTGAAGTGCACACAGAGTAGTGTTTTGCTCAGGTCACAGATTAAGGATAAAGTACAACTAAAAAGGCAGTTTCTTCTCATGTAATAAGTGAAATGTGTGCCCAAATCTTAGCAAATTAAATTTTGTTCAAGTCTAATTATATTATAGATTTCCAAATAGAGATTTCAATTTAAGGAAGTCAGTAGCAAAATATTCCATGTAGGCAATTATAATGTCATTAAGTGAGTATTAACTTTCACCATGCCAAGCCAGTTCATTTAAAATCCTGGTATTCATATACTGAATCTGATGATTTTAGAAAAAAGGGCAGTTTGGTTTTATCAGCTGGCAAAGTAAACAAAAACTCTAAAGTTATGAGTAAATGGTAACTAGCAGTATATAAGAAAATGTTCATTTTTTATTTCCATACAGGTTATCAGATTGATATTTCACATCAATAGTAGATATACCAGGGTCAAAGGGTTAGCCCCTGATATAAAATTGATAGCAGTTAACACTTACTGATCATGTACTATGTTCCAGAGACTATTTAAGTATACTGTGTATGCTCAATCCCTTGAGAATCTGATGAAATTCAGTTATCTCCTTTTTTTTTTTTTTTTTTAAACAGGGAAACTAGATAATAGGGAGATGAAGTGATTTACTACAAGGCTAGGGAATAGGAGAACCAGGATTATTTAAAATAATATTTCCCATTCTTGATTCCCACATTCTTTGGTGAAGAATACAAGTTGGAACTAGATTCTAAACATTATCATTGAAAATTGATAATAGTATAGAAACATGCACATTATTCATCTGGGTCCTGTCTATGCTTCAACACTTTAAGTAAGCATATAAAATGTGGTAGACATGATGGAGAATACCAAAATGAATATTGGTTATATTACTGTATTATCTATATATTATGGTTCTAATTCTCATGCTCAAGGATTTACAGCAAACTAGAAAGGATAAAACAGGAATACAAACTGCTCTCAAGGTGAAATATTGACTATAAAAATTGTTATGAGAATTTAAGGAAAATTTTGCTTCTAGGTAGTTAAGGGGGATTGCAGAAGCTTCTTGACAAGGGTGATATTTAAGCTAGGCAAATAAGCATGGTTAAAATTTAGACAGAGATGAAGTGTGTTCAAGAAAAGAGACATTCATGAGCCATTAAGTTATTCTATTTGGAGTAAAGGCTGTCTATAAAGAAGGAAAAATGAAAATAGACACTAAAGTCATATATTGAATACAGTAAATACCTCATTAAGTAATCCAGACTTTATCCAAAAAAAAAGTTGTAGTGTGGAAAATATAAGATCCAAGTTGACACTAAAAAAATTAATCTAACAGACTAGAAGGTATATAGAGACCAATAGTCAGTTTAACAGAGGACCAGGGAAGAAGCAATAAGAACACAGAACAAAAGTGATAGTAACTGGAATGGAAAGGAGACTGATATAGAGATATTGCAGGAAATGCTATGAATATAACGAAAGAACAGGAAAGATGAAAAAAGGGAATGCTGTACTGGAGGGACATATGAAAAAGACAGGTGGAAGCACAGCTATGAGCAGAGAAGCTACATTTAGTTTAAGACAAGTTGATTCTGACAAATCAGTATGAGAGTCAAATAGGAATTGGCATTTTCATTCACTGTTGCGAACATTTACTAAATGTCTCCTATTTTGACATTCCTTCTGTAAGTATTAGGATATATGATAATCATTGCAGGAGTTTTTGGTTTTTCATACTGCTCTTTGCCATTTAAGAGACCATAATGAAGCAAACCATTCAAATCCAACTCTATAAAAGTATTTCCAAATGTTTATACAAAGTAGTCTTATTCCTTGAACTCCTGTACCGTTATTCTGTCTTACTCTTTGGGCATTTAACACCTGGTTTCATATAAAAAATTTCCCCTTTAATGTAGTTTTAAAGATCATAAGTGGGTTGAGAGGAAGCATCATTTTAGCTATTATTTGAATCTCTCACAACCCCTTGCCCAGAGCAGGAATACCATAATGCTTTGTTAGACCAAAGGATTTTTTTTTCTTTTATCTTCTATGATAAGAATATATTTTTTCTTAGCCTTGTAGACCAAAAGGATCAGTAACATTTCACATCCAGAACACATGGCCACTGTAAAAGGAGCCACAGATGCCAAGTCTGCCTTAGACTGTGAAAAAGAGAGCTGAATAATGGCAAAAGCTAAGAAACTATTTAAGATCCCACTTTCAATAGCAACAGTTTTACAAACAGGAAGAGGTAGCATAGAGATTTTAGCAAAGGAAAACCCAAACGACAAACCCAAAGCAGGAATTAAAGCACCCAATAGAAGAACCTCTAGGTTAACTGTTTTTACAAACATTAATCCCATTCTGAAAGTCAAATAAATGCCTACAGACATTAAAATAAAACTCAGAGGTCTAACTATTCTCTCCAGGAGATTTGCTTTTTCAGGTATTCTACGTTTGATGATTATTCCAACTGATACAGGTAAAAGTATGAAAAGAAGTGTTGACATAATTTTAGAAACAGGAATATAATATATACCTGATAACCCTAACATCCTACTGTATAGATAAGAATTTGCAGGCATCATTATCAGAGCCAACAATGTGGATGTGCAAGTCATCAAAATGGCCAAAGTAACATCTCCTTCTAGAAACAGAGCAAAGAGATAGCCTCCACCCCCTCCTGGACATGTACAGGTAACTACAAATCCAAATGCCTGTGCATCAGGCAATGCCAAAATCTGAGTCAAAAGAAATCCAAAAAATGGCATAAGAAAAAACTGTGTTACTGTCCCAAGAATTATTGGCAAAGGTCTCTTCCAAACTGTCTGAAACACCTGCAATTCAATCTTGCAGCCAAACGCACACTTGTTTAACAGTACTATAGGTAGAATAAACACAAAAATGTTCCTATTGATATGCATCGATGCCTGGAAAAGACTATCTTTTCTCTGTTTAAGCACTTTGACTTTGATATTCTTTATTTCTTCAATGAGTCTTTCTTGCCTACCTTCGGTATCCCATAGTTGAATAGTCAAATTTGTTTCTCCATCTTCATCTGTCACCAGATTTATAGTAAAGTTTGTATCATCCGATAAGGTCTTGGTCACATTCACCACCTGCAGCATTTTCGGATCTTCTAACTGCACGGAGATATAGCTGGAGTTGGGCTGTTTATCTTTATAACTTGACCTTAGGATGATGGTTTCTTCAGTCTTCGTGAAAAGTAGTATTTCTGTCTTTTCTATATTCAGAAAACTGAGAAATGATTCCCTTGCTTCTCCCAGACTCACAAATAACAAAAGCAGGACAATGAAAAGCTTTCCAATCATCTTGAAAGCTTAAATAAATCATATATGTAAAATATCTAAAGAAAACTAGAGAACATTCTCCATAGAGGTATTCCAGTAATAATCTGAGGCTGTTAGGTAATAGTTGAATTAGAGCAAAGTCCAGGAGGAGGGACCATTGTACTTTTCAAACAAATACAAAGCTATCTAGTGAGTGACACAACCTGTTCAACCTGTCGTCAGGAAAATGTGAAAACCACAGCATTTCATAGGTTCAATTTACACAGCAGAAACCCGAACTCTTTCCTCCAGATTTCCTCATTTCTGCTCATGAAAAATCAATCTTATTTATCTGAATTCAAAACCTAGTGCCATCATTCTTGAGTTCTCTTCTGAAGGAAAATCTACACTAAAAGCAGGCACAATCAAAAATCTAACATAGATATTGAGGAGTCCTGCAGGTGGGTGTTATTCTTTAATGCATTCACATCAAAAATCCAATACACATTTATTATGTTTGCTGGCCACTAAGGAGCAGTTGTGTATACCACAATAATTAACCTGATGAAGTCTGCCTCCTGGTGCTTCATAGGTGGCTCCTTACTACTCTAAAATTGCAGAGCCCATAAAGTGGAATTGCAGGAACCCTAGGCTGTTAATAGTTGTCCTATCACTGTAAGGAGTGATTATCTAAATCACACAAGAACTTAAACATGTTTTGGTGTCCTTACATAGAAAAAACATTTCCTGGATGGTTACCAGATAGTTTGCAAAAGCAGGGAGCAGGAAGCAAGGACAAAAGGACATAGCCTGGGTAAATGGCAGCTATCCTGGACAGTTGGACTGTGACACACTGGCACTCATTCTAGTCAATCCCTTGTAACACTAGTTCCTATTCACAGCTAGGGGCAAGGACATTGAATGGATCAAATTAGGTCATATTTCTGCCAGAAATAAGAGAAAGTTCAGGCTTTTAGGACTTCAACTGACAACTTCACATACTTGTGTACTTCCCAAAGAAAACAAACAAGCTCAGTACAACTGTCCATTGAGTTTACACACCTAATAGTTTCTCAACATATAATCATTACAGTAGAGCCATCACGTAAACCTTGACATCCGTGTTAAGTGCCAACAGTGACAGTGTGTGTTAAATATTTTAGATCATAAAAATATTTTTCTCCTCAAAAATTGTTAAAACAATTTTTATGGGATATTTTTACAAAGTTTTGAAAATTTAACTGGTTTCAGTTAATCTTTTCATTGTAAGACTATCTCATGAACTGTACTCCATTTTTTTTTTTAAATAGGGTACATTATACTAATATTGACAAAAGGGAACAGAATTCATGTCTCAGTTAAATTCCCAGGGAAATTCCCTAGTTAAAATGACAATATCAAGACAAACATAAGCCAAAAAGCTTATGAAACCAAAGCTATCTTTATAATCATGTAACCAAATAATTAATAATTTGTGGTACCTGCGTTAAATATGTGATTGACGTAAATTTTTTCACCTTTTGATTTCTCTATCTACAAACTTTCCTCTTCATGTTCTCCATTCTTCTCCTTATCTGAAAACTGGGCAATAAAACAAACCTGGGCAAAATCTGGATATATCATGGTACATTTAAACTCAAGCCCACTTATGTCAACTATTTATTTAAATACTGTAGGAAGTGGAGACCATCCTCTACTTCCTACAGTATTTAGACAAATAATACCTTGCCTTTCTCAGTACCTTGCCTATCCCATGACCTCCACCCAGAATATGGACAAGAAATTAAGATAAGGGATCTCTCAGGGCAAAAATCCTGAAAAGAGGAACTATGGGCAGAAAACAGCAATTAGATAAAGCTGTAGATAACTACTTCAATTAACAAAATTGCCCCTAGCCCCGCCATGGACCATACTGATTCTAGGAGATTATGTACTCCCCACCCATCTATATATCCTTGCTTGCTTGCCTGCCTTCTTTGAAACTCATCTTTTGCTTGTTTCTAGAAAAAAGCCAGGACTGCTTAGGGTTCAGGACTGCACCTTGACTTGCCTTTCTCTAGGAAGCCACATGATGTCCTCCCTCTAGGCTTCCCATTGCTCCAAAGTGAGGAATCTTCTCTTGTCTCAGGCTGCTGAAATGTGAATACAAAACTTTTCTATTTGTGGGTTTTCTATTTATAATTCTAGTTGTCTAGAAGCAGGTAAGAAACATGAGGATAAATGGGGATAGTGAAACCCTAAAATTTCATTGAAAATACTCAATGAAAAGCCTGAAAAGTAAGTCTTGGGAAATTGTCTGATTTCAGAATAATTTGAAAATGAAACGCTTTTCAAAGAGAGACTTTCTCACCTGGAAGGCTTCTTGACTCTGCTATCTGTGTCTTCCCAGTATAACTTGCTCCACCATCAGGGGTCTGACCTAAGCTACCACCAGTCAGTCAGTCTATTATCCAGTCAGTCTATTATCCTGGTCGTCGTCTTTTTTGCATTATTGACAGGATCTCTTCTTCATTCACCCTAGGTATAACTCAATTTCTGCCAGTAATAGCACCTTCCTGTCAACCCGATAGGTATTATTTTATTCTGATATATTTAGCTTTAAATTATTTCATGATACATGTTTGAATCACCTACTATGTCCCAGTAATTACAACAGATGTTAAGGTTATAGTATTTAAGAAGAAACATTTCTACTTGTAGTCTTAATAGTTTTTGATACCAAAGCTACAGAAATTAGTTATACTTTCTACTTACTTGGCATCTGTCACAGTAAGTTGTATTATAAGGTTTTATAAATATGTATCTCTTTATTATAACTACCATGGCAATTAGAATAAAGTCCTTATGTTTAGTAAGTATTCAAATAACTATGTTACTAAGTGTAGAAACACCTCATAAAAGCCAGAAGGTATCTCTATTCTTTGCATGAAAATAATATGAAGAATTAGAGATGAAATAAGCAGAGTTAATTTAATTTCCTTTCATTAAAACTAAAGCCACTATACTTGTTCATGACAATTAAAATATAAAGGGACAAGATAAGAAATTTATTTAATTTGTTCTTTTTAGCTAGTATATTTTGTTGGATATAGATAGCATCCATTTATCAGAAGCATCAATTTTAGTTGTGGTAAATATAATTACTTTTGACATGCATTATTCTTTGGTATATGTAAACTGTAATAAAGTAAAGTTACCTATCTTTCTTCTCTTTTCCTTTCTTCTCATAGTATATTTGCACAAGTGAAAAAGGAAAATCAACTGGAGGGTCAGAGATATGGCTCTGACTGTAAACTGTAATAAAGTAAAGTTATCCTATCTTTCTTCTCTTTTCCTTTCTTCTCATAGTATATTTGCACAAGTGAAAAAGGAAAATCAACTGGAGGGTCAGAGATATGGCCCAAAGCACTATTACTAAGAGGGAGGTTCCTTATCCAGAAACTTAAAGGAGTGAATGAGATGGTCTCTGAATTTATGGTCTACATTACATACACCTACCTATTTTATGCATCATGTTGTCAATAATATAGGTGTACAGTGTTGGCTTTAGGTCCAAGGTGACAAGAACAGGAAGAATCCAGTGGAAAGGTTATCACTACTAAGCGGAGGCAAATCTGAGGTACAGTCAAGGTTGATGATGGCTATCCTTGCATCCCTATCCTTGTTGTCCATCATCACAGATTGATGGCAATGGTCAGGTGAACGGCTTTTTTTTTTTTGAGACTAGGTCTCGCTATTTTTGCCCGTGGAACCGCAGGCTCTCGTTGCCCGGGGTGCCACAGACTCAAGCCATCCCCAGCCTCAGCTTCCCAGGTAGCTGGGATTACAGGCGTGCACCACCACGCCCAGCTATTAGGTGAACGGCTTTGACTCAGGTATATGGTATGTGTTATTTTTGAGAAGGTGGTCATTTACATCTCACAGGAAATAAGTTCTGGCTGCATGATGCTAGGTTTGGTCATGTAATTAAAATCTGAGTCTTTCTTCCATTGTTAATTAAAAATGGCAAAGTCCCCAAAAATCAGTAGTGCTTAAGCCTAGATCCTGGAATAAAGATGACATGTTGCATAATCACAGCAAATCATCAGTTGACATTAACCAAATAAGAAAAACACCCTTGTTTTTATTAGGCATAACCTAATAAAAGCTAATTAAATGCAAGAATCTGATAATAATGATTTCAATCAAACTTTAAAACAAAATTCAAATTCAAATTATATTTAATAGTTGATAATGTAAATTATGGCATGATGAAAATAACTGTCAACTTTTAAAAATGAAAAAGATACATAGTATTTACATTAAAAGAAACTGACTTAAGAGAATTTTTCTTGATTTGAATCCTTGAACTGAATTTCTGACTACTCCAAGTAAGAATCAACATTTTTTAAAAACTGTTCATCATCATTAAGATATTCCAAAATAATATTCCCACCATTATATAATGGACAATCTTTCTTAGCAATCCAGGTATCCAAAGCATGATCCAAGGGTAAGGCTTCTCCTGAAGTAATGTGACATAACCTTAATTTCTGTTAAGAGAAAAAGAAATCACTATAATAAAACAACTTGTGTGTATGGCCCTAAACTTTTTAGAGAAAAATTATTATAATCATTTGTTACCTTAGCTGTTAACTTGTTATTGTCATTTTTAAGACTGGCTAAAGAAGCTGCGAAATCTATGACTTTTCCAATGCTCCATCGATGGCAAAAGAACATTGGTTTACTCTTGTCTTTGCTCCCTTTAGGTAAGTAAACCTGAAAGTAAATTCTTTCTGTCTGTAAAAATAGAAAATTAAAATACAGATTATACATATGAAAGACATCTATCTGTATTTATCTAGTGATAGTACTTCTTCTATGTTTAGAGGATTACCCAGGAATGATGCACTAACTCTAGCATCTACCAAAATGGCTGAGCATAAGACATAAGAACCTAGTCAGGGTCAAGGGATGTGCAAAGATAAGCAAGTGGCCCATATTAGGTCAACCACATTCTTTTCTGGGATTTTATGTTCAAAATGTAGGGAGAAATAGGAGTTCATTTTTTTTATATTTTTTAAAAAGCCTTGTTGAATTAAACCTCAAATTGCCGGCACCTATTCATCCCTCATTCTTCTCAGTCATTCCTAAGCCAGTATGGGAAAAATCATCACAAAAGGGAAAGATGAGGAAATACAGAGGTTAAGGCAATGAATGGACTCTTTCACCAGTAATGTGTCATTTCTTGAGACCAAATCAATGCATCACTTCCCATCATATGTGAAAATAATTTTTTTCATTAAGCTAGTTGGTGTCATTTCTTTTATCTGCATAGAAAGATTTCTAACATATTATTTCATGTGGAAGACCTTACTATGTATTTAGAGACAAGGAATCCAAGATGGTTTCTCCGACATTCTAAACTAAAAAATATATATACTATATATGCTTATTTATTTAAAAATACCATATATGGTATGTATTATATGCTTACCTATATTGTAGTTTGTTGCTAAATTAGTAAGTAAAGGAAATGAAAAATAGCAACAAAAAATAGAAATTTAGCTTTTGATCTCTGCTGATTTCTAAAAATCATTTTAAAATAGTGCTGACTTTACAGACCAATTCCAAATACAATAAAAATTTTGATGTACCAGGAGATTCTTTAGTTGTAGGGGAAAAAAAAAATGACAAGTAATTTGAGAAATTATAAATTTAATAATTTCCACCTCAGCTCTAAAGAGTTGACTTGCTGAATATTACAGGCTGTGTTATTACAGATAGCAAGTGTGACAAGAAAAAAAATCATTGGAAATTCAAGCTTTAGGACAACTCTACAACCTAATACTTCCTGCTGTAACAAAAGTATAAGCATGCAGAGAAAATTAAAAGACATATCCTCACCTGAAAAAGAAAAGATAAATATGTTTGAAGATAAAAAATCAAACAGAAATACAAAGTGATAGACAGGCTGAGTCGTGGAACAGGGCAAAAAAACCCTCAATTTTTACAAAAGAATAAAATGTAAGACCCAGTCCATAGCAAAGGATAAGGTAGAGAAATCTGCCTATTTATTAGAAAGCTATGGTAATTCAGATAGTTTGCTACTGAAGCAGAGGAAAACAGGCCAAAGGGACTGAATTGAGATCTCTAACTAGTTTCACACATTTAGACCAATATGGAATACAATAGAGGTGTCATTGTAAGGATGAATTCTTAAGTATATAGGTTATAATGCTTAATACTAACCCGTATTGTGGGAAAAGTTAAAAATTTCTATCCTACTATAATTATAATCAAACTCCAGGCAGAACAAAGAGCTAAAAAACAAAATAACTTTTAAGTTATTAAAAGAAAATAAAAATATACCTTAAACAACATATTTTGAAAAGCACAAAACCTAGTTAATCATTAAGAAATTAAAGTATATAATGACTTTAAAAGTCAATCACTAAAAAGATAAAAAACAAAAACAAGACTAGGAGAAAATATGTGCAATACATTTAATCAAAAAAGGGTTTGAATTCAGAATTTAGAACACAATTAATGTATTTTTTTAATAAGTGCCAAATAGCCAAAAAGAAAAAAATAGAGGGTAAAAAATAATTCATACAAGTCAAATAGACAATAAACACATGTAAAGTTGCTGAGCATCACTAAATTTAAGAGAAATTCAATCTCAGTGAGGTATCATTTCACACCTATCAGATTGTTATATTGACAACAAAGCAGTGAATCTCTCAGACACTACAAAGAGATAAATCAGTACAACCACTGTCATCAGAAAGTGAACAACACCTAGCAAAGCTGCAAAACAGCAAACCCCGTGACCTAGTCTTTCAATTTCTAGCTATAATTCCAAAAGTGGCATTTTTCAATGTGATGGGGTTCAAAATTTCAAAGGGTCACAAGACCAACAATCTTGAAAATAAAACAGAATAAAAATTATCAGAGCATATAGCATATAGTTGTAAGTATTTATTACTAAAACTGTGCTAAGACATGCTATGTATGTATGTATGTATGTTGTACTAGATATATAGGTTTCTATATAACATGTAACAGATATTATGGAGTTTTAAACTAGAGAAACACTCCAACACATAGACAAGGATTTTCACTGTCAAACACTGTGAAATAGGGAAATTTAAAAAAAAAAGCAAAAGTGTGTTCTTTAAGAGAATAAACAGATATCTCTTTACTTTGAAAAACATGCAGTTGCCAAAATGAAAGAACTAAATCTAATCAGCAGATATTAAAAACATAATGGCAAGTGAAAAAAAATAAGTGGAAGATGAGTACATATGGCTCACTGACATTTCTACAAAACACAAAACTACGTATTATTTATGCAAACATACAGCTTGTAACATTAGTAATAACAATCAGATTCAGGTTAGTTACTTGATGGGAGTAAAAAGAGGCTTTGATTGTATTTGGAACTTTTTGATTCTCAAAATCTCTATGACCAACCTGTGGCAATGATTTATCTCCTTCAGCATGCATCTTTAATTTCATCAATGCTACCTTTGCAGCTGTTTCACTATTTTTTGCACCTTTTCGTCGTTTAGTTGTGGTCTCTCCTGTCTTGGAATCTAAGAAATAAAGTAAAAACTTATACATCTCATTTTCCAGAATTTTATTATTATGTCCCTGAAATGTATACAACTACACACACTAGAGATATACACAGACCATTCATTTTGTAGATAACCATATTAACAAGGTGAATAGGAAAATACTGAGTCAACTAAGAAACCTACCTATCAAAGAATTTTGTTATGTGTTTCTTTCCAATTTAAATCTAATTGGAAGAAATCAATAAGAAAGAAATCATTATTACTTGTACGGAGAACTTTTAAGATTTGGTTATAGAAGATTTTAATAAATGTACTGTCCTTGAGACAATGGAAATTCTGCTGAATGAACATGTTAGCAGAAAGAATGATCTAGGTCACAGGTACATTCTTCTTTGGTTATTTCATTTTATCAATAGCAGACTTACACTTTAGTTTTTAGGAAATACAAACTATCACAGCAATCTCATGAATATCATTTCTAGCCAAATGGTTAACCAGCTGATCTAAACTGATTCAGTAAAGGGAACACCTGGCAGGGTACTTTCATAGCATTTCCAAATTTTCATTGATATAGCTGATTTGTGAAAAATGCTACCACAAAAATGTTGCTAAAATCTATAGCAAATGATTGCCACCGGGGCTGCTAAGGAATGCATCAACTGGCAAGCTGACATATGAAGTAGGAGCTCTAGAACCAACACAGTATACAGCAGCAAAAAACAACAAAACAAGCTTTCCAGATACTTACCAATAATGTCTTTAACAAGTTTCTGAGTGGCAGCCATACGAGGTTTAGGGCTTTCCAGTTTTTCACATTCATGATCTGACTGATGACGGTGTCTGTGAATAACAGAAGAATGACACTAGCTCATTTGATTGCATATAGTTTAAACATACAGAGTTTGAATGGTCTTGAGTGATCACCTCAGACAAAAATTCTTCTCACAGTAAGGACATATAACTGGCACAAGCTCTTTTTCAGCACAGTCCTTGAATGAGCATGGGTAAGATGTATCATTATCTGACTTTAGTCTCTCATTGGTTACAGTCACCTGATAATGTAAAAAGAGGAAATGGCATTATATTTCACATTTAAAGCAAATCAACAAATGTATTTAGAAGGTAGCATTCATTTTTGCTTAAACTTAATCAGAGCAACTAACATATTCTCACATAGCAGATTATAATAAAATGTGTGAGAAATAATTACTGTGCTAACTAATCTACATTTTCCTATGTTCAAAATATACTTTAAATTAAGTTAAAATGACTAATCTTCTACTTTGTAATAGTGTCACACAAAGATGTACCCATAATAGTATACCAGATAATCATTCCATCAACCTTCAATTGGCAAGTTAGTCTTACCTTCTCCACTGATTTTGGATATTAAACATATATGTTTATGATACAGATGTTAGTTTTCACAATGACAAAATTACTCTTTATGCTGTGCTTAATAGTTATTATCAGTAAATACTATATCAGAGGAAAATCAAATATAAAATAATTTAGACCAATCAGGCTATTTTAAGTCTTAAGTAGTTAGGTTTCTAAAAGGTGAGTGAATTTAGAGGAAGAATTCCTTGAAATCTACAATCAAAGGGTATTCCTTTTATAAATGATAATTAAAACTTAATGGAACAATTTTTTCAAATTTCTACCAGTGTTTCATTTTACTTTGCTATTTAATGAATGAGATACAACTGTAAGAGTCTGTGACATACATTCATAGAAACCAAATGGTATAAAAAACAAAACGCAGGGAAAATAAACAGTGGAAGAAACATCAATATATTTATTACATCTCTAAATGAGTACTCCTTCCAACCAATCTTGCATAATGCCAATATATTTTTTATTTTCCTCAAGTTATTACCTAAGTTTCAAAGCGCCAAATTTTGACTGAAGCTCACTTAATCTTAATGACCTATAATCGAGAGAACAGATTTTAAAAATTCTTAGTAAATGCTTGATAAATAATGGATAGCAATAAATATCAATTAAAAATATCAAATGAATAATGTGAGGCAAATATTTCTTTCCAAATGAAGAGATTTCAGTTTAACTTTCTGCCTCTGACCTGAGGGAGATGGAGCTATTTAGCTGGTTACACATTTGTGGAAATTACATTATGCATGGTGAGATCAGCTTTCTCTTTCCCAGCTTGGAACTGAATGAACTGCCCTCAAAGAGGTCTTTCCTGGTCCAATCCTGCAAGGACTGGTGGGCACATCTGTCTAGTTCTGGAATTCCTTTGCATATTCATTTGTTTCTACACTAGGTTTCCTCATTCAATTTCCCCTATGTTAGTAATAAAGATATTTTAACTTTTTTCTGTCAGTTTTAACCTGCTAATTTGGTTAGAATTAGGATGGGGATTTTGTTGAACAACAGCTTTATTTCTTGTGGTATAAAGCTGAAAAGAGTCAGAAAAATTCATTACTGTGGCATTATAGTTTAAGACACCAATGAAAATAAATATAAGAATGAAGAAAAACTAGGAGAGCTTGATGAGGACATTAACTACTTTAATATTTACAAAGATGGGGCCTAAAGTTATAAGTAGCTACCTGAACAGAACTGCAATGTAAAAGAGTCAGAATTATAAGAATAAACATGAATCCAACCAGGCCAATTTTCCATTAAAACAAAATGAGAAAAATAATATAAATGAAGAGCCATTCTTTACATTATCAGTTTAATTTGCAGTACACCGACTGCATGAAGGTATATAAATACAAGCACACTTTATTAAATAGGAAAACTATTAACATACCTGAGGACAGTTATGTGACTCTCTGCGTCTATGTTCAAGGCTTAAATATTAAAAAAAAAAAAAATGTTTATTTAAACACAATCAAATAATGTACTTATACTATAGGAATCTGAGATGTTTTAATGGTTGAAAGCTTTATGACTAATTACACTTGCTACATTAACAACTATGCATGTAAGATTGAAATGCTAGCTAAATTGAAGATGGAGCACCTGGTTTCAAATTTTTAAAACATAACAGTTCAATGAGTAAAGAATTCACTAAAGAAATTAAATACTTAAAATACCTTTATGCTAAACGTTTTAAGGTGTGTGAAAATACAATGGATCTTTTTATTCCTTATTTCTTAAAGATAGTAATAAATGTCAAAGAAGTGCAGAGCTCTAAATGATTTTTAAAAACCGTTTGTGTTTTAACTGACTTCTAATAAATCTTTCTAAATTATATTCTGAAAAGATTTTGTTCTCTCAATCTTCCATTGAATAAATTAAATGTGATACATGGAAGCTTAACTGTAAATTTTCCAAAGTTCTTAGTTTTCAAGTTTTACTTTATATGACATACAATTTAAGAAATGTACAAATTGGCCACATTTTACTAATTAAAATAAAGAATAATAACTGGATTTTTAAAGCCATATACTTTATGTTGTAAATATGCTGACTCCTTGTGATTAAAAGACACAACCATAACTATTATATAAGAATCACAGATATAATCCCATTTCTGAAATTTGAAAGATAAGCAGCATTTGTACACACAACCAGAGCGTATTAGCATCTGTATTTTTCCAAGTAATTACCACAAAGGATGTCCAATATCAATAGTTGTAATTAGAACTATTCTGCTTTTCAAAAATAAATCTCATAAACACTAAAATTACACCCAAATCTTGCATAAAACCTTAACTTACCAAAATACTCCTGAACAACCATCACATATAAAAGGAAGAAAATCTGAAATTGAGAAAAAATGTTATATGAACTGGTCAGTATCTGGTTTTTAGTTTTCTTAGCACAAAGAATTTTAAAGTACTTTATTAAAGTACTTTAAAGAACCTCCATAGAAGAATTTTTTCTCCTCTGCACCAGTATTTTAGCATAGCAAGAAGTGGTTAAATAAATGTCATCACAACTTCAAGTAGTTCGAAAAACAGTAACTAGATTATCAGGCAGTAAATGTTACTTGCAATTGCATGTTAAATAAGATAAAAGAAGCTCTGTTGCTTGATTTGCTCGTTTTTGTTTCCCAGATGTACTAGATGTTGTACTTGAAGATTGTATATTGCAAAAACCCTGTATTTGAAGTGAAAAATCTGGATTTCAAATCTGATTCCACTTGCTTTCTAATCTAGCAAAGCTAGATGGCAAGTGACTACATACTAAAGCTGTGGAGACGTGTGTGTATCTGACATAGTATTTAGTGTGTACATAAATGTACACAGTATATATAGTACATGCACATAAAACCAAAGCTCTAACACTGTTACATATATTTAGATATAAGCATATAGTTAGTGCCTGTGTGTATATGTGTATTTATTTATGGGTATGTATCTATGCCATGTTATATTATTTCACAGAGTAGTTGTAAAAACCAAATGAGATTTATGTAAAAGAAAATGTAAGATAATTAATAGGTAAGAATGATTATTTCAATTTATTCTGAATATACCTAATTCTAAGAAAAGTTCTGTGGTGACTAGGTAAAGTTCTCAAAGAAAATCCAAAAATTCGAAAGATGGATTGATACTGCCAAATTTAGTCCTGAATTATTTCTTCACTTGATGTTAAGGAATTAAGCTAGGGCTAAGAAACTTCTAAATTAAAAAGTGAATCTTCGGAAAGCACATGAAAAGTATCCCAGATGTGTCAACTAATCACAAATCATAGATACAACCAACTGCTCTCTAAATTGTTTTCAATATACAATTTACCAGTTTCCAAAAGACCACATTCTACAAGGTACCTTTACCTGAGAGAGCCTACTGTAACCCAAAGGGATGCTTGGCTAATTCTACTTGGGGAATAAAAGTGCCCAAACACAGTTCTTCACCTGAGTAGTGGGTTTTATAAAGTGTGTTAGTCTGAAAGCATGATGCTGTGTATCTGTTTTCAATCAAAAGTACACTTTGGTCAACTAGAAGGAAACTGAAGCAAATAAACACTTTATCCTAAAATTCTGTCTCGGAGAAGTTGTACATGCTTGTTATTTTGAGACTCCAGTGAACTAAACATTAGCTGCAGACCAGAAAAACAAGGGGAAAGAGTTAAGGTCAAAATAATTTCCAGATACCTGAAATCATCTTCCCATTCATCCATAAGCTAAATGAAATTTAAAATACTGACTTAACGTCCTTTAAATTTAACCTATGATTACTACTACAAAAAAGTTAGGCCCTAGCCTTATTTCAGATAATTACACTTTTAAGAGAAATCTTAAATTGGAAAGGAAGAGCAACTATGTAGCAAATGGCAGATATCATGGACTATTAGGGGGTAGTCAGGTGTACAAGACATACATAACTTAGTTAAAACCCAAGTGGTTAAGTTTCTGAATGAAAGATTTGCAAGGGAATAGAGGCTTATATGCTCAATGATTTAGTGATTATAGATAGTGATGAATACATATATAAAAGTGCTTCAAATAACAAGATTCTAGCAAGGATTGTGTCCTTCTGCTCACTCCCACAGCAGGTATCCCCCATTCTGTTAAAACTGGGTCAAGCCTCAGAGTCCATTTCAGTGGTGATTGAGGTACAGCATGTCAACGACTGAAGCTGCACTGGGAGATAAAACCTATTTACCACCCTATGTAGTGCTTTAGATAAATGAGAGCACACATTTGGAGTGAAACTTAGGGATCTAACAATGAGCATTCTATGTGGCTCTAATGCTTCAGGATCTTGCCCATTTCAGAAGTAAATATACTAAAGCTTATGCCACATAGCCACTGACTATGGTTTTGGATTATGTACATCACAAGGTTTTTCATGTGAGGCACAAGAGAACAACCTTATTAATAGTGCTCTAAAATTCAGCTTACAGGTCTGAAAGTTTTCCTATAGGAAAGACCATTACTTTTTACCTTTTTGTAGTCCCAGCACCAAAATAGATGCTCGGTAAATGCTGGGTCAATCGTTATGATAAAGGATCGAAGAATAACAAAGCTGAGAAAGAGTGTCAGCTGACAGAATAGGGTGAGGATCTGAGTCCCTTTGAGAATTTCATAAAAGCTAAGAGCTTACTCACTAGAAGCTCATAACCCGAAGAACCCGCGAATACATAAGAAAACAAGGTTTGTGAAAGACAGTAGTTTGCTCCAAGTCGTGTTGACAAGATTTAAAGGGAACTCGTCCTGCTCAGCAGAAAGCGGGTGAGTGCGATCAACTTCTTGGCAAGGTTTATTCACAACTCAAAGCGAATACTGCAAAACTGTACACTATGTTTCCAGGAATTCCCTGGTTTTCTCCCAAGAAGACCACAAGTCCTCTTCCCAAGTCGAGGTCCACAACAAAAAAGTACCAATACATCTCACATTCTGCCTCCCCTTCCCCTCCTCTGTCTCCCCTTCCCCTCCGGCAATATTGGTGAAGGCAGATCGAGGTTCGACTCTGCTGGTACGGGGACTAGGGACTCCTTGATCACCTTTCTGCCGGCAATGCTCCACCTGGCAGTGCTGCCCAATATCCAACTCCGCCATCTCCCCGCGTCGCGTGGGAAGCGGCGGAGGGGCGGGGCCACGTCGCGTGCGCGACGCCTGCTGGGAATGTGGCGGACTCAGGGGTGGGGCTGAGGCTGAAGGCGGGGCTGGGGCCGGAATTGATCCCTGACTGTGTGTCGGCGGCTAAGTCCTGCAAACTGGCGTCTTAGGCAGTAAAGTGAAGCTGGACGGAGAGGTCTGAATTGGTTTGTTCGTCTTCCCCCCCCATCCCCCACCCCACCCCCAAGCAGCACTCCTGTCGCCCAATCCTTAAGGAAAGCTCAGTTTGACTTAGTGGGAAGTCGCGTGCTGAGGTTCTCTCCGTGTAGCATTGGCCCAAGTTGTAAGAATCAAGTGACGGAAACTAGCTGTTTGAGACTAGCTACCGCAGTGTTACTTGATTATATAGGTTAAAGTTCTTTGCAAGAAGGACATGGAAGCAACCTAAATGCCCCAAAACAGATGACTGGATGAAAAAAATGTATTTATATCTACACGATGGAATATTACCCATCAATTAAAAATGGCAAATTCGACGATTTTATGACAACATGGATGTACTTAGAAGAAATCATATTTGCAGAAACAAGTCAAAAAGAAAGAGACAGAAACCGAATGGTTTCACTAATATATGGGATATAGGGAAAAAAATAAACAAAAGCCTTGAGGAAAAGTCAAAACAAGCTAAGCACCAAACTAAAGCACACAACTTTGAGCAGGAGGGAAAGGGGGGGAATGGAGGGGAGGGGGGGAGGGGGATAAATCCCTGGGATTACAATGTAGTGAAACTTATATAAATAAAAAAAAATTTATACAATCTCAAATAACAGCCAAAAAAAATAAAGTTCTTTGCAAGAGAGTAATTAGACCTTTTATTAAAGTAAAAGTTTTAATTTCTTGTCTTCTTAAAAAAGGGTTCTGATAGGAAAAAAAAAAAAATTCTTGAGCTCCCGAGTGCATACTGAGCCTCAGAGTTCCTGGAGTTTAGCGACCATAAATTCTCTCAGCATAACTGCCTAAATAAAGCTTGTGGTAATTCCACTGGGCGGTAGAGGAGTTTCCTGTGCTTGACCTATCATTTAAAGTGTAGTGAGGAAACCAGCTTTTCTAGGTGGGGTACAAATGAATGCCATTCCACTGATGTGACACCTGAGAAGACTCAGTGGATAAACGACAACACTACTCATGACAGGAACTGGACAGATATCCATTGTTTATGCAATTTTGGAGATTTCCAAAGCAGTATTTATTGAGGAAGGCAGGGAGGTATGAGGAAATTTATGCCAGAATTTGCTTTTGAAAAAAATCTCTTGAAGTTTCTCATTTGACTTGCTTGGGTCTCTGGAGAAAGGATTTAGAAGCTGGAAGCAACCTAAGATCATCTATCCTAGACTAATTAGTTTTATTTTCATAAGCTGAGGAAACCATAAAAGTTAAAAAAGTTGCTAAATTAGTGTGAGAATTTGGACTAAATTCTAGTATCAAAGATTTCTGGTATTCCTGAATCCAACAATCATTGGGCCCCCTGAATTTTGAGTATTTAACTGGTAGAACCAACAACAGATTTTTCTCATTTTGTTAAGTATTTTAATTTCTAGATAGGTGACAAATGTATATTTTATTAGTTCAATCATAAAGATAATTTTATTTTTCAATTCACTAAGCCTGGGTTTATAGAGATTAGATGATTAGAGTATTCAAGATTGCAGTTGCTAGCTCTTCTATCTCTAATCGCCTTTGCTGACTTTAGGTGCTACTTATACATGTTTCTCCATAATTTTGTCCTTAATTCATTTATCAATTTACATCTTCATGCAACCAACATTCCCATGGTTCCACTGAGACTCCTTTACTTTTATTCTCAGTCTGAGACCTTTTTATTTCTATGCATAAATTAGATATATTCTTGGTGCCATTGTCATGTAAAACTCAATTTTTATCATTCCCTCCCTAACGAAATGTACCACAGTAGAAACCTTTCATTCTCCTTTCTTACCCCTTTCATGGACGTTATCATTTATGCCTCAGAAGTGTTTCTGAAACCTATACTCTTCAATTTTTCTGGTTATTTCCTTCTCCCAAACTCACTTCCTTGCCAAAGATACTATATTGTATCTTCATCATCCACAAAACTCATTAGCTTTGTAAATGAAAGCTTAATTGGGAAAGCTTTCACAGTCTCCAGCCTCAGCAATAACCACATCCCCTCAGGCTCCCTACTCTCCAACCTTTTTTCTGAGCATACCTTCTGGCTCTTTCAGATGTTCATAATTTTGCACTTGTCTTTCCTTTTTCCTTGAATGCTTCCTATATCATAGTTTTCCAAATTTTGTTGCAAACAACCACCTGTTGAGTCAAGTGAGAGTGCTTGTTAATAAATAATGCCTATATCTTTCCCTGGGTCCAATTTAAAGGGTCTGGTATAAGTCCTGGGAAACTGTATATTTAAAAAGTACCCTCACATTCATTCTTATCAGATGGGTGTAAAAACCAGGTTTCTTCTTTACTCCACCTTCAGAATGTAATTGTTTTTCTTTCATCAGGGAAAACCTTCTGAATGAACATGATGTATACACAATTAAGCAACTCCCCATTATAACTTGCATCCCTTTTGTTTCTTTGGTTCAGTGTTTTCCCAACAAAAATCAATGGTTAGTACACTATGAAGAAATACTGTACTGGGGAAATTCCTATTTAAATGTAGTCCTCTTTAAATCAATGCTAAAGTTATTTAATAACATGTAACAGTTTCTTCACCCTGGCGTTATTTCATTAAATAGAAACTTAATGGGTTTCTCTGAGCCAAGCCACACAGAGGGGAAGGTCAGGTAAATAATGAAAATGTTCTGAGCTTTGAAACAGAATGACCTCTTCCATATTTACAGTTTGTGAACTTGGCCAACTTGCTAGTTGAGCTTTGGGATCTTCAAAATGCTGTTATAATCTTAATCAGTGTGGTAGTCTAATATCTGGGTGAAGCTAAAGGGTGAAAGAATTTATCAGAGACAGAGTAAGAGGAAGAGTAGAATTATTGAAATACCTTGCATGGGAGCAGAGGGCAAGACATTAGAGCAGGAAGATCTAAGGCTCTTTTATATTCCTTTTTTCAAGCTTCCTTACTTGGGACACCAGTTTGCACTAGTTAAGTGCTAATATGCCTGGTCTTGGTGCTGGGCTTTGACACATAATGTATTCTGGCCCTGATTAAGCATTACTAGAGCTAGGTTGCTTTTACTATTCTTGGTGATGAGACTTATGGCCTGGTTCCCAAGGCAACCATATTGCTTCTATTATCTCGTCAAGCTTTCCAAATTTGCCTGTTGGGCAAGGAGTGGGGGGGGCTTGTTTCTAACCTTATTAAATGATATACTAACTAATAGAAAACAGCATCTTCAGGGCAAGGGTAACTTGCTTGATCTAACTTGGCTGATTCTGGAATATTGTGCTTGGTTCTGAGTAGCATACCTCATATGGGGAAGAAGCAATGGGGTGGTGAAAAGTTTAAAAAAAAAGTATTATGTAAAATCTAAAGTGTTTATAGTACCTATGGCTCAATCAGTAGAGATGAGAGAGGGTATGAATCAAAGGAAAACTTATCATCAAGACTACCATCACCATTATTAGCACAGAAGCTGGTATGTGTCTGTGTGTGTGCATGTGTGTGTTTCAAAAGCTTCATCTTTTTAATCACTTTATTCTACAAGGAAACCATAATTAATCTTTAGAGAGGATTTTTGTCCTGAAAGCAGACATAAAATTATTTTTAACATGATGGTGATACTGTATTTTGGCACAAAGTGGATATTCACACATAACTAGTTAACTAATTATTATTTAACTAAGGATTATTTTGATAGTATAGTTACCAGCTATTATTAATTTTACTCCTTGAAATTACAATCAGCAAAAAGAAATCAAATGTTTTAAAATACAAGTTTGTTTCTAGAGAGCATGTTTTTACTTTGAGAAAGTGACTTCATCCTTCTCAATTGTTGGATACTACTTTTGTCTGAAGTTTTTTTTTTTTCCTTTGTTTCAATTAAAATGAACAGAAATATTGCAGGAACCTTTGCATATTGTTTCAGAGATCTAAAGCTTAGAACTATAATTATTCTTTTGTACCAAAATGATGACACAGATTACTGGATCTATGCAGGTCCCAATATTTCCTATTTTGTACTATCATTGACTATCTTATCACGTATGTTATAATTCTTCATTAGTTTTCTTGTTCAGCAAATAATAAAAGATCACCCACTATATGCCAGGTTCTATTCTAGGAAAATGGGAAAACACTGATGACAAAACAAATAAAAATCCCTGATCTCATGAGTTACAGTCGAGTGAGGAGAGGAACAGACAAATAAGCAGAATAAAAACAAATAAACAGATAAAAAGAGAATTAAGAAGCCCAAAGAGCATATGATAGCTGGTGGTAAATGCTAAGGAAAAAAAAATAGAGCTGGGAGAGGGAACTTCTGTTCTGTGGGAGGAAGAGGTTGAGGCAAGAGGGCTGTAAATTTAAATAGTGTGGGGTGAAAAAGTGATACTGAAATAACGAGCTAGAGAAGGTGAAAGAATGTCTAAAGTAAGCGTAAGAGCTATCCGTATAAGGGGAATGCAGTGGGAAAATGTGTGGTATATTCCTGTTAGACTGGGAAGGTCAGTGTAACTGGACCAGAGTGGTAGTTTATGGTAAGATATGTGGAAGATGGAAGTACTAGTTGGGGGGGGGGGTCAGCATCCCCTCATGCAGGGACTCGTGTACATTTGGGGAAACTTTGGCTTCTTATTGGGGTGAGATGGGAAGTCATTGGGGAGTCTTAACCAGGCTCAGTCTGGCTGTTATGTGCTATGTAAGGATATACAATAAGGTCAAGATGATCACAGGGATATCAGGGGTCTACTACACAATCTAGCTGAGAGATGGCAGTGATGCAAAGCAGTTTTAGCACTGGTGGTAGTGGTAAGCAGTCAAGATTTTGTCATGGTTAGAGTCTGCGGTGGCTTGCTGATAGATTAAATATGGGGTATGAGAAAGAGAAATCAAGGATGACTCTTAGGTTTGGGGTCTGAGCAAAAGGAAGGCTACAATTATCACTCACTGACAGGGTAAGAAGCTGGATTGAAGATAATCTGTTTACTAGATTAGACACAAAATTCCATGTGATTGTACTTAAATATAGTGAAGTTCTAGAGGTGAAGGAAGGAATAAGGATCAATTTTGGGTAGGTTATGCAAGAAGAGTGATATTGAAGGAGTAGGTGATATCTCATTTTATATCCATAAAGTGATTGTTATAAAAAAAAATTTAGAGCCAAATACAACAATCCTTAAACTCTCTAACCTCTTTCTGATCAGAGATGGACTGATATATGAGAAAACAAAGATAAAAAACTATGCAGGCAAAACTTAGTCACAGGTAGTATGTATTTTCATTATGAGTTTGGGGAATGAAACTTTTATTTTTGCAAAATTATTTTTCAAAATGATTACTTTTATACTTATTATTATGGTTGAGTATTACATACAATGAATATTTGGTTAAAAAACAGAATTGCTGATGAAAAGAATGTATATGTGCTTGTTGAGCTGCTTAATAAATAACGATTTGATGATTCTGCAGTACATTTAAAGGGTAATTCTTCTTCTGTTGCCATAGAGAATTCATTTAGTATTCTAAAAATGGCTGTAATTTCAAGGGGTGGCTGTAATGTATCAATTAGTCTGACATCTAGGTATTTTTAACAGATCTATAAATTTCCAATTTCCTTTGCTATCTTAACCATGGTAAATCATCCTGAACAAGATCATTCTTTTGAACAACAGCTTCCTTATTAGCTCAGATCAATTGAGATTAGAAAATGAAAAATACACTAGATGCTGAGAACTCTTTATGAAACTCCATTTATAGGATGAGTATTGAATGAAGATTAATGTGTTATTTTCAGCTTCTTCATCATTGATTTAAAAATTTATTCTCTATGTCCTGTTGTTAAATTAAACACTAATATAAATTTGGATGGTTTGTTTGCTTGCAAGTGTTATCTTTTCCCATTGAATTTATGTAGTAATAGAAGGGAATGACTTTTTACTTGGATATATCTTGCTTTGCATACCCCCATGTGTTTATAAAAGAATAGCACATCAAATTTTATAAAATTGATTATTTTTTTCCATTGGATTAGACTAGAGTTTTTCTTTTAATTTCTGATTAGTTTCCATTTGCTTTTTGGCGAAAATACGAGTCTTAGCACATTGTGTGTATCCTGTGTAATCCAGATTCTGCCTAACTTTAAAGACAGTCTTTGGCACTCTCATATTTCCAAGCCCCATCTACCCTGGTCTTATTTCAAACATTAATAGTTCAGACTCAAGATTTTTGTACTTCTTGCCTAAAATTTTAATTCTGTGACACACCTTGTCTTATTTTCTACATATGACACATTTTATTATATTTTTTTCTGAACTGATTGTCTTCCCCTAACTAAAAAGTCAACTCAAAAATTGCATTGCTTTAGACTTTATTTTGTCACTGCTGAATCTCCAAAATCTAGAACAGTATTAAGTATTGAATATGTACTCAGAAAAAAATGATGAAGTATTCCTTATGTTGGGAGACTAATTTCTGTAAATCTAGAGAATTTATGCTCTTCACTGAAACTCCAGTTTAACTATCACTTTATTTTCAGTCTATTCTTTTTTGATCTCTAAGACTAGGTCCCACTATTATTTGTTTTTATAGTTGTGTGAACTTCTTGTACTTCCAAGGTCTCCATAAAAACTTAATAGAACTTTAACTCATAAAGTCCAATAATTGTGAAATAATTTGCTTAACTCCTGTCTCTTAAGTTCAGTGGGGACAGAAAATATCTCTGTCTTGCTCTAATAATTTCCTCCAACATCTAGCCTAATGTCTGTAACACAGAGATACCCAACAAATACCTGTGATTGAAAACATAATGGGTATATAATTAAACAATTCTTCTTCATAACTTTCAGTCCTTTTGTTTCCTTTGATCAGTATTTCCCCAGCAGAAAAAATAGTGATTAGTAAACTACAAAGAAATACTTTACTATACTGGAGAAATTCCTATTAAAATGTATACTCACCCACCCCCACCCCCATGAACTTGATAATGCTAAAGTTATTTGATCTATCACATAACGATCTCTTCACCCTAGCATTATTTAATTAAATAAAAATTTAATGAGTTTCACCTCTGGGTCAAGCACACAGAGGGTAAGAAGGTCAGGTAAATAATGAAAACACCCTGAACTTTAAAACAGAACAATCTCTTCCATATTTACAGCTTGTGAACTTGGCCAAGCTACCAGTTGAACTTTGGGTTCATCATCTGTGAAAGAGAAATAACAATACTTATTTTGTGGTATAAACAAATAATTGTTTATGAAAAAATTATTAATAATGCAGGCAATATCCTATCTGGTGGTAGTAACTCAAAAGATGGTGGCTGTGACCACTATATCTAGACGGTAAGCTCCTAGACAGCAGGCTGTAGTCACATTCCAAATAACTTACGTAGTAAACACACTCGATAAACTGACCAGAAATGATACCTTTTGCAGAATGTGTGCCTACCTCTTACCTCTTATATTTTAAGGGCTTATAATATAGCTTATAAAATAAGTTCTAAAACAAATTCAATAAACATTTAGATTAAATGTTATTAATTATTTAATATAGTTTATAATACAAATAATATTAAAGCAAAATATGTATTGTATACCATAAATGCTGACAAGGCAAGAAAATGGTAACAGGGTTCTTACTGATACTGATTACTGGGAAATAATAATTATATATGTTTGCATGTGTAAGGTATATACCACTGTCTCCTATGAAGATGTTCTGTTTTTATATTGACAATATTTGAATTTAACTATGCGGTGTTTAATAAAATTAATCAACCTCTTTTTGAGTTAGTAGGAAAACAGAAAAAAATAGGTCATTTATAGTATGTTTTAGTGATAGATGCTTACCCCTACCCCTTTTTAACAATAAGTGTTGACCTAACAATCACAAATTGGTTCTGATGTTGAATTATTTTGTTCAAATTGGGCTGTATTATGTGGGATTTATGCTAGGCCTTGAATACTAAAAAAAAGATTCAGTTGAGTCTGTAAAGGCATTTTACATAGATACAAACACAAGATCACCCCCATTAAAGGTTCTTGATATACCAACAATCACACTGAAATCTTCAGATTTCCAATTTCAGAATCAAATGCAACCACACAACACGCTCAGAAATCCTGACATTAATCCTGACATGGAGAGATAACCTCCATCTTCCATCCACCTTATGCCACGTGAGAATGATCTAGAATCTACCCATGCCAACTAGCAGCCAGGCACACATCAACCAGCTAAAACTCTGCCTCGGCAGAGAAGTGCCCAGCCCCACTAGCTGCTCCAGGAATAAACTCCTTGCCCACATACCTCCATTATGGTGGGAGACAAAAATCTGGGAAGCCCATATGTCGTCATACAACTCGAGGACCATATCTGAATGTGCTTATTCACAAGGATGGAGACCTGAATATAGAAACTCTATGCTCACGCACACTCACACACACATACAAAAAACACAGGCCAGGTGGAATAAAGCATTTGTTTATCCAGATCTGCAGGGCGCACTTCCTGTGCACAACTTTCAGGGTCCCAAACAAGACCCCTGGAACTCAGGTTTGCTTTTCTCAGCGTCACTTAAAAACTAGTCCTTCAGCCAGTCCTTCACCACGTCCTTAGCGTGGTGAAAGCAGCAACTTTGCTGCAGTCTGTTGTCTTTTCAGTTCTATTTTCTCCCTTAACTCCCCGAGGGCCCAGTGGCAGCCGGCCGGTCAAGTCAGTCCGGCGCCCTCCCCGCCGCAGCCGCGCCGAGGGGCGGGGCCGCGCCGGCCGCCAGGAAATGCCCAGGAGTGTTTGTCACCTGCTCCCGACGGCTTGTTGATTCCCAAGAGCGTCGCCTTTTTGGCCTGTACGTCGAGTCCGGACGAAGACCTAGTTCACAAGACCCAGGCGCGGTCCGGGGGGAGCTTCTGCGACGTTCCGGGGTGCGCACACCCCCCCCCAACCTCACAGTCATGAGCAAGTTGGGAAAGTTCTTTAAAGGGGGAGGCTCTAAGAGCCGAGCAGCTCCCAGTCCCCAGGAGGCTCTAGCCCGACTTCGGGAGACAGAGGAGATGCTGGGCAAGAAACAAGAGTATTTGGAAAACCGAATCCAAAGAGAACTCACCTTGGCCAAGAAGCACGGCACGCAGAATAAACGAGGTAGGCTCCGGGTCTTGGCCCCAAGAGTAAGCTGACACCTTCCCACCTCCAGTCCTTCGGGACGTACCTCCCAGCGGCCAGGTTTGTTCCTACAGCCTCTCTAGGAGCTGGTACTGATTCTGAGGCTAGGGCTAGAGTAATCTAAGCAAGGTACCCTCTGGATGGCAATATAGGATGATATGCCAAACATTTCGTCAGTTTGCATTCAAATATTACTTTTTGGTTACTGAAAAATTGGGTCCCCCCTTATATTTTGCTGCTGGCTCACCTCATCTTGGTCTGGCCCTACTGTTCCCAGTAACATGTGTTCTGCTGTGTGTTTGTACTTTGAATCATGCGTTTGAACTTTCCCCAGTGTAGCATATATATTCATTTATCTTGATTCTCAGCTGTCGAAAAATTTAGTTGACTATTGTGCAGTTGAGATCATGTAAGAATGCCTGTATACATATACACATATAAACAGGAAACTATATATATGTATGTTTCAAGGAATTAAACATTGAATTTTCTCTGGCTTTTGCCCCAAAGAAAGAACTTTGAGTCAGTAATTATTCTTGGTTTGCCTGTCCCACCCTGGAATCCTTTGTTCTATGCCAACTCATTTTTTCTCCACTTTCAGTGTACAGCTCTCTCTATAGAAACTAGATCTAAACAGCACCCATGGCACATATAAAACCCCAGTGAGAAGTTGAAGTGATTTTTACCCTATTACACCAGACCAGAGACAGACTCAGAAAAAGAAGTGGCAATACATGACTCTGCTCTCTATCAAATTCTGAATCTGCATTATCAAGTCAGGCTTCATTAATTATGAGGTAGCCTTGAGGGATTTAGATCACCCTAAATGATATTGCCATTGTTTAAAACAGGAAAAGAATTATGTCTCCTGAGAATGGCTTGGAAACATCCCATAAAAGTGTGTCTGACGTATTTGCGCCCACTTACTACTAACAATAAAACAGTCAAGTTTCATTTTTCTTTGCTAGCATTTAACTTTTCCCTTTGATTATGACCCATCTTTTAGTTAAGTGCTGGTTTCTATTTTTATTTTTTGTCTGAAAATATTTTGAGAATTTACTGTGTGGCAATTTCTAAAGCCAGAACATGCCTGTGTGCTTACCCAAAAAGCACTGGTCATTGTATTACTTGGTTCTTCCTTTACATTTTGGTGTGCATGCTGACATTTATTTAGTGTCTGTCAAGGCTTTCCCCCCCTTTTGTGTTTTGTCTTACATCTGTTTCTGTTTATACAGCTCTACCTAAAGTGGCTGCTTTATAAATATTAGCTTAAATGTTTGTTTAAAAAACTGAAAAATCGAACATCTGCTTCTGAAAGTGGTAAGAATGTAGATTTGTTTTCAGAAAACAAATGTAAAATAATATAGATTGTACTGATTTTGGGGAGAAAGTTTTCTGATGAACAATGTACATTAAGATTATCAATCTAATTTCCTTATAGTAGAAAAATTACAGAATCAAATAAATCTGGCAGATTTCTGACCACTTGGTATAGTACCTCCCAAAGGACAGAACACCCTTCCAGGCTGGGAAGGTTGCAGTTGCCTTCAGTGAGCCTTTTATCCAAGGTGTATTGGAGCACCTGGAAGGACATAGATGTGGAACTTCACTGGGCTCATGGAACAGGTTGACAGACTTTTTGCCTACTTGCCAATGTGCGTTTAATAAGGATGTATACAGAATTTGGTCAGAAACTTGCTTTTGTTGTAACTCAGCAAGGTGCTTCTTAATATTTGGCAGTTACTATAATTTACTAAGAAGACTTGAATATTCACTACCAGTGGGGTTTTGCAACAGCCATGATACTCAAGATTCTGTTGATCTAACAGAATTAGCAGAGGGCATATGTGTGAGGAGGTACTGGAGCAGATAGAGAGACTGATTGGTTGGTGATGGATTGAAATTAGATACTTGATGGAAGATGTGGTATTATATATATGTATGTATAGGTTTCAGATGAATAGTTTCTTACTTCAGCAGCTATATAGCAGCTATATAGCTATATAGTTTCTTACTTCAGCAGCTATATAGTTTCTTACTATAGCAGCTGTATAGCTGCTGAAGTAAGAATCCATTCATCTGAAACCTATACATTGTTGTAAACTAATGTTATCTCAGTAAAAATAATAAGAAGAAAGACAATTTGAAAGAGAAATGGAGGAATATTTTTAATTTGGTTAAAAACTTGAAGGGGTCAGAGGATCTTTAATACAATTTATTCAGATTGTTGTTATATTTCTCTTTTTAAGCTGATACCAGCTTTGTGCAAAAGCAAACATTTTAGACATAAGTTAATCTTTTTTCCATTTCTTTTTTCTATTTCTCTTGAGTTTTGTCATCTAGAGCAGTATTCAGTCCTGACTATACATTCAAATCACCTCAGTGCCAGAACCCCAACCCCCTAGATTCTGATAAAATTGCCTGGGGTGGGACTCAGGAATTAGTATTTTTGAAAAATGACCCCTGGTGATTCCACCATGTGACCATGTTAAGAACTAGAAACTTAAACCATGGTAATATTAATGAGGTAGGAATATAATCTCTTAGTCTTGGGGATGCTTCCTTACCTTTTTCATATCATAACACCCAGGGACACAGATATTTGTGTGCCCCCTGTGATAGCCAGGGACCTGCAACTCAGGACTTTGGATACCCTGGGCCAGAGGCCTCAAGAATCAAAGGTTCATATCTTAGTCAACGGCAGATGCCACACTGGTTAGGTGGAACACCTCAGTGGGAGAGGATGGGTAACCTCCTTTATGAAATATTTTAAAAATAATATCACTAAGAGATGGTCATAGGGATTTTACTTAAATAAATATCCCAATCCAACTTTCACGCTTTGCTCAAAAGTAACTTAACTTTGTAGTTAAGAGTCTGAATTTCAAAACAGACACCCCTACATTTGATGCCCAACCCTGCCGTACCTCTTAAGAAACCATATGTAACTTATATATTTATTCATTTTGTCTTATTCTCAGTTTCTTGATCTGCATCATGGCCATAAAGTTCATTCTAATTGTACAAAGTCCTTACTTCAATACTCAATACATATTAACTGTTGTTATAATTAAAGTGCTTTTTAAGCTGAAATTGGCTTCTTGGTAAGTTCCACTTATTGGCTTAAATTTTGTCTTTTGAAATAACATCTAATGAATTTACTTCATCTGTTAACTGAAGACTTTTCTCATAGTTGAGGACACCAGTCACTTCCCTGAGTCTCTAGTTCCACAACAGCCACACCTTTGTCCTCTGTTACCCTTTACTATGCTGAGGTTTTCTCATCAGGGCTGGGTCTAGGGTGAGGTGAGTAAGATACTAGGACACACTGTGTGACCCTGAGAGTAGTGCCTCCTTAAGTTTATACCCCTGCACCTCTCTCCCACACTAGTTCTGACTCTATTGTTTACGTTGTCCCATGCTGAATAGAACACCAAATATGTAATTATGTGAAAAGGGGTGCCTCAGCTCTGGGATTATCAGTAGGCTGCAGGTTGTTATGATGTGCTGTGCTATGCTATGCTATGCTATGCTATGCTATAATATGATATAACATGATATGATATGATTCCATTCGGAATATGGACTGGTAGAGAAATATGGAAAGGTTGAGACAGGGAGGAAGAAATCTGCCCACAATTCCTACTCAGTATCATTTACACAGGATCCTGGTGAAACTTGATGCTGAGGCTGTTCCAGCTCTTTATCATGTGTCTGTGTGGTGAGTGAAAACTTAAAGAAGAGAATGCCCTATTTGTTTAAGTTACCTCAACTCACTTTAAAAAGCCTGAAGAATTTGCTTTTTGATTTTTTGTCAAAGATGAATTTGATTTCAGTCATGAGGCAGACTTGGTCTTCCTGGGAGTAGATGTGTATGCATGATCCCATTGGTTTATCTCAGTGTTATGGAATCTCCTCAGATTCTCAAATTTACTTTTCGTTATTTTATTTATTATTTTATTCAGCTTCCATAGGTCTGAATTTTGTAATCTCAGACACTGGAGACCAGAGAACTTCTGTATAAAGAAAACCATATCTGTGTCAGCTAAATGAGAGACAACCCAATAAGGGCAAAAGTACAGCTGAGGTAATACAAGACAGTTGCGCACTGGGACTTCAGAAGCCCGATGCATGGATGTTCCCCTGGGAGACAGCACTACCCTGTGACCTCCTTTCTTAAAAGTTTCGTAAAATGTGGTCCTCAGACCGATATGTGTCAGAATTCATTGAAGAGGCGTGTTAAAATGTATATTCACAAGTAACCATCCTTAAAATGCTAATTTTTAAATCCCCTTTTATTAAAAAAATATGTATATACTCTTATATTGATGTGCACCCCAAATTACTCCCACCACATCACCCATGAACCATCATCCTATTCACTTGTGCTCATCCTCCACCCCAATTCACCCTTTCACGTCCCACCCTCCCTCTCCATTTGTTTGTTTCAGTTCAGTTATGTTTGTTAATTTGGGCTTATTTTTGATCTTTTTGTTTGTAATTTAGTCAGTTGAGTTATTATCATACTTCAAAGAAAAGAAGCATGCAAGATTAGTTCCATATTTATCATCTTCATTGACTCCCATTGGTTTTTAGTTATCGTTATCTTCCTTTCTAATTAATCAGTCACTAGAGTGTAGAATATTTCTGTCTTCAGTTGCCCCTGACTGTTCTTCCCCGTGTCTGTGGCATAGATATTTGACAGTTCGCTATGGACTATAGCAGCTTCTAAACGGGAAATTGGTACTATTTCTTGTATTATTTAACATTATATGGAATTTATTCCTTCATAAATTTAGAGCAATATTATAAATATTGGAATAATGGTTGTTTTTCTTCACTTAAATCCCTCAAAAATGAATAATAGAACACGTCTTAAGAAATATTTACATTAAGCAAAGAATTTTCTTTGCCTTGTACTGTTTTGCAGTTTATTGAATCAGGTAGAAAAAGGTAGAAAATTTATTATTAAAACCTTGATTATGCCAATGTCATAGACTTACCCCATTTTAGTAATCTATGATGGGAGATTACAGAGAGCTTGCCTTTATATGTACTTAATATTAGTATTGTGTTTTTCAGTATTTAGGACTGTTTATTTCAGATCCTTTTCAAGATAACAGGAAGAAAATGTGTGGTATTCTCAATAATGAGATGTCAAGCAATGGGTCTAATGCTGAGTTTTTAAAGTTTATTATCTTCTGCTTTACATATTCTGAAAGGGCATGAATGATTTACTTTTTATTCATGTTTTGTAATATGCTTAAGTATATATGAATCTATTTAAAATATATTTAAAATATAGATTTTTATTGAGGATTTGTCTTCAAAAATTATATTCTGAATTTCTGCTTTAATAACCCATAAGCTGAGCACTTAGTAGATACTGGTAATTTTAGTTTTTATCTGATTATTACTTGATAGAAGTTCTAACAAATATACAATTGATTTATAAGTTGACAAAAGAGAAACAACAACAACAAAAAAAACCCAAGAATTAGTATTAGAATAGTATGTCTAGAAAGCATATAATATGCACTTTCTGAAAAAGTGACTATTCTGTACCAGAGATTTTGATTTCTTACCTCAAATAAGTTGTGGTAACAAGAAATTGCTTGTTGGAAATATTTCAGGCCTAGAGCAAGGTTTATAAGGTTGTGCTTTAAAACAGTAAGCACTTCAAATTTGCAGCATTGGTTCTTTCAGTAATTTACTAAGTCCTTTCTTAGTATTTCTAACTTGTGGACATTTCCAATGAGAGCATGGTTTTAAGTTTCAATCTCATCTGTTCTGTGCAATGTTCAGTTTTTCCTTAATCTAACAATCCCATGACTTAAATACCAACACTGTAATTGCTACCCTCAAGACAAAACAAACCCCAAAAAGCAACCAAAATTAGAATGGTGACCTTAAAACTGCAGGGAAGGAAATACGGCTGATTCTTTGCTAGAAATTAGAAACCCTTGCCTTAGATGTTGAATTTTTTAATTTAGCAATTAAAATTTGAAGTTTAGCTTAAATGAAATAACATTTACACTTTGATGTTTGGTTAAAATGTAAATTTAGAGGAATAAAATTATGTAACCAAATATTGATAGTTTATTTAAATATGAAATTTTTGGTAAATCTTTTTTTTTTTTTTCATAAAGCGTATCATGCTACATGGTGATAATGGGTATGTTTTATTTGCTATAGTAGGGACACTGTTCTGAAGGTTTTTCTCAAGGAATAGTGCTATTTACATTACCAGCTCTTTCCATGTATTTTTTATGCATATAAAGTAAGCATAAAGATAGCTTTTCAGTTTAAGCAAAGAGTAATCATAACTCAAATTAATTTTTTTGCTGTGTTAATCGCAGCAAAAAAAATCTTGATTATGGTAAACAAACTTGTGCATATTACCAACTTATACATATTTAAAGATACTTAAATATATTTAAAAATCATGTATATATAGGGCCCTGATTTTATAATTTTGTAAGAAACATGGATATTTTCATTTATGTAAATTATCTTGATTTGTTGTGTATTACACCTATATTTGAAAAATTAAGGAATAGTGTAGTTCTTCATCAATTTCAAGGTACACCTATTCAGAATTTCAAGTAGTAACAATGACCTGTTAATAGAACTATGTATTTCTTCAGGTTTTTTGATCATAGGATATCAAAAACATAGGCATAGGATCATAGACAGTGAGAATTTGAAGGGGCCATAGGTTTATTGGTTCACAAGGGCACCTGTAAGGCATGGACACAATAGTAGGAAATAGTCATTCATGCATCATATGAAAAAAATAGTTGCTTAAATGTAGAATATAAAATTTTATTATACACATATATGCATATACTACATAATATAAATTTAGATCTTGAGATGCCATTCTGCCCTGTAGAATTAAACATAATCATCTATTTCTGAGTTTTTCTGTTTGATATTTACTGGATACATACTTTTACTGTTTTTCCTACATTCTAGGCAGCAGGCCAATTTGTGAAGTTATGAATACTGCTAATAACAAGTAAAAAACTCATTCAACTGATTATACATTCTGGTGTCAGACATTTAATTGGGGTTTTGCAAAGAATATGAAGTAGATTTTAATTTATTAGTATGTTATTCCAATATCAGGTTAATTCTGTTTCCCTGGAGATTGACCTTGGAAGCAATTACTTACAAAAAACAAGAATTTCAGTGGGTATTTATGAATCTTTTATGCAAGGATTTCTTCCCTTTTTTGACAACTCAAGGCTGATAGCATTTTTAGGTTGTGACCTGCTTAGCCTCTCAGATTTGCTTCCTCTAACAATTTCTCTTGTGTGACATACTGGTAGTAAAAACTGCCTCCTCTCCAAAAGCTCTCTAGATGGGGAAAGGGGCATCACTTCTTATTTTCTGTTGGAAAATAACTTTAATTTTCCTTATCCATTTACTGCCTTCCTGGGGATGGGAGAGAATGTTGGTCATCTCTTTCTAATCTTTTATACTATATTAATCAATCACCATCTCTTTTTTAACACAAATTTAGCTCAATGCTACTGGCTTACTTATATCGGCACTCCACTTCTCAATACCCTTTCTTTAAAATAGCTCTTACTTCTCTCTCATTCCTTTTTACTGTTCTATAAAATATCTGCTTTGCATCATGTCATCCTGCACATCACTGCAGTGTTCTAATCTTTTTTAAAGTCTGTTATATATTCTTTTTATGACATTGATATGACATTGATGTAGGTTAAACATCTGAAAATATGGAGTTTACATATAAGATTCACCTACTGTGATATACTTCTGAGATCTTCAATACCTATAACATAAATTAATTAAAAAATACATAAACAATAAATACCAGATGATGATGAATGCACTACTGAATGATCATTTCATATTTGGCTTCCTCTGAGATTATAGCCTTACTTCTTTGTCTCTGCAGTTCTTGATGTAGTGCCAGGCATATGCTCAATCTTCAGTACATACTTGTGGAGTGATTGAAAGGAATGGATAAAGACTACCTTTCAGAAGATATTAAAAAGAAATAGTCCAGGGAACTTCACGATGTGCTTGCCTCATCAAAAGAATTTTCTAGTATTCCCTTAACTTTCTCCAGTCCAACCTGTTATTTTGATCAGGAACATTTTGTTTGCATGCTATACATGACATGTTGTATCTTTTGAGAATTAAAAGGATGTGCCATAAATAGAACTATCATTTAGTTAATGGAGTGATACATGTATAAGGAAGATCAGGGCATACATTAAAGTTTTTCAACTAAAACAATGTGATTATGAAAATTTTGAGTAAAAAGCAACAGAAGTCAATTATGTGTGACATATGTATCTTAAACCCTTTCTGAGCCTCATGTTTTAAGCTTTTTCTAGAGATCACCTGTCATTCCTGGTAACACTGTCAGAGTAACACTGTCATAATATGGTTTCACATTTCATAAAAGAGGTTGTTTATAGTCCCTGTATAAGATGGCTCATAGAAAGTTCTCCTCTTTGCCAACTAGTGGATTAATAGTGCGTACATTTATACACTCTGAATGAGTGAAAAAAACCACAGATTGACTTTTAAAACCAAGACATCCTATGCATTATGTGAGCAATATGGTCTGAACTCTTTTCTGGTACTTCAAGTTACTTTTCATAAATGAAAACTTCTCCCTGTCAGCATAGTAAAGTTGGATAGAGCTAGTTTAATTTTAGTTCAAGTGGATAATTCTTAAATTGCCATCCCAATCCTCAAATGACTGTAGTAATGACTATTGAAGTCTCAGCAGTGGTGTGCTACATACAGGACATTGTTCTACAATTCTGTTACCAAAAGAGCATCACTGTTATATGAGGGGACAAACCTCTGACTGTTTTTCTACTTCAAAGGGATATAGTAGGTTCCTTTGTTTTAGAAAGACTGTTGTGCAGGTTCCACCGGCTTGTAAAAAGCACATAGAGGAGTTTGGAAGATTGAATTACACCTTTCACACAGGTTAAATTACATGACTTTACAAATGTCCTCATTTGCTTAATGGGGAGCAATGCTTGATTTACAGCATATGTTGCATATCTTTGGAAAAAAAAAAAACAAAGCAGCTTTTCCCCTTCCAAATTAGTTGTTGGAAAACAGAGTTAAAGCTTGTCCAATGCAGGGCGACCCATCGGTTTCATCATTTCAGGTGACAAACAGCCCATGGAAAAATCCTCACATACAGTTCATGAGTCTTTGAAACAGAGGCCACTTGTTTTTAAGATGTTAAGCTTAATGTGACAGGCAGAAGTATAACAGGAAGGTTTAGCTATCCTGGGGCCAGATCCAGTCATGCAAAAGTCATCAGTTTCACTTACATGAGGCTTTTGGAAAATGATAAATTGACATTTAAGTTTGGGATATTTTGTATGTAAATCCAGATTTCTTGCTGCTTTTGAATGTGTGGGAAGCTGAGTCTGCAGTTTGCATGGCTCCTGTATGCTGAAACCATGCAGCGTTACTATCTTTAGACCAGGCTTATGTTCTGCTCACCGGAGCTCTTGCTTCTTCCTGTTGATTCCCTGATACCGGTCAGTGTTCAGTGCCATATATTGTTAACCTTTGACTATTTTTTATTGCTCGAACAGAGAAATACGTTGTCTTTCTCTCATACAGATGAAAAAACAAAAAAGGCTTTCCCCTTAACCTCTCTCTGCTTCTCTTATTTTCACTACTCGTCTGGTTCCTACATTTGAGATCCCTGGGTAGTTTGTTGGAATGAGGATTATTGTATAAGCTAAATTCTCAAATCTTGGTTACCTTTTAAATTTCTCCCATACGTTTTGAAGGGCAGAAGTCATATGCTAACACAGGCATTGTAAGCTGTACCCAAACAAGAACTTATTATCAATAATAAAAAATATTTATAAACTTTGGCATTAATCACTAGGCTCCCACCATATAGATCTGAAACTTTGTGAAAGGGATGATGATGATGATGGTGGTGGTGGTGTTGATGAAGATACCTAAATTTTTTTATGATTTCAATTAACCTTCAACAATCAGATGAATTATATCCCCATTTCCCAGGCATATCATGTAAGGTCATGTAGTGATAGAAATGAGGCCAGATTTAAAAGTAGGTAACCTGACTCCTGTTCTGTTTTCATCTGCTGGCTATTGTTGTTTTTACTCAAGTGAGGAGACATCATTTCAGGAGAGTTTAAGTCATGCACATAGTTATTATTTGGTAGACATGGATTAAAATGTAGATCCAGTGACTCTAAAGCCTTTTCCTTTATAGCCAATTGCATACCTTTACATTTAAAAGGAATCTGGACGTATTTCTTACTAGGAAATATGGCATGACTTTTAGTGGAGAACTTAAAAACTTCTCAAAAAAAGTTGCAATTGCAAATGTTTTTGATCGATTGGTACCAGTTAAGTTCCAAGTAAGTAGATATATTGAACTGATCTGACAAGATAAGAAGAATAGTCCACTTATGGCTTTGTTGTAGTGTTTGGAGATGGACATTTGGAGTTTAGCTCCTTACATTACTCTGGTGAATAATTTTTATGTCTTACACCTGTCAAAATGTAGAGCTTTTTTATAGTTCCTATTAATTTATGGTAAAAATACAAGTAGCTTTTTCTTGGTGGTCTGAGAAATAAGTTATAAAATTTCATTAATAACGGATGCTATATGTACCATGATTATTAGTAATAATAATAAATAAAGTTTCTGCTATTCACAGAAACTTTAGCAAGATATTTCCCATAAAGTATCATTAAGTCCTACAAAAGTCACCCAGCTTCTTGGGATATATCACCATTTCCAGAAGAGCAAATTGAAGCCTGAATAAGGGAAGTGATTCACCCAGAATATATGTCCTCTAAGTCATGGAAACAGGATTTATACTCTAGTCTTAAAGAAAATTCTCTTTCACTATATCATACTATCATTTTACTCTGTACACAAAATTAATAAATTTATTTAATACTTTCATTGCATTTTCTAAAATGGGCTAATAGTATCTTTGAGTTTTTTTTTAAATCTAGTGACATAAATCACAATGCATATCAGCATTCAGCAAATGCTTACCTAGTGTTAGTTTTTGTTATGTATTTTTCCAGGAACTGATCAGATAGGAGAGAAATAGGTGAATAGATGATCCTACCAATTTCCTCAAAGGGTATAAATTAATGTAAGAGAGGAGAGTTAGGGTAGAATAGATAGCAAATTGAAAGAGAATTAAGTCAAATAATAAAATATCCCTCTTATAAGGATTTTAAAAGAGGAAAAAGAGAATGGTTGTAGAGAAGTGGGGATGGGGTAAGGGGACCACGTGTATAATAATAGAAATGTATATATGGACTTCGGAACATTGACAGAAATAATGGAGGGGAGAAGAGATAATTTAAAAAATTAAATGATGTAGTTTTCCCAAGATGAAAGAAATTTTTATTATTTGGAGTAAAAAGTATTCACTGAATATATAAGTTGAGGAAAGCAAAAAATAAAGGATTCATGCCTGTACCTGATTGATGAAGTTTTATAACTTCAATCTAAAAAAATTCTTATTATTTCTAGAGAGTAAATAAGCAAACAGATTACCTACAAAGGGATAAGAATAATATTATTATCAAGCTTTTGAAATGTTCACAACCCAGTAACAATGGGATGGCTTAAATTTTTGAAATATTTTATATCTAAAATTCTATAAAAATTCTAACTATTTCTATAAAATTCAAGCTATAATTATTGTAGGTCATTTTCAGACCTATAGCTATTTAGCTATTTAGAAAATACATAGCTTTTTTTCTGAAAAGAAAAAGTTTTAATACTAATTCAGTTTAAAAAAAATCCAAGAAAGGGTAATAAAATATACAAGCAGCAACAGTGAGAAAATAGGACAGAAAATACTTTATCTTTATCTTTATAAGCTGTAACTATTGAAATTGCTTCTGTGAAGTGTAATCCAATAGCTAAGAACATTTTCTTTGAAAATTGAAAGAATAATTTTGTTAAAAACCTGGTAATCATCTAGAACCAAAAAATTTCAGATTGCTTTAATGATATTCTGGAGAGTTCACAGAGTGAAAGGAATCTTGGTTGGGAATAATACATTAGAATATGATTTACTTTCAACATGACTCAAAAGCTCAAGTGTAATTATATGTATATTTATTCAAAACAGGGATACCATTAGGAAAATAAAAATTAGTCTATAAAGAAGGAATGGGGAGAGGGAGAGAGGAGAGATATATAGGGAGTGCCATAAAGGAACTATTAACTATACTATGTGACCAATGTATGAAAATTTTAAAATAAAATAAAGAAAATAAATAAATAAATAAAATAAAACTGTACAATAATTGGAGGGGAAAAATGAATAAAGAATATTTGATCTACATAAAGAAAACAAAAGGCATAACAAGCTGGAAGCATAAAATGTATGACAACAAAAAGACCATATTACCTAATATGTTATTAGTTGCCACACTAATTAAGAATGAGTTTAAATCTTTTTAAAATAAAATTTCATTGATTACCATTTGTTTATAAGGCTGTAAGTTCTGAGAGTGCATATTTACTTGTACATGTTTATAAAAACCTCACCTCACCTCACCCACTGCAGAAGTTCTGGTGCTCCTCCTCAGAGATTGAGTCCCTCTACCCTTTCTTGCATCTCTTTCCGCCTCCTAGTAACCACCATATTTTTCAAAGAGTTTAAGAGTTCTTTTAATGTGTTCTGCTAGTCACATGTTTTGCTTATTAATATTCCACATGAGAGAAACCATTTGATAATTGTCCTTCAGTTTCTGACTTATTTTGCTTAGCATAATCACCTCAAGTTCTATTCATGTTGTCACAAAAGGGAAGATTTGATCTTTTTTTTTTTTAATAGTTGAGTAGTACTGCATTAAGTGTTTAGATATCACACTTTCTTTATCTTGTCATCCATTGATGGGTATGTAGAATGTTTCCACATCTTATTTGTGAATAATAAAAGGCGCATAAATTTTTATGAATTTGTGTTTTCATTTTTTGATAAATAGCTTTAAGAGTCCATCTGGTATTTCCATTTTTTGATTTTTAAGGGATATCCATAACATTTTGTATAAGGTCTGCACCAATTTACATTCTCACCAACAGATACAAAAGTTATTATGCTTTATAACTTCACTCCTAAATATAGTTTCTGGTCTTTTTGGTATAAGCCATTCTCACAGGTTGGTATACTAAGTTTTGGATTAGACACTATTAACTATCTATTGTCTTTAAATCTCCAAGTCTCAACTTGTCTTAAAAATAAGGAAATGGAAATGGGGCTAGAATACATAGTCATTAAAATCCTTTATTAGTCTAAAGTTTCATATTTCTCTTGCATGATTTTTACTCATATTTCAGTCTTTTTTTCAAAACCCTTCACATGTAGCATGTGAAATTGACTTTTTAATCTTTTGTACTTGCCATATCTTTCATACTTTCTTTGGAAGGAAAGAATGAGAACATGTTTGTGGGAGTTGTAGTTGATGCACATTATTGAGAGTTTAGTTGTTATCTTTAAATTTCTCAGCTTTATTTGATAACCTCTGTGTGTTTAGGTGACAGCAATGCTGAGTCAATGGTTGGAACTGAGCAAATATCTATTGAGTGAGTGACTTAGGTTCGCTCCTTATAAATGTGGCCTCTTTCTTATTTAGCTGCATTGCAGGCATTAAAGAGAAAGAAGAGGTTTGAGAAGCAGCTCACCCAGATTGATGGCACACTATCCACCATTGAGTTCCAGAGAGAAGCCTTGGAAAACTCACACACCAACACCGAGGTGTTAAGGAACATGGGCTTTGCGGCAAAAGCAATGAAAGCAGTTCACGAAAATATGTGAGTAATTTGGTCTTCTCTGAGTCATAAATTTCTTCAGTGTTGGGAAGAGCCTTGGCATTATATAATGATTTTGAGGAATGGGCTTACTCGTTTGAGGCTTTTATGATGTGTTATTATGGGATGCTCCCTCAGTCAAAGATTTGAAGTAATAGTTGTAGAAAGGAGCAAAACAAAGCGTGAAGGAAGGGACATTTATTTCCTCGCTAATGATTTCTAGTCAACTGATTTTGCCTGATATTCCATCTTTAGCTATATTTTATAAAGGCATTCTATAATTTTATGAGGTTTGACTAAAGAGTGTAGAAATAGAGAATAGTGGTTGTTAAACCTTGGTGGAATTCAAAATTACCTGGTAAGCTACTAAAGTGAATACCAATGCTCTCTCAAGAAGAGTAGGCCCCTTTTTAAAAATGTTCTAAGTTCCTGAGGTGATTCTGATACTAATCAATATTTGAGAAACTTGATATAGAATATTAGTTATTGGCATGGATTTTGGGGTTAGGTTTTCTAGGGTATAGTCTGAGTTTCATTGCCAACTCTCCTTGGGCAAAGTATTTTTTTGCCTCTCCTTGGTTGTTTCCTTATGTGTAAATTGGAGGATAAAAATACTGCTTAAGTGGTCATTACTGCAAGACTCAATGAAACACTAGATATAATGTACTTAGCACAATTCCTGTCACAACATAAGCAATCAATAATTAATATTGACTATGATATTGGGGATGATGACAATTTGCTTTACATTCACACTGGGAAGTCAATTACTGGGGCCTGATCATTTCCTGATGTTACATCTGATAGTGTAGTCTGGCCCAAAGCTCCTTCAGAGCAGAAATTATTTGAGGTTCTGTGACTTGGAAAGGGTGAAAAGGAGGTGATTGGGGTCAGTGAAGACATTCATGCTAACATTTTTCTGTCTTGACAAAAACTGATAGTCAACTGTTATTTTAGAGGACTTCAGAAAGATCATTAGATTTATTATCAGAATCTAAGCCCTTTCTGGTTGCTGTAGGATAGGTGATAAAATCATTTAAAAAAAAATCCCTTTCAGTTAGGTGACTTTACAGCATCCTCCCATTTTGTTTCCTTAGAAAAAATTTCACTACCAGGACCAAACTTTAGCCATAATTTTCCCATTTCTTTTTATAAAACTAGTCCTTATATATTCATATTAAATATAAAAATTGGAAAAAAAAACAATAGGTGGATGTTAGAAATACTTTTTTTGGTTACTGTATGTAATTAGCTCAAAATATTCAGCTTTACTTAATAGAGAGTCTGGAAAATTTGCAAAAGTTTTTTTTTTTCTTTTTCCCACCAGGAATCAACATTACATTTTTCAGATCACTTAACAGTGAGGAAACCTCTTTTGTTCCTTCGGTTGTTTCTAATCATTTTGGCCTGCTTTCAGAGTTGGAGGAATATTTCAGAGTCAGGGCATAAAGAAGCATGCCTGATCCTAACATTTAGACACTTGACAACTCAGACTGGTGGTTCAGGATCAGTGGAGCTCAGGTGCTGGAAAATGTCTTTGAAACATCTGTCCATTCTGGTCTGTGTTACCTGAATACATTTGCTGAAGTTGCTGATTCTTCTCAGGGTTCATAGGTTTAGCCCTGTGCTTATCAGTAATTTCCCAAGGCATCAGCAGTTATGGGAAAACCTCAGGGACTCAGTATCACTGAGTTACTAAATTTACTAGAAAATAGATCTCTCATTCCAGAATTTAGCTTATACGAAAGGTTGCTGTCAGATAGTGACTGCTGAGGGCAGCCATAGCTGTCCTTCGTCATGGTGGTCCTGGATGGTCCATAATATCATTTCCTGAAGCATTGATACATAGCAGCTTATGTTTAACTTTTACTTATTTCCTACCAGACAAAATTTCAAAATGAGCCTACAAATAATATTAAGTTATAAAATAATTTTCTTGAGACCACATGTAAGAGTTATTATTTAATATTTAAATGTATGTATATACACAGGATTACTATTTTTTTAATGCAAACTACTTTTCAAATCAATACATATCCCCAGACATTTTTGTTATCCTACTGAAATAACTTAAGAGTTTCTATTAGATTGACTCATTTTTTCATACGGAATTATTTCACAATTCATTATTTGAATCTAAAAATTCTAAAATATTACTTTCCAGGGATCTAAACAAAATAGATGATTTGATGCAAGAGATCACAGAGCAACAAGATATTGCCCAAGAAATCTCAGAAGCATTTTCTCAACGAGTTGGATTTGGCGATGATTTTGATGAGGTGGGTGACCCAGATAAAGTAGGTGGGACCTTGCACGTATCCTAAAGGATAGCTCCACCCCCCCCCCTATCTAGCAGGCAGTTTTTTTTTATTACTTAAACAACAAATGATATTTGTTAGGAACGTACTTCTCATGAGAAAGAAATGAAGTGTTGGTTGCTCTGATTTAAAGGAAAGATTAATATAGTTTGGCAAACAGCCCCTAATTAAGTTTTCAGCTATTAAGGAAAAGCAGCATGTGATTATGTAAAGTTAGTGACTTTTAATGGTTGAAGCCTAAATAGCCCCATTAGGAGGAATTGAGTGCTCAAACATCTGGGCAAAACAAAGCAGACTGTGTCACTCTGCAAGGAACAGACGTATTATGCTTTGTAGTTGTTAAATTAGAGGTTAGGCTGCCTCTGTTTATTACTCAGGCTGTGAAACAAAATAAATGTGGAGTGCATTATTAACACACATTCCATTTAGATTAATCAGTTCAATAATACAAACTATTATTATAATGATGGTATTGTACTGTGAAATTTTTTTAGTGCTGTTGATAACTGTCAAGTATTATTGGAATTCTGGACACACATCTTTGTAGGACAGCATATCCCACCATTTCTACATTTACTATGTTTATTCCCAATGTTTTGTGAGCAACAGTGGGACATGAGAATATTGATTCTAAAGGCACTTTATTCATATAGCCTGTGGAGAACCAGAAGGCACGCACTACAGTTTGACATTCATATGGTCCAGTGCTTTTATGTTTTATTTCCTTTTCATGGAGTAGCTTTAACAAAGGTCAGATAATTATTCATCTTGTGGCAAGTCTGACCCATTGATTTGGTCAAATGTGTGGTTGATTTAGGTGCCTTCTCTCTTGGCTCACAATGTTGTTGCTCTCATTTCAGAATAGGATAATTGTTTGTATGTCTTTTCCCCACATTCATCAATAAGCACCTTAACATATGGACCATCGGGTCAACTTTGCCTCCCCAGCTTTGAGTTTAATACCTGCTAGAGTGAACTTTCAATAAACTTGTTCAATGATTAATGAGGGACTACATAAAGACTCTCCTTGGGTAAATATGAGCCATAGAATCCTAAGGGTAACTGCAACAGAATTGCAGTTAGGACAGCACCTAGCTTTCACTCCCAAGCTTTCTCTGAGGGGGTTGGAATTTCCCTTTTGACCCCTGGAGCCAGCTAGCTCTAAAAACAAGAAGTCATCTTAGATTTGTTCTCTGGTAACCCCTACTGTTAAAAATCTCAAGCTAGTCTTAACCTCTCTAAGATTCTTGGCTCAGAAAATAGTTTAGGATTCAACCAAGTCCTCTGGGACTGCTGCTAAAAGAAAGAAGTTAATATATTTACCTTGAGTTGTAGCTTTTTTACTCGAAGCATATAACATAGTTTATATTGGCTTTGGTATTTTAACAAAAGAAACATGCTGTCTTTGGTTCTTTTTACTTTCTGTACACCATGGATTTGCAATACTGATTTTATTTTCAACAGCATTAGCCCAGATGAAAATATTTATTTTCTTCAATTAAAGTTTCACAGATTCTTAATTCAACAGAAGAGAAAAGACGCGTGGGGAAATGACAGGCAAGGTGTAAATTTCCTAGAAACCGTGGAGATTGTATTTTCAGCTAGCATAAATTGAATATCTGTTTACTGAAGTATTATAAGATTAACTGCAACAAATTTGCACAACCCCAAATATTCATTTTTTAATCATTGCTCAGTGTAGCAAAAAAGACTGTCTTAAAATAAATATTCCATTTCACTGGGTTCTCACATATCAATTGGGTAGCAGATGTTCTTGTTATTGTGTTTGGGGAAACCCACTTCTTGAAACGTTAACTCCCTAATTCTTTCTTTCTCCTCCATTCAGGATGAGTTGATGGCAGAACTTGAGGAATTGGAGCAGGAGGAACTAAATAAGAAGATGACAAATATCCAACTCCCAAATGTGCCTTCCACTTCCCTCCCAGCACAGCCAGGGCGAGAGGCAAGCATGTCCTCTTCGCGTCGAGCCCGACCAGGTCAGTTTCCCATCTCAATTCTCTGTGGTCAGATAGTGGCGTCAAATTATAGCCAGACCCCTCCCTTTCAGTATTTATTTCTTAATTTCTTCAATATACATCCTTTCATTCATTATTCATATCTATTTTCTGTGCTGACAGTATGAATGTCACCAATTACTAATTTGTATGCATGTTGGTTTCAGCATCTTCCAGGAGGACAGAAGAGGAGGAGGATGATTTCAAACAACTGGCAGCTTGGGCTACTTAAACTAACACCTGTACTAATGATCGATATATAAGACATGAAAAAAAATGAATGTTTGCCCAAATCAGAAGTTAAAGAAGATTTTTATATTTAAACTTGAGGAATAATTGTCCTTTAAACTTCAGAAGTAAGTCATAAAAAAGAGTGTTGTGTAGATAGAATTGGATAGAAAGGGACACTCTGGCAGCTTCTGGGAGGACCCCTTCTCTCTGATGGAGGAGTTCTACCTTGATCACTACTGTATTTCTAATTCTGGCACATTGCTGGTGCTCTCTGTATATATGTTGAAAGAAAATTGAATTCTATTATTGCAAAATCACATAACAGTTTATAATTGAGAAGAGGTGAGTTTAGGATAGCTGGGGGAAAATCATTTGTTACTATGTGAGTACAAATTTGCTGTGTTTACCCACCTTAGTGAAGATGTAGCCCATGGTAACTGTAAACACTCCAACTCTCTTTAGGAAGGACTCCATATAGAGCTGTCCTGTGTGAGTCTATATATAAGTAGTTTCACTTGAGTTTTGCAGTTTAAAATCTTAAAGGAGCTTTAATTGACATTTATTATGCCAATTAAGCTTGGAATGGGGCAATGGATACATTTCCCAAAATGTCTGAAAGCACTAACAGCTTACACTGCTGAGTAAGAATCCCCTGGGTGTAATTTAGCCACTTAAGGAACTGCGTTAACACTCCCAGGCCATTATGATGCTGTTATGGCTTCAGCATCCTAAATGTGTGCGTGTTCATTCTTTCTTCTTTTGTACTCTGTTATACGTTTCTTTGTACTTTACAGCCTATTTCTTGTAAATACATAAAAATATAGGCAATTAAAAATATATCTTGAATAAGCTTTTGTCCATAATTTTGGGTAAATAGAAGTAAATTCCACATTTATGTATTGCCCATATGTCATAACATGATAAATATCACTGTATGAAACATTTTAGTATTCTCTGCACTTGCTTAGCAACATGGTGACATGGAAAGAGCACTAGACCTGGTAGGTCTAGTGGTAGGACTAGACTCCAGGTCTAGTATAGACCTGCACTCCAGCCCTAGTCTAAACCTGGACACCAACCCCTGCTTTACCACTAACGCAATGTGGCCAGGCATGTTTGAAACTGAGTCTTGGCTTCTTCATGTGAAATCTAAGAGTTGGACTCCATCATCATTAATCATATTATCCTGCCTCAGGGTGGCTCAGTAAATTATTCTTCCTAATAATCTTTCCACCTTCACAATACAGATATCAAATGTAAATATGCCTTAAATCTTAAAATACTGTTGGTTTGGTGCATTTTTTGTGATTGCACAGACTAAATCAAGTCTTCCCATTATCTGCCTTCATAGTACTCTGCTTTCTTTCCTACCACTTATTCTAGTTTATGTTGCACACTTTGCTGAATGATTAATTAGTGATTGTTACTCTTCCCTGCTAGACTGTGGTAGCTATCGGGCCATAAACTGAGTAGTTTAGGACAATGGTGTATCCCCAGAACTCGTATGCAGTAGGCATTCCATAAATATTTACCAAATGAATGGCTATTGTTTTTACATATTTTGGACCACAATAGAATTGTAGGATCTACCTTCTACTTTCTCAATAATTATTAGAACATTATTTTTTAATTAAAGTTGTAATATAAAAATAATTTTAAAAATTAACTAAAAAATCTTGATAAAAGTATAAAACTATTTTCAAGACATTGGATAGTAGACTGCATGAAGTTATGATTCACAAAATGAATATTTGCAGTGCTTAGCTCACTGCCTTCACAGCATGCTCTTCTGAGTGGGGGAAATCTGTGGGGAAGAGCCCTGGGAAGTTGGAAAGCAGGGAGGGAGGGAGAGAGAGAGGGAAGGAAGAAGGCAGAGAAGGAAAAAGAGAGAGAGAGAACAACCCTGGAAACCTGCATAGAACTGATCAATGGACATGGATCCTACATAGTAGTGATACCTCATTGGTGGACCTTGGTTTGGACAGTGCTGTACTGTTAATGTTTTGTGCTTTGTATTTTTAAATGTTTTCCAACACATCAGTTAGGTTGTTTTGTTCTTTTTGGTTAAAACAGCCCATTCATGATCACTTGAGACAAACTTTGGTCTGTTGGATAGGATTTGGATAATTCTCAGAATCAAAAAAAATGCTAAACTATAAGTCTGAGTGGGATCAGAAACTAGAGTAGCTCCCAATCTAGGTGACTCCTGAGCAGCCAGCTGCAGGGGAAGATGAGCCACTACCATTTCAAGCAAGCTGTTTTGCTCCTGAGTTGAACTCTAGAGCCTTAGTGGGTGACCACTCTTGGCTCATGTAATTTCCTCTGGAGTCAATCACCTGGATGCTCCTACTTCCAGAAAAGTAGGCAGGAAGTTCTGTAAAAGTATAATCATAGTTTTCCTACCTGGAGAAGAAGAAACAAACATTGACCTAAAAACATCACCCTAACACAATAGAGGACCACTCAACAACTGTTCATTTAAATGTAAACTCTGGCATTTTCTCTTGTTGGCAAGCATAGATCTGAGCACTGATTTATTTAGTAGAAATTGGAGCAGCCAATAGTTTATACACCACTATGGTATGTCACTTACTAAAACAAATTGGATAGTGTGACAAAGTAAGCAATTCAAGTATGAAGAAAGGGGAAAAAAGGGAGGGAAACCCAAGAAGCTGGAACTAATAAGGATATCTGGTACCATTGTATTGCAGCCCTAGGGAACAAATTGATGAAATGTTAGTCAATTTCTATTTCATCTCGCCACTTCCTTCCTCCCTCAGCCTTAATTTAAGACAGATATTAATGTTTCTGCTGGAGAAAATGTCTCTTAAAATAGCCAAAGTCCTCCTCCAACTTCAAATTCACTTTGCATCATTTGTTTCTTGGCTTATCGGAATTTTTATTGCACTATATACACAACACTTGAGATATCTTTTTCAGAAGAAAAAGACTTAGTGTGCTTTAAGGGAGTACAAACAGGGCTAAGCAATAGAGCTGTTATTTAGAAGAGTGATGTCCAAACACTGAAAAAGCAGGCAGTGCCTTTGGTTATGAATGATCCTCTGGAACATTTCTAGTATGCACAGGCTATTGAAGGTTATAAAAACACCGTTATTTATGGTTCCAGGAGGATTAAATGTTTCCTTTGAGGAGCCAGAAAAACTCCAATTTAGATTTCTTTGTGGAGTCTTGAAAGGTTGACCTGTGTCTTCGATTATTTTGATTTTACTTAATACAATAATAAATATGTAGATTATGTGTTCACATAGAGATTAAACATGCTGTTAATACAATATACATATATTTTGTTCTCTTTTGAAAGTCTGCTACTCCTTGACATTCATAACTCTACTATTTCCTTAATTCCAGCTTTTGTTTTTCTTTCTCTTTAGATAACTCAGTCTTCTTTCTGCCTTACATTTCCCATGATGTAGTTATTTACTCATTATTCTTTTGTATTTGTCATAGAACTAATTTTAAATGATCACTTCAGCTATCACTTCTACAGGAATGACATATAGTTCATACATAAATGTATTCATTTGGTTAACTAATACTAAATATTACACCCTCAATCCTGAGCTATAAAATAGAAAATAAAGTTTAAAAGGCATAATCCCTCTCATCATGCATATTTTTAACCATGATAGAAGTCAAAGGTTTCCTCTAGTTTTTCTGCCATTTCTTCAATAGCAACAAATTTGTCATGAAGGCTATTTTGTTTGGTGTTATATAGCCATTCTATATTTTAGCCCTCTTTTTGTTACTGATTACATGGAATATCTTTGTTACTGATTACATGGAATATCTTTTACTCTCATTCTATAGTTATAATGAATCTAAAGTGAGTCTGTGGAAAAGCATATAAGTAGATATTATGTATTAATTTATTTACCAGTCTCTGTCTTTTACTTAGAGGAATTAATCATTTATACTTAATGTAGCTATTGTTTCTGCAATTTTGTTGTTCTGTGTCTGTTTTCACTTATTGCTCCCATCACTAAGGAAGTTAATAGATGTGTCCTAGTGTTCTATTTCCATTTTCTTGTAGTTTCTTTTACTACATAATTTGAGTGATTTTTAATGATTCCCTGAAGTAGTATTAATTACAACTTAATTTATAAAAACCAGTTCATATTAATGTCTACAATTTCAACAGAATACAAGCTTTGATCCTATATGTTTTCACTATCCCCTTTTTTTGTATAAATTACATGTCTATACATATGTGCCTATTAACATAGGTTTATTCTTATTGCATTGACTTGTCTTTTAAACTAACTGGAGGAAAAACAGGATTATAAGCAAAACATACATTAATACATCTTTGAAATTTACTTATTTAGATACCTCTTATGGTACTCTGTATTACTTTGTGTGGATACAAATTATCATTGTCAGTCATTTTATTTCAACTTTAAGAAATTTTATTTACATTTATTATAGAGTAGATCTACTAGCAATGCGATCCCTCAGTTTTTGTTTATCTGGAAACAACTTAATCCCTTTCATTTTTTAAAGAATATTTTTGCTGGATATAAAGTTCTTGGTTGACAGTGCCTTTCAGTGCTTAGAACATGTTTTTTTAAGCACCTGAAACTAAACATATTTTTGGAACCAAAATATTCAGTATAAAATGGTATATATAATTCTATACTTTCAGGAACCCATAATTACAGCCTACATGATGCCTTAACATTTTAGTAAGACTCTTGTTTCCTTGAGTGCGACATATGCAAAATTTGCACTGCATGGGAAATAAGGCTTATATTTAGTTTACACATTCCTCAATTCATTCATCTATTCATGTGTTCATTCAGCAAAACCACTTGATAAAAAATGTGATTTTAAGTAAGACACAGATCTTGTTCTCAGCTAGGTTGCAATCTGGCTGTGAGACCCAGATAAAGTTTTCTAATCTCTAAGGATAAAATTCCTTAACTATATAATAGGAATCCTATCTCTGATCTCATTAAATTGTCAGAAGAATTATTTTTTATAATATATATTTTATATTGAATAAGTTTTGTTTACTGCCATACGCTGTTCACAGGTCAAACAGATCGTGCTGTGAGATTAAAAAAAAAAAAAAAAGACTCCCTCTCACCTTAATTGCCTCTGGCAAACTGAAAACAAAACTTTAGCCCTGATCCTCTGAAGATGTGATGGCACCAGCTGCTCCTCCAACTTGTTTAGCTATGGAAATCCCTCTAAACAGAGATAGTGAGCACCTGTGAGCAATCCCCCTGGCCCCAATTACCCTCAAAAACTAATTTTATAATATGCTAACCAGTATAATTGTCTTCCTCACCATTTGCCTTCCTGTAAAATTCACCCAACCTTCGCCCTGTATGTCTATAAATACCCCTTTCTTTTATTAATAATTTGTCATTTAGTTCATTACTTCCAAATCAATCCTTAACCTCTGGCTAAGCCATCTCTCTCCTAGTCTCTAGTACCTGCGCTCAGCAGTCAACAGTTTACCTTTGCCTTTTGGGTGTCAGGGGAATTAAATGGGGGATATGCATATAAAGTTAGTGCTGTAACCCATACAAAGTTATCCATTAAAAAATTGCTTTCTCCTTACAAAGACACTGTAAGTAACACCCACCTGTCATATGCAACCTATATACCAACTAAGTGCAAAGGGTCTTATTCAGTGTTTTATTTAGTATGTAAAATGTGGCTATGATTTATTACATGGTAGGTATAGGTAGATATCAAGAGTAAAACTGAAGGTGACTTAAAGAGGTCAAGCAAATTCCTGAGGTCATACAGTTGCTAATTAGAATTGAATTCAGGTATCCTTTAGTTTAATACCTATTTTCTCAAGTTTTCCCCTGAATTTCTGCTGGTATCATAAGAGATATCAGTCTTAAAACCCTGAAGGAAATAATTCCAGATGGTAGAGGCCAAGAAAAAAAAAAAATTCTTTGCCTCTCCTTGACTGTAGAGGGCAGCAGAAAGCTACTGGAATGTGAAAAGAAAAAGCTAGATGGCGTTGCAATGAGACTACTTCTCTGCAAGCATTTCTCCAAGGTTGTTGTAATTTGGATAATGCAACATTTACAACTTAGACCTGAAACTGTATTGAGTTCTTGAGAAATTGGGTCAGATTGACAGGGTTTTAAAATATTTATTTTTCTGTCAGTTTTTTAAAAAAACTTTTTTCCTTTTTTGCAGAGAAAAAGCAAACCTCAGCCAAAATGATTAAGCAGGTAACAGTTCAAACACAGGTTTAAAAAAAAAGTGCTCCCCTCAGCACATATTTGAAATGTGGGCACTTCTGTAGTCTAGTTGTTAGAATCAAAGAGTTCAAGATCATAGTTTAAAACTAAGGTTTAAAGGAATTTGAGCATTTTACTCTGATTTCTTTCCTGCAGACTGCAGATATTTGTTAGTAGGATCTAGAACAGTGAATAGTCTGTCATGGCCAAAGATAAAGAGGAACACAGGACTTGAGATACGAAATTCATGACATGATACTCCTTGTAGCCAGGGGCTGATTATGTGCTTGCGAGCATCTTCTATATTTTCCTTTTAAAACAGTTTGATTTTTAATGATCTTAGGGATATTTACAAGTCAGCATAAATAAGACTTAAATCAAGTTATATTTAAGAAATAGAAAATGATTGCCTAAACTTTGAGTTCCTGAAAGTTTTGATAAACGTCTAAACGTAGATGATACCTGTATATTGTTTAAAGTGATTAAAATCACCGCTTATTGAATTTCTTCTAAAATCATAAATTTTAGCCTATTTTTGATGTACTCCTTTATGATAATAGACTAGATTGTAAGATACGTGAGGGCAAGAACTAGGAACAAATGACCCAATCACCCAAACCAAACAACATACGAAAAGGTAAATTAACATATACTTATTGAGTACCTATGCTTCTATCAGAGGTACAGAGATAAGTATGGCTTATTTATCATAAGAAGTGGCACACTTAGTGAGTCAAGAGCTCAACTACTGATTTTGATCTGGTGCCAGTGTTGGCTCATCATTGACTAGCAATGACTGATGTTACCTACCAGGATCTCTGAAAGCAGACTTAGAGATGGAGACCAGAGTGCAGAATGTTTATTATGAGATGCTTTAGACCTCAATAACCACAGAAATAGAGGAGAAGATGATTGGATATAACAAATTGTACTGCAATGTTATATCAAAAGAGAACTTAGCCATTGTAGTTCAGAGAGAGAATCTGGAGACCCAGGGTTTGGCTTGACATCAGGAAATTGTGGCTGCAAAGAGAGTGAAGTGCTGGAGGGCAGGCTGACATCAATTAGTGAAAATTGCAGCTGAGGAAGGAATTGGATAAAGAATAAGAAATCCAGGAATTTGGCAAATAGGAAAAATGTCCTTCCACCCAATCAAAAAGCAGCTTTCCATAGTACACATTAGAAAATTAAAGCTACTTCTTACAGAATATCAGACTCCCCTTTAAAAGGAAGGATTTTATTTTTTCAAAAAGTGACAAAGTTATGCATGCCACTTTTAGAAAACCAAGATGAGGTTGAAAACGGAGCTAAAGAAGATTTTGTACAGGAACAAAGAGAATGTGAGAAATGAGAAAGGAATGATATGGGAATCATTTTGGTACAAAATTATTGAAACTGTTTAGAAATAGGCACCTTTCAACATTGTGCAGCTGGTATTCTAGTGAAACAGAGATACAATAACAAATAGATGGAAATGCTTAAAATTCAAAGAGAGTCAATAGTGACATTGTGTTTTAGATTTAAAAAAATGGGCAAGGCAAGGATCAGTTTCCAGTTCCTAGCTTATGACGGTAAATGGGGGAAAAAAGTACCAAAATATTCTAGTCAGTGAAATATACTCGATTTAGACTACTTGTGGTCTAACTGGGATGGATACCTTGATTCAGCTAATTCTTTTTATTTAATTTCCTTAAATACTTTTTTATTATAGCCCTTGCAAGTATTTTGGAAGTATTCTTAGACGAAATAGTCGCTTAAGATGAGCTACTTGGTGTATTATACCTTAGGTCTGAAACCACAACACAGCAGCCAGTTACAGAGACTTGAGAATTTTCCGTTTGTGGGGTTCCTGACGTCTCGCGGTTTCGAGTTGCCCCAGATGAACCACTCCCAGAACAGATTACCAAGCGCTATTACTATTTATTCCCACTAGGCGGCACTCTAAACTCATCATAAAAGTGAGGACGATGTGCTGCAAACTGCCCATAGGCAGCTCCGTTGAAAGAAGCTGACAATATTTTGGATTTTTATTCATTGAAAGTTTATGCTTGAAGACAGTTCTTCATCAACTAGGCAGAAAGGCAAGTCGTTTGGCTTAACTGACCCTGGACGTATATAGCCTTTACAATTTTTGTTTTTGCTTCTTCTCATAATCTGGTGCATCTTGTGGACCAGTAAGTGTCAGCGTCTGGGTGACCCGATGCCAGGAGTGGGCATCCCCACTTCAGGAGCAAGTGGCCTGGAACTATGATAACGAGGAGATGTCTTGGTCTACAGGAAAACCTACTACTACTTCTGAAAGAATTTACAGGACCAGCGATCTTGCCGTGCTGCGCGCAAAATATAGGTAACTTCTCTGATAAGCAGAGAGAGAAGGTTTTCACTGTCCACCGGCAGAGAGCAAGCAGGGCTGCATGACTGTGACTGAGGTGCTCACAATCCAGTTCATTGACAGCTTTCCTTGCCCATGAGGCTCCAGACCACGGAACAGGCAGCCCCTTTCAAAGAATCCCAGGAGATGGGTGTGATATTTGCTGAAGCTAGAATCCATTCACTCTGGTTGTTGGTGTCAAATGTGACTCATCACCTTTCTTCAGGGAACCACATTGTTAAGCTAAGCCAAAGAGGTAGAACTGAAACCTGGAATCAGGGACAGACTTGAAACCTCTCTCTCCCCTGACTGTGGGCAAGCATAATTTATAGATAATGTTTATATTCTACCATCCATCACATCTTTATGGATTTAACCAAACACAGGAGGGACATGTATGAAATAAAATAGCGTGAAACCAGGAGTCAGAGAATCTTGTTTTCCCGAAGATCACTGTGTTCATGGACTCTTTCTGGTTTGAGGTTTCATCTATGAGGTCAGAGGTTTGGAACAGATTTGACAGATTCCTTCAGGCACAAATATTCTAGGAGTTGATTGTTCCTGGAGTTGAATCTAGGAAGGTAGAAAACTGTCTGTAAACTGCCACCCTCCAGCGCTACAGAGGGCTTCCCAATTCACAACTGCTTCTGACTTGCTACAAAATCCAGTTTGGAGCAGATATTTATTTTTTATTAATTTTAATTAATTAATCAATTAATTTTCATTCTTTAAATCACAATCAGTAAATGGTTCTTGGGTTATCTCCCCCTCCCTCTGGTGCTCTCTCCAGTCTCTCAAACCCCATTCTTTGTTGTTTACTAGTCTATGCTAAGTCCATTAATCTCTTTCCTGTGGCAGTGTTCTTTCACTGGGTGGGGGACTGTGTTGTTGGAACCAGATGAACCTTGCTAGTAGGTTTTCAATCTTAAGATTGCATCTGCATCGGGCGGTCAGTCTATATCTAAGAAGTGGCCTGTTTTTAAATGTTATTTTGACTTTTTTGATAAAGGTCACAATCCATTTACATGAAACCTATCATCTGCAACACACCTGGCCTGTAGAAGCCAGCTCTGTGGCTTAAGCAGTGAAGGGCATCAAGTCTATGTAGTGGAAGGGACTTGAGTGAGCACAAGCAAGGTAGTATAGACAAGATAATAGTACAGTTTGCTCTGGGTCTTACTCCTGGCCATCCCAATGGGAATATCACATGTAGAGTTAGGATGTAGCATGCCTGGGGTTGCTCATATAGTAGGGATGGGAAAAGCAGCTGAGTCATAGAGCTTTGTGCCCTGAAGCACATGTCAAGTGCATGCTCTGCCATGTGCAAATGGTTGTCAATATTAGCAGTTTCCTGAATGGAGACAGATAAAAAAGTGTGGGGTAGTTGAGAAAATGTATAAAATATTTTTGAAAGCTTCTGTCAGCCAGAAGTCAAGAACCAGCATTGATTTTATTTGTGTTGTCTTCATTTTCTTCTTTTTTTTTTTTCAGAAGCTCCATAGACAGGGACAGGAATCTTAGTACATACAGGTATAATTGATTAAATTTAAATAAATTTAACCTCACTTCCTAAAAGTTTTATTTCCATCTCTGAAAATACAATTTTCTTAGCACATGTTTCATTTTAACAGAAGTTTGTGAAAAAATAGTGGAATAAAGTTACTCAAATAATATTTAAATTCAAACATTTTAAAGTTTAAATCTTACTTTGTTCTTGAATGAGGAACCAACCAAACAACATGACACACTCTATGGTTGGTCGTAGAGACCATCTGATGCTTTAAAAATAAAGTTAGAAAGTGTCTTTCATATCAGGTTTTTATACCTCGCCAGCATACTAAATCATTATTATTTCTTTGACATATTTGAAAGATAAGATTGAACCAAAAAAATCCCAAAATTAAATTTAAGAGAATTAGATATTAAGCAAACAAGAATAGATCAACTTCTTTAATTTCCCTATTTTTTTGTAGCTTTATAGAACCTGCCAGTATTTTTTCCATTTAAATTGAAACTTCTGTTTAACTTTCACTGTTTATAAAACAATTTGTAAACATTATTAATGAAATATTACTTGTTGGAAAAACTGCAAGAGCAGGAAGTCAAGGTTTCCTCATTTAGTTTGGGTTTGTTCTTCTATTAAGAGAAATCATTATTATGATTATTATGATTATTATTAATTATTTAAACCACAACATCAGTAAATGGTTTGAGAGAGAGAGAGACAGAGAGAGACAAAGAGAGACAGAGAGAGACAGAGAAAGAACAGAAAAAGAGTGTGGAGATTTCTGGGGGATTGGGGAGATTGCCTGCTTCCCAGCATGCTACATCCCTGCCCCCAACTCCTGCCCACTGCTGCCCTCACTGGCGCAATCCTGGTCCTGGGCCTGCTCTGCCCAGCCTTGCCTGTTGTGTCTGTGTAAATGCTAAATATGGAATCTACCAAGAACCTGATGCTCGCACTAGTGATGAGAAGACTGACAGATGAGGTAGAAAAGGTGAGCTCTAATTTACTGTCAAGTTTGGTGCATTTGAACTGTATTTCCCTGAAAATATCTGTTCAGTTCCTTCATGATTAAGACTATACAGAATATAGGAATAAGGGTAATTGGATAGTTCAACACTCCAGGTAGCTTTATTTTTTTCCTATATGTCTTCACGTTGACACTGAATTGTTATCTTTAATATATTGGAGGACCTTGGCTGAGGCAGAGATACCCAATAAGCCTACCTTGATGTTTGCCCAGAGATGGTTCACTGCATTATTTAGTGTCTGACAACAACCCTACCCACCTTGGAGACACCGTAGCTGCTTCCAGGCCACAGGAGAGGCTGGGAACTCTTACAGGCCCTGGCATCATGCTCCTTTTAAAGAACCAAACTGGTGAGCACCATTAAACTCCATTTCAAATGTGCGTGGAGACTATGAGAGGCAAAATGATTTGCCTGACTTTGTAAGAATCATCGTCAAAATTCAAACTTAGATCTGCTTGATTTGAAAGTATATTCTTAACTGGAATTGAGTTAAAAGATAGTAACCATGGAACATAGTGAGTCCCCAAGAACTGAAGAAAATCAGGAAACATTTTGTAGTTCTAAAACACTCAGAAAAGTCAACCTAACAGATTAAAAAATATATTTTCTGAGCAAGGAATTATAAATATGTATCTATGAAGGCTATAGTTACCTGCAGGGAGTAATTAATGTAGTATTGAGCTAAAAAAGCAAATGATATTTTGACACAATATATTAATAAAAGATGTAAATATACTACACCTTTCAACGCATACTGTACAGGTCTATATTTAAATTACATGCCTTATTTTATTTCATAAAATTATACTGTAAGCAATAATGTTGTGCAAATTCGGTGAAGATTCCCTCCCTGAGTCATCTTGCCAAGGGGTCAATTCTAGTCACTCCAGGAAAACACCTCGTCAGGGCCTGAGCAGAGCTGTATCCTCAGTGAGGCTTCTGCTAGAAAGGTCTATTTTAAATATGAAAGTTGTTTGTGTATTAGAAAAATGATTTCCCTAACATCAGACTAAATGAAATGTTGACTGAGGATCTGAAGGATCAGAATCCAATTAGCAGTGTCCCATACTCTGAGTTCACCTGTTTTTGTTAAACCCAGCTTTCCTCACCATGGTTGTCTTTGTATTCAGGACCTTGAGTTTGCATGTTATTGGGACTTTTTCTTCTTTCACTGCACATACTGGGCAAAATTTCACTTCTTTCTTCTAAGTTCCTGTGTGATTACCGAAATCTTTATTCTTTTTCAGCAAAAGTGCAACCTTTATGTTGATTAATATGCATACAATTTGCAATGGCATTTATAGCACAGACTTAAGCTAAACAAACAAAATTCAGAGCCAGCCTCTGAATTTGAAACCCTGTTTGAAACCTTTGAATTTTGAAACCTTTCAAAATCCTTTGAAACCCTGTTTGACCAATAAAACTTGGCATACTGCACACATTAAGATGCTCAAAAACAGAAATATCAGGAAAAAAACCAAAGCAAACCTAAAATATGACTGAAGAAATGAGAGCAGCATGGGAGAGTGTGGGGAGGGTGAGCTGAGAACTGTCATGGAGGACAGGTGACTTGGCGTGGGTGTGGTGTCTACACTTGAGGTGTGATCTGTACCTCTGAATCCTATATGGTATTGTAACCCAATGTTACTTCAGTAGAAATAACAAACTTGAAAAAAAATAACTTGGGCACACCTTGTAATTTTAGAGTCTTTGGAATGATAAAGATGTAGTGAATGTTCTCCATATGAACAAAGTGAGAACAGCTGGATAGTAGAATATGAACAGGTGGTAACTGAGGTTGTATACTTAATTGTTCTACTACTATAAATAATCTACTACAAGTTAAACATTTTGCCAATGTACTTGAGCATGTCTCACATTCATAATGTATTCAATAACTAGATAATTTAGGATCTGGTATGCTAATTCCATCAAAATTTCAGACTGAAAGCCTGGCTTTATGCTTTGTAGGTGAAAACTTACTGCCAGTATCATCTGTGTGACTTTCTGATCTTCTGAAGTTATTTTTTCATTTGCTTACTCATCTGTAAAGATTGAGTAGAATATGAATGGATTTTTGAAAAACAGAACTGTCAGCTAATTGTGGCATTGCACATAATCCCTGACGGTGGTGCAGGCAGCCTTCAGAGCTTATACAGCCCCATTCAGGCCTGATGGAGGCACAGAAGACAGACAGGAGATCAGGGGAATTTGAAGCTACCTCTTCACTTATATTTATCATTATGGCACAAATGTTTAGCGCTGTTTGTTGGCTTAGGTAAGGGTGTCAGGGTGGTCTTATTTTTTAGTAGACTTCAAGACTGTGTGTCCAGCTTGGCTCACTTTAATATCTTCCATTAGATTCTTTACAGAAGTCTCCACTTCCCTTTTCTCTTTAAATGACTTCCCTTAGGCCCTGTGTCCATATAAAAATACTATTACATTATTATTTATTACCAATTCTAAACAATTTCTTACATTATACAAATGTCCAGTGTTTTATTTTAAGAAAGCTTTTTTTGTTTGTTTGCTTTTAAACATCCATGTTTATTTTTTCACAATACAGGATTTCTTCCCTAAGGTATGGTCACCAGAATTTTCCTACACCAATGTGCCCACAGTTCTCCAACAAACACCACTGCAAGCTCCTCTCACCCTTTCTCTACTTCTCTCATCTCCCTCTCCTCCAGATAGTGCCTATTCAAGTCTTCCAAATGTAAAACATGGGGGTAAATGATGGGAGAACTTGGTTAGTTGACATTAGACTCGTCCACCAGCCTCAGTTTAATAATGGATTTCCACTGCCTTTTCAGTGTAAAGATGAACTTCACAGTGGCTTCCTCACAAGTGGTTGGATGTGAGTACTGACTCATTTTGTGGTGCCTACTATGAGATAGACTAAGATTACAATAATGCTCTAGTTTGAGTGGATACCTTTGGTGGGAGACTGGGGGTTGATGAATTTGCCTTAAGTCAAAAAAAATAGTAAATGATGAGCAACATGGACATTAGTTACTATTAATTTATGAGTAGTTCATAAAAATTACAATATAATACTATTCATTGGAAAAAGTGGAGAGACTAGAGATTCATGAAAAGAAAATTCCTTCACAATTCCTTCCTATAGATTGCCATGGCTGTTACTGAGCTGCCTTTGTTTCTGTGTACAAATGCATGTCATAAAAATAATATATTGTTTTGTAACCAGCTTCTTTCATTTGGTGGCACATCATGGACATCTTTGAATCTGCAACATCACTTATTGGATACAAAAGAGTCTATCTTAGGACAAAAATTACTGAAATTCATATGGAATAACAAAAGACATCGTATATCAAAAAGCCTCCTGACCAGAAAAAAAGTAATTGGAGGTATTACAATTCCAAACTTCAAACTATGCTACAAAGCCATAATAATTAAAACAGCATGGTATTGGTACAAAAACAGTCAGACCAATGGAACAGAATTGAGTGCCCTGAAATAAAGCCACACATATATAGTCAGCTAATCTTCAACAAAGGAGTGGAAAAACTTACCTTGGAACAAGTATAGCCTCTTCAATAAATGGTGCTGGGAAAACTGGACTAAGACATGCAAAAAATGGACCAAGAAAACTCCCTTTCTCCATGTACAAAAATCAACTCAAAATGGATAAGAGACTTAGAGGTCAGACCTGAAACCATAGCATACATAGAGGAAAACTTGGGCAAAACTCTCCAAGAATTACAGTTCAGAAATCCCTTTCTGGAAACATCTACAGAAGGCAAAGAAAATGAAGGAAAACATAAACAGATGGAACTACATCAAACTAAAAAGCTCTGTACAGCAAAAGAGATAACAGAAAAAACTAAAAGATGCCCAACCGAATGGGAAAACATTTTTGCCCTCCACTTGAATGACAAGGGTTTAATAACGAAGATCCACAAGGAACTCACACAACTAAACAAAAGCAAAACAAAAAGCCCAATAAAAAAATGGGGAGAAGAACTAAAAAGACACTTCTCCAAAGAAGAAATACAAATGGCCAACAGGCATATGAAAAATTTCTCAACGTTGCTAGTAATAAGGGAAATGCAAATCAAAACCACAATGAGATGATACCACCTTACACCAGTAAGAATGGCCCATATCCAAAGAACGGGCAAAAAGAATTGCTGGCGAGGATGTGGAGAGAAAGGAACACTATTACACTGCTGGTGGGAATGTAAACTAGTCCAACCACTATGGAAAGCTGTGTGGAGGACCCTCAAGTTAATGAAAATGGATCTACCATTTGACCCAGCAATTACTCTCTTGGGAATCTACCCAAAAGAGACCTCAATGTGGGTACAAAGGGACACCTGTGCTTGGATGTTTACAGCGCACAATTTATAACTGCAAGGTAATGGAAGCAACCTAAATGCCCCAAAACAGATGACTGGATAAAAAAAATGTGGTATATATACACAATGGGATATTACTCATCAATTAAAAATGACAAATTCGACGATTTTATAACAACATGGATGTACTTAGAAGAAATCATATTAGCAGAAACAAGTCATAAAGAAAAAGACAGAAACCAAGTGGTTTCACTAATATATGGGATATAGTGAAAAAATAAACAAAAGACTTGAGGAAAAGTCAAAACAAGCTAAGCACCAAACTGAAGCTGAAGCGCACAACTTTGAGCAGGAGGGAAAGGGGGGGAGGGATGGAGAGGAGGGTGGGGGGGTAAACCCTGGGATTACAATGTTGTGAAATTTATATATAAATAAAAAAGTATCTTTACAAATATTACATATATTACAAAAATATTTAATACATCTCCTCCAATCTGGAAACTTTGTGATGAGATACACATCCTTTGGGTTAATTTTTTATACATTTGCATAATTTAAGTTTCTAGAAATGTAATTTCTGAGCTGAAGGCTATGAATATTTTTAAGGGGCATATTATATATAGTCAAATTCATTCCAGAAATATTGTTCTTAAGCCAATTCACAGTCCCACTTCATTTCTCCAGCCTCTAGTAAAATTATCATTAAAAACTCAGTCAATAAATATATTGCCTTCTTGTAGTTGCATTTTATCTCTTTGATTCCTAGTGAGATCAAGTCTTTTTTATCTTACTATTTGAATTTCTTCTTTTCTCTTAAATTTTACTTTTAATACCAATTCTTAGAAAAAGCAAACACAAGGTCAAAGTTTGTGACCATGCTTATTGCACCTTCTCTGAGGAAAGAAAAACATCTTTTGTGATGTCAAATTATGAAGTGGAAAACAAATTAACTGGATGAGACACCTGGGCTCATCAGGCATATTTTGAAGATGCTTGTCACCATGGCACACATGGTATCATGCTTTCCTGGTCTTTAGTACTCTTGACATGAGCCCATCAGTCTAAAGGGCTCCAGACTATGGTATGATGGGCAAGAAATAGGAAGAACATATTCTTGTAGCCTAGTTAATTTGACTTGCACCCCATAATGCAGCGCTCTCTCCAGATTCTGGATGATTGTGTCTGTCTGCTCCTGTGGAGCTTCTGTGGGTCCCCTACATAATTTCAAAGCCCACTGAATATACATTCTTCCTCCCCAAAACTCCTCTTCCCTGTGCTATGTCTCATTGTCAGTTAGTATAACAATCTACTCAGAGTACCAACCTATAGGACTTTGTTTTCTTTCCAAATACCTCTAGACTTTCTACTATATTCAAATCAAGTATTTGCAATCTTAATAATCTGATAGACACCTTCAAACACTAGTAAGTGCCAAATTCTATTCTCAAATGGGAGAGGGTCAGGGATGAGAAGAAAACAGCCCAAGACCTAGTTTCTTAGGGAGGTGTGCAGGTGAACACACAATAAAAAAGTAAGACAGGTGATTATTTTGAGGATTGTCTTTGATTGCTAAAAGTGGCAGTATTTAACTTAAGACTTGAAGAGACAGTCCATTAGGATGCTGGAAATAGCACTCAAGAGAGGGAATATGGTAATTTAGGAGACAGAAGACCTTAACAGACTCAAGCAACAGAAAGGTGGTCATGTGGCTGGCACTGGGGAGATTAAGGTGTGAGTGAAATCATTTGTGGAGATAATGAATTATATATATATATATATATATATATATATATATATATATATATATATATATATAACATGATGGGAAACCTTAAAAAATTTTAAGTAAAAAATGTGATTTAAAAAAAAAAAACTGGTTACTATTAGAAACTGGCTTACAGTGGTACAAAGGTGAAAGCAGGGAGATGAGTTAGAGTATTGTAATAGCTCATCTGTAATATCTTGGTGATTTGGATCTAGGTGGTGGCAATGGAGAACTGGTAGACTTAAAGTTAAGGTCAGTCATCCCTTTACTTTTCAATCTCAGAATGCACTTTAGCTGTAAAAGTTGTTTACTTTCTCTAGCATGTACACTCAGTGACACCCATAACTCCCTGAATGCTCATGCCCAGTTGACTCCTTTCTAGAACATGTACATGCCTACTCTCTTCCCTCTACTCCCACTTCTGGATGATCACCAAGAATGAGGCTTGTTTCCAAATTTGCATATACCAGCTGCATTTAAAATTAAATTTACGCAAGTTTATTAATATACCTGAAATAAAATATGAGAACAAAGTAAATGATCATTTCTAGAGGATTCTAGGTAAAAAATTGAAGACTTGGTAAGAGGCAGGATAACAGTTAACAGTATTTAAAAAACAGTAAAACTGTGCTATTTCCTGACCCTCACATTCCCATAACTCATCACAAAAATTCTCTACTATAATACTTAAAATACTGCACTATATACAGATCAGACTATGGAAAACCTTATTGCGCTGAACTTGTAAGGAACTTATGCTTCTCAATAATTCTTATAACTCAGTGTCAACATATAATACTGTTTGTTGGATGAGCAAATAAAAAAAGGCTACCTACTTTACTCTCTTGATGAGAGCTATCTTTGTAAACATTTAACGATGTTATGCCCATACTAAACTGTTATGAACTGAATGTTCATAGGCTGCTTCCCCCACTCCATTTCAGGTGTTGAAACTTTAACCCCTGCAAGGCTAAATTTGGAAATGAAGTCATAAGGAGGTAGTTAAGGTTAAATGAGTCATAAAGATGGGGCTTCCATGGAATAAGACTGTGTCCTCATGTGTGTGTGACATCAGAGATCACCCTTCAAATGCACAAGCACTGAAAGGGTGTGTGGATGCACAATAAGGAGGTGCAACTTAAGGGGAGAGTTTGCACCAGACTCCCTGCTAGTGACTTGATCTTTGACTTCTGTGTTCAGAGAAAGCAGGAAATAAATGTTGATTGTTTAAGCCATCCAGTGTGTGGTATTTTGCTGTGGTACTAGCCTGAGCAGAGGAATATATATACAGAAAGAACATTTTTCATATTTTTTCATATTTTGTCAAAAACAGAACTGATGTCCAATAGATACTTTTTTCTTTAAGAAGCTCTTCCTCATCTCTACACCCCTCAAAAGCTTACAATCCAATTTTAAATGGATCTGCAATCCAAATTTAAGATGGTTTTTATCTTTGAACAATGAAGGCAACACTACAACTTATAGTGGTTCCTCATACTTATCATACCTCCTTTCTGCAAGAAAACTTATGTAGTACCTATGAGCATGGTCTGAGATCAGGGGGAAATAAGGGTAAGGACTTCATCAGCCAAGTGCTTGATGTTTTATGGGAAAAGCAAGAAATTTCCTGGGAGCTACCAGCAGACTTCAATATCTCATGGGTCATAATTTTGCAACAGGTGCAAACCTAACTGCAAGTGGAGCTGACAAGACAAGTATTTCTCCAAATATTTTCCAGGTATGGCAAAGGAGAAAAGGCACTGTTTTGCAACCATCCCAGTCTGGATAGGTTCATCACTGGTTCTAGCAACTAGCGAGTGTTGGAGGCCTTGGCATTGTTTTCACAGAATTTTGAATAATATACAGGGGAGAAACAAGAGAAAAACAAATTGAGTTTCTAATTCCCCTTTGCGTTCTTGTGCTCATCTTCCCTTTCACCCAGGGTGATACCACCCTTTTATCCCCTCCCTCCTAGGCTCGGGTGTGCACAATTACAATATGTGCATACTCATTGTGCCAGGGGTACACAATCATGGGCAGAGCATGATACTGCAAGTGCTTGTATAGAGGTTAATGGCATAGGGTATGAAAGACCCTGAAAACTCATTTTACCCTACAGGAATACAAAGATCTGATGGATTACCCAATGAATAGTTTTTCCAATACAGGGACCTGGACAGGAAGGTAACTATTTCTCAAGAGGAAACCCTCTAGTTACAAGTTCAATCAACCAAGGTGGGGCTGTACATTTCATAAGTTAGTAAAGGACTTTAGCCACCATGTAAAACTAATGCCTCTTTGATTACAATTGTTTAGGCTGCAGGCATTATGTTAAGGTATTTAAGAGCTATACCTATTCTTACCTGTATTGCAAAACTAAAATGCTACCTTTTATCTACTGAATATACATTGGCTGTTCTGCTTTTTATTGCAGTTTGTTATGTGTAGAGATGACAGTTATACTTTTTTGTAAATGAAAAATATAAGAAAGTGGCAAGTGGGATCTAATTTGTGGCTATGGTTAAAACCATAACTTCCCAGGTAGCTGGGATTACAGGCGAGCACCACCATGCCCAGCTAATATTTATTCATTTTTTTCAGACTAATTTCCCTTACTTTCCCTGATTCTCAAAGTAACTGATCGTTTATTTAAACATTTCTTTACGAGTTAAAATCAATACATTTCCTGGTTTAGCTGTACCTCACAAATATTTATATATTACACTTTAGTTGTTACTCAATTTGTAATACTTTTTAATACTTTTTTTGTAATACTTTTTAAATGTTCTTAAGGGTTCACTCTCTGTCTCATGGGTTACTGCAATTTCAATTATGCATTTGTTATTTGACATGGTATTATTCACTAAAGCTTGAATTCCCTGTCTAAATATTTACTTTCTCGCTTGACTTTTTTTCTTTTCTTTTCTTTTCTTTTTTTGTTAAAAAAAATTGTTTTGAAAAGTATTGCTTTAAGGAGTGAAAACACCTTAAATAATAGAACATTATACAAGTGTTATATCTCTTATTCTGAATTTTCACAGTATGATTTCAGGTGGGGATGAAATATTAAAAGAGACGGAAGTCACATATAACAGAGATAAAGACTTTTTTTGAGACTAGGTCTCGCTATTTTGCCGGGGAACCCTAGGCTCGCGTTGCCTGGGGTACCATGGACTTAAGCGATCCCCAGCCTTAGCTTCCCAGGTATGGCAGTGGCCCCACAGCAAAGCCCCAACAGAGGAGACCTACCATCAGCTGAGGGCTGTCCCTGCGAGGCTCTGCTCTTCCAAAACATATGGCTGAGAGTCAAGCCCCCAAAGCCAAAGACCAGAAGCATGACTGAAGGAGCAACAAAATGTTGCAGAAACTGTGGAGATGAGACCCACCAAGAAACAAAAAACAATCATACAAGCCAAAGGTGCTCCAATCGGCCTACGAAGGCAAAAAGTACAGGAAAGTACAAAAGTACAGGAAAGATAAACAGCAGCTCCACCAAGTCCCGGGAAATAGCACCCTCACCAAGGATGAGGAAATGGATCCAGAAAAGAAAAAAAAAAAAAAAGACTAAAGGGCTAAACATGGACAAACAACAAAAAGAAAGGAGGCAAAGTGACCAGGATGTGGTGTGGGGGGGTATTCCCATGGGGATCAGCAATTATACAATCATGTATTGTAAAAAATCAAAAAATAAAATTAAAAAATTAAAAAAATAAATTAATTAAAAATGAATAAATTTAAACATTTTCTATGTATATAATCATATCATCTAGAAAAAAAGAGCAGTTTTATTTTTACTACCTTTCTTACATATATGCCTTTTGTTTACGTTCTTGCCTTGTGCAATGAGTAAAATAGAAAAGCAGCACAGCAAAAAAACAACTTAAATGTTAAAGTGAATAACACAAATCATAGCAAGATTTGTCAAATAAAGTAGAGGGAAAATTCAAATAGCTAGTGCCTAGAATGAAATGAGAGTACTACGGGGTCTATAATCATTAAAATGAAAATAAAGGGATATTTCATTTGTTAGCTTCAAAAAAACGGATGTTTATGCAGCACTATTTATAATTGCAAGGTCCTGGAAACAACCCAAAAGCCCCAAGACAGATGACTGGATGAAAAAGATGTGGTATATCTATTACTCATCAATTAAAAATGACAAATTTGATGATTTTATGGTAACATGGATGTACCTAGAAGAAATCATACTGGCAGAAACAAGTCAGAAGGAAAAAGACAAAAACCAAATGGTTTCACTAATATATGGACAACCAAATGAAAGTACACAACTGCAGGAGGGGACTAGCTGGAGTAGCCAGGGAGGGGAGGTGGTGGTGGACCCCCAGGGATCACAATGTGTGAAATATATATATATATATATAATTAATTAAAAAAAACCCATAACTTGACTTTATTAATTCTACACTCTGGCCAGAAACTTATACATAGTTTACAACTGGCTAGCCTTTTTAGTTTGTGCTCTATATTGTTACTTAAACTGTATTTTTATTGATATATCATTGATTTACAATACATGACAAACCTTAGAATAATTTATTTTTAATAATATTTTAATGATTCATCATTGGTTTACAGTATTTTATAAACTTTGTGTGTACAGCTTCACATCTTAATGTTAATGAATACTTTATTCAATCACTACAAATGTCCTAGTGCCTTCCAGACGAGATAAAGGAAAACCTCTCTCGTTAACCGTCCCTACGAAAACTTAGGGACTGATTTACTGAAATGGCCTTCTGAGACCGCATTGGCGTAGCTGGGTTTCTTAATCAGAGATAGCGACCACCTGCCTACACTGCCCCTTCCTCAATTACTTTTAGACTTTAGAACATTGTCTCTCAGGTTTGTCTTCTTTGAAATTCAACAGGCCCTAGCCCTGTGTCCCTAGTGTCCCCCTGTGTCCCCCTTTCTTTTGTTAATACAGTTGTCTCATAGTTCATACTTCCATTTGACCCCCGGCTGTGGCTGGGCAATTTCTTCTGGTCGATTCATTCGTCGTACGTTGCGTCTGGTGGCCCACAGCCGTTCACACTATTAAATTGACCTACCTGCCCTCCTACTTTTCTCTCCCCATTGGTAATGATATTTTCCTATTAGATATTTTTGTTGTATTTATAAGTTCATTTACTTGTAAATGATTCATTTGTATTCTCTAAATGATACTACTGCAGTAATTATTTCACTTTGTTTAGCATGATCACTTCAAATTCTATTTGTTTCAAAAAGACAAGATTTAATTCTCTTTAATAGCTGAATAGTATTCCATTGAGTATATATACTAATCCACAATTTTTTAACCTGCAGATCCATGGATGGGCACCTAGGTTGTTTCTGTTTACTGACTATTGTGAATAATGCTGTTAAGAACATAGAGATGCAAGCATATTTTTTAAATTCCATTTTCCCATATTCTTCAGATTAATTCCTATGAGTGACAGTTGTATTATATGGTATTTCTATTTTTAGTTTTAAATGTAATTTCTGTAGTGGTTGCACCAGTTTACATTTCCATCAACAGTGTATGAGGATTCCTTTTCCTAAAGGATCTCAGCAACACAAGTTGCTTCCATTTTTTCTAGCACTTACTGAATTTCCTTTAGACAAAGTCTTTTCAGACATGAATGGTTTTATCTACATTGAAGATTTATTTTGGTAATTTACAATTAGGTTATCTAGTTTCTAAAAAAGTTTTTTTTTTTTTTTTTTAAATTTTAACTATCTATACATAAGCACTAACAGAGGCAATACTCTTTCACATCATTTAAATCCCCTAGCACTGAGTCAATTCAACATTATAGTCAAGTTCAATATTTCAATACCACAAACTTTTTGCTTTGGTTATGATTATCATGTTGCTGAGAGATTCTGTTTTTGGCTAGTATAAGTTCCACTACAGGTTACTACAAATTTCTACCGATCTGATAGAGGCTCTTTCCGAATTTGTCAGTCCTTTTATAACTTGTTTTTCCAGGATCCCAGTTCTGGTGGAGCAGAACATGCCTGACTCATGAGCAATAACTATCAGTGATTTTCTGCTTTTGTAGTCCTTATCACTTTTAATTTCATTTCCAGGTCAATCATTCATTGTGACCTTTATTGGCCACCTTAGCAGTGAATTTTGTGTGCTTAAAGAGCAATTCAACCTGAGATTAAATCAAACACAGGGTAATAGATACTATGGAGAGAGATGGCATATACCAGATGTGCCAGTCAGCTGCCTGTGTAATATGCTGCAATGTGAGGAATGTTACCATGTCACCAGGCAGAAGGAATTTTGGGTCACCATCCTATGTGATCTGTCACTGACTCAAGTATTTGTTATGCATTGCATGTCTTTAGCTGAAAAAACAAAAACTCCTTTATTCCTAAAGTAACTTTGAAGTCAAGTTGTTCTTAAACCTAAGGCTAATATTCCTTTCTACTATCACAGGCAGTTCAACTAGACTACATAGATGATTCCACTGAAGGATATGGTTTTCCTTTTGGTCTACCTCCCACATTTCCATTATGTTTACTGAGGTGAAGTACTTTTACATTTTTGTATATGCTCTGGGAGTTTTCTAAGTAAATGTGTTTTAAAATGGTTAGTCTTTGCATAGTTGATGCATAAAACACGTCTGCTAGGTTTTATGATAGTATTGTTGCATAAATTTAATTTTTAAAGTTAAGAGTATCAACAAAAGTGTTTTGTTTTAGATATGTTCATTTTTTTAATCAATATTGGTTACATTTGAAGTACATTGCCCCTATTCACAAAGACTTAGAACTATCAGTAATATAAAGTGCAAACTTAATTAAATTTACAATATTAAGAGAGTGGGATAAGAACATAGAGATTGGAGGGGAAATGGCATTCAACATCTGTACAATACAGCTACTGCTGAACTGAAAAAAATAATTTATTAAATGAACATAATACTGGGAATAAAATGAACTATTAGAGTAAAAAAGTAACTTTAAATATAAATAATAGCAGTTTATCTAGTTAACAAAAGCTTTTTTTTCCTGACCCATTCAAAATGTAAAGTACAATTTTTTTAAAGTCCAGGCTTTCAAAGTGTATGGTTCACATTATAACACCATGCAGCACTTTAGCAAAGATCATCCTGATTTATCAGACTGAAATAATATTAACTTAAATGATTGTTCTTTTAAAAATCCTTTTCAAATTCTACAATATTTTTAAATGAACAAGTAGACTATTCTATTTTATTTTCTTTTGTCTTTCAGAACAGTAAACACATTACTAGTATATATCTCCACTTTGTGGAAAATATTGTCTGATACGCACACTTGTGCATTTTTACAAAGACCTTAAAAACTTTGCATACTTTGGTAAAAAGCAGTCTTTTTTTCTTAACTTGAAGGTTAACAATAGTCAATGCATATGTTAAATTATGTTGGTAGAACTTAAGCAACCACATCTTAATATATACATCAAGATACTGATACATTTTTAGTTAGCAAAGAAAAAACCTTGGAGACTGTTATTTTATTTCCCCAGTAAGTTTCCCTCCATTTTTAGAAAGAATATGTAACTCAATAATAACAACTAGTATTTCATAATGCTAGCATGACTATAATTCTTATTAACAACAATATAACAATATGCAGAACAGTCGAAGTATAAAATGAACATATGATAAAATGAAATAAGGCACTTTAAACAACAATTTGCAAAATGTAACATTTTTTCATAAAGCTGACTCACAGACACTAGAAGACTTTTGTAAAAAGTAAGAGTAAAGGCACTACAGAATTCTTTTCCATAACCCAATTATTAAATAAATTTACCAGTTAAACTTGGCACAAAATATTTTAATTATCATAAAGTGCATCATTTGGCTAAATATATTACAAAAGAAAATCCACCATAACACACTGTAGCAACATATTCATCTACGTAGAAATAAAAATGCCATGCCAGGAGTCAACAAAGTTAAGAACGTTGTAATATGGCTTTTTTATTTTTATTTTTTTTGCATTTACTTAGAATCTATAGTATATTTTCAAAAGGGTATGCCTTCATTAGCAAAAACGAGGTAGTATCTGGAAGAGGCAAACCCACTGATTCATACATATAGGTTTAAGATAAAATGTGGAAAATAAACAAATATAATAAACTGGAAAATTATATTTTTATATTAATGAATTAACATTTAAAATCAAGGCTATTTTTTCATGTTAGCTTGTTATTATATCTCCTTTAAATAGCTTCCTTTTGTTACTGGAATTTTTCTTCCTCTTAAATAGCAGTAATATTTCAAGTAAGCATTTTTCTTTTAAATTTAGAGATGGCAAATGTGTCAGCATCTAGAATTTGATATATTTTTATTACTGATTTAATCCACTAATGAAAACATGTCATGTCAGAGTTACAAAGAAGTACCTATCAAGTAGATATAACAACATGCAATTAATATCCATTTGTCCATTGCAAATGATTTAAAACACACACACAACACATGCACACATTAGTTTGGAGCAATATACTGGCAAAACACCAAAATAATTTCTGCACAGCATATAAGAATGTGGGTTTTGTAACAGAACTTGAGCTAGAATTTTTTAGTGTACTGAATACAAAGATTGGATTAAACATTTTAAAGCAGCAGTGAATATATTTTCTATACCAATAACTTAAAAAAATCTTTTCTTTATATAAACTTTATACATGTACATTCTAGCTATTTTCTGTAAATATTCCAGTCTATTTTTTTCTTTTTAAATAGTTATCATTCTAATCTAAATCTGCTGAAACATAAGAAGATGGGCGCTTCTTGTGATGAATTAGTCTTCTTCAGTATTATATGCCACTTCTGCTACTTCTATCTCTGAGATAGAATTTTCAGGTTCACTGACACTTAAGCTTGGGTTATTATCAGCTCTACAAAAAAAGAAAAAGAAAAGAAAAAAGAAATATCAGTGAGGAGACTGCATATATTCTATTTCATTTCATTATTACCTTTAAAATCTTTTCCCTTATGGAAAGAATGAAATATTTAATGGAAAAGATCTAATGGAAAAGAACACTTATAGAAATTGAATGTTTTAATGTTATTGTTACTATGTAACAACTTAGGAAATAATTTTTGAACTCTTAATTCTCCCAGGAACCATTTATCAATAAAAGTCTAGTTTATAATTTTGTTTTTATAATTTGTTTTCATAATTACAGTTTTACCTTTACCAACAAAGCAATAATAATTCCCTAGGGTTTATCTGCAATAAAAATTCTGATTAGGTAGTCTACTATACTGTTCCATCTTTTAAATGGAAAAAGAGTAACATTAATTTTTCAACACTGAAATATGAATGAAATATTAACTGAATCAGAGCCCACTTACTTTTCAGACATAGTATCAAAAAAGTAAGAAAACCTACAGTCTGGATGCCAGATTCATGAATGCCAACGGCTAGAAGATCTATAATCTTTGTCTGTTTGCTAACCAGATTCATGATACAATAACATCAAACTCTCAAAAAGACAACAGTATTTTCCATCTAATCATTCAGATGATTAGGCTATAATAAACTATTATATACCCAGATTCTTGTTCAACCTCAAGTGCAGAGGACTCCACCTTTAGGATCTGTTCTTCTGTTCTTGACACATGAAGTGGTTCTTCAGGTTCTAAGGATAATGCTCTAAAAGTAAATCATAGCAACGAGTTATTTTCTATGAATAAAATTTGTATATATTTATTGATCCAGATATATGTAACTTTAATAGTATCTAGCTTTTAGGTCTTAATGTAGTCATCTGGCTAAATAAAATGCTAACTCAAGTACAAGAAATTTGTACTTGATTTCAACATCAATTCAATATATTTTGCAGAGAGCAAACTAAAACTTTCATCTATGAAAAGTTGGCATAAATGCCTAGATGATACCAAGATACAGTTGAAATTGGTATTTATCTGACTGAATGGCTAGATACTAATTTTTCATATGTCCGGTGTTTCCTAAATAAAAAATCAAAAGATAGTCTTTCTAATCTACAAGGAATGGGGCAACAATCTATGACTTTTACCATTAGAAATTTCCTAAATCATTAAAATACAAAGGGCATTTATGCCAGTGTATTAAGACCTGAATTAATCAAACTGAAGATGTAAGTATCACAACACACCTGAGTCTGTTCTCCAATGTGTCTATATGAAGTTGCTTCTCACTGAGCAGTTTCTTCAGTGATTCTACCTCTTTTTGTTTTTCAAGTAGTTCTTTTTGAAAACGGTAGTTTGTCTCTTCTAAAGTTTCACAGAAAGCCTTAACCCCAAAAAAGGACACATGCATAAAAACCGAGTTATTTATATAGTATCTCAATCATGAACATAACTAAAGAGTTAAGGAACATGGATAACTAGTAGACTGTATGCAACCCAAATGATTTGTTCTTAACACTAACTTCTGAGGTTTCTGCTATCCTGTTCTTAATCTCTAGTTAGATGGGGACTTTTAACTCAACTTGAGAATTATTAAGCAGTAAACCCAAATGCTTGAAGTAAGTATATAATATCTCCCCAACTAGAATTAGCAAGAAAATTACTAATAAACATTGTTTTAACTTCCATTCTATTTCACTCTCCAGCTAATCTTCAGGAGGAACAAGAACATATATAACACAAACCCTATCATAAAACAGGTGAGGGACCAGGTAAAAATTCAGCCCACAAACCTGAGCTGGACAAAGTAGATGGACAATCAAAAGAACCAATGCATGCGAGACAGGAGAAACATCTATGGAAACAAGATGTCACAAAGCATACCTGTGCACTCAATGGGTCTGGAAGACCCAAGACCTCATTTTGGAGATGCCTTCTAGGAGAGCAAGGCGCCTCTCCCCCACCACAGGAGAGGAAAGGAAAGCCAAAGACTGGGGGCATCGGCCCCACTGCAAAGCTGCAAACTGGCAGAGGAGATGATCTACAATAGCCAATCACAAATGCCTATATCCACAGAGAAACTTCTTCACCGACACTGGTAGGGGGTAAGACCCCCCCTAAATCTGATCCCAGAACTATAAGGTAAAGCGGCAAAACAACAGAGATGGTATTGAAGAAGACAGCCTCCAACAAGAAAGCATGGGAAGACCACAAATAAATATAGACTGGCTATCCAATGCAAACTTAAGACTGAAAACCTACCATCAAAGCTCACCTGGTTCCAAGAACATAGACTCCCACCCAGCGAAAGAACACTACCACAGGAAATAAAGGGACTAATGGATTTAACACAGACTAGCAAACAACAAAGAGTGGGGTGTGAGAGAATGGAGGGGGCACCTGAGGAAGTGGGAGTATCCCAACTTGAGGTTGTGATCTAAAGAATAAAAATAAGTAAAACTTAAAAAAAAAAAAAGCTAACAACAAGAAAAAATGATCAGTATAAAAGTAATTATGGGAATACAAATCAAAATTACAATAAAAATATCACTATATACCCATGAGAACATCTATTATCCAAAAAGACAGATATAGTAAAAATGTTTGTGAGATTGGAGAAATGAGAACTCTTCTACACCCTGGTTTGTAAACTGGTATAGCCACTTCAAAAAAAGTTTGCAAGTATCTGAAAAATGTCGAACATTCTATAACCAACTACTCTACTTCTAATGATAAACCCAAGAGAAATGAAAACATGTCCACACCAGAGTTGCCAAGGCCATTTCTCATAGCAATAATAATAGTATGAAACTGGATATAATTCAGATGTTTCTCAACTGCATATAGAATACAAATGTGTTACTATATATATAATATATATGTATTATATATATAAAATGTATGTATGTATGAATGAATGTATGTATAACTGTATGTATGTACGTAAGGTATGTAACTACGTTTTTTATATATATATAATTTCCTTTATATAAATGTAAACGGTGTAATATATACAATATGTTTACATAAAACATTATGCATATTGAATATTGATTATATATAAATATAATTACTATTTTATCCAGCTCTCTCTCCCCCTGATTCTTTTGCACAAAATAACCAGAAAGTGCAAATACATAAAGACCGAAAGCAGATCAGTGGTTGTCTGGGGCTGAAAGAATAGACTGACTACAAGATGGTTTATAGAAATTCTTTGTGAGTTGATGGGAACATTCTAAAACTGTTTTATGGTAGCATATGGTAGCAATGGTAGCATAACTCTACAAATATAATAAAAATTATTAAATTGCATATTTACAATGATATAGTGGAGAGTAAATGGATGAATTTTATGGATGAAAACTTTACGTCAATAAAGTTGTTTTTTAAAAAAGAACTATGACATTCACTCTCATACAAAGAACTGTCTCAGTTTAATCAAAAATGCAACAAATCTAGCAATTAAATCTGTTCCATTTAAACACCATTACACATTTGGGAGAAAACTAAATCCTACCTAGTCTATTATTACCAAACCTGTTTTGTCCATTGAGCCAACTGTTTTGAGAAATAGGCCATTTGAGCACATCAATTACTGTAATTTGAGTAGCATCAAGTTTGAGCTGAATTGATAACAAGACAATAACTTTCACCTCTAAAAAGTAAGTTTCAAAATTGATTTTAACTGTAGGTTCTCTGACACTCAAAGAAACTGCAGCATACAAACAGCACTTTTAACTTCAAATAAATACACTGTGTTTTAAAACTATTTGGACTAAAATGTAGGATCAGATTTTTGAAAAAGAGACTAAAATGTAGGATTAGATTTTAAAGTTAATTTGATTATATGAATCTATGAATTATTATTTTTTCACTGAACTAGTAGGTATGTAACTAGGTATGTATGAAAAAGAAACATTTTACCAAAATATTAACAGCTTTCTGTGCAAAACTAACATGGTCTAAAGTTCTAATATTCTGCCTGCAATTCCCTTCAAGAAACAATGTCGTAATTGTACTGTATTATTTGTTCCTCTTTTCATGTGATATGTAAAACAGCACTTACCCTGCTTTCTTCGAGGCTATCAAATGGACCCGGGGGATCATCCAGACAAAGAAATTCTCTCACTGCAAGGCTTTTCAAAGGGAAAAAATGAGTAGGGATATTAATAAGTATATGAAAGGTAGCAAAAATTAGAAGGAACTTTGAAAATATAAGTGTTAACCAAATGGTTCTAATGATATAACAAAATAAGCAGTTAGTTTTAAAGAAAGAAATTTTGTAATCGAGACATGTACTTCTGAAAACAAAAACAGTAAAATATTTGCTGTGCTTATTAATGATGCAAAATTTAAAAGCAGCACAAAACAACCTAAAGCAATAATTTTATTTTACTACAACATACATATTGTGCAACATTAGCTCTCTCCCCTCCATCTGTCTTTACATATTATTTACTCTGACAAACTGAGTTACATGCTCGGACTGGTATGGGACCTGTGCCATATTACTTCTGAATAGTAATGACAATGAGAGATATAATCTGAAAAAAAGACGTAGGAAAGTAATATGCCAGTTTTAATGGATAGACTTTCAATTCAGAAATGACTGCGTGGTAACCCCAGACTTTCAAGATACCTTTTAATTATTTCTTTCTGACTCATATTCATCTTCTAACCCACAGCTTTTCAATGCCCTCAAATTCTACCTCCTCATTCCAATATTATTTGATCATTGCAAAGAGGACTGATTTTATCCTTTCTGTTTCTGCTGCTTTCTCATCTTTATACCACATAACAATTCATAAAATCCTTTATTTTTGTTCAAAGAGAAGCTGAATTCTAAGACCAATGAATATATACCCTCAAATTGTCACATTCATCCTAGTATGATATAGGGCCAATACAGATGACTAACTCTTCCTTCCCTCCCTTCATGTGTATTTAAAGAATATTAAAACATTTCTTATACTGTAATTAAAAAATGCTACTTACTGACCACAAAATAGATGATGGGAACCCTAGAATAAATAAGACCTATCTTTTTTCAAGTTTAATTAAGTTATCTTACTATTCCCTAAACATCTGATACATGAAAAAACTAAGTAGGTCAATAGAGGCAAGGCATAGAAGATTCTTTCATGTGGGTTTTCTTAGAATCTTTAATACTCTAGGAAAGTCAAATGAAACATTCTCCCAACTTATCTGGTCAAGAAATCTTCTTTCCCTGAAAGAGTTACTTGTAAATTGAATAAGATCACTGTTCTACCGTATGCAGTTTTGAAACCATAGGATCTCCACTGTAGTAATGCCTAATTCAGTGAGATGGAGATCAATTATCAGTAACTGAAAAGATATACTTCTACCATTTAGATGTGACTAGGCACATTCAGGGCAGTATGACCTTAAAGTCACTTCTTTCACTATTTAAAAAAAAATCAAGAAATCACAAAGTTGAGTTTATTTATGTGGTTCATATTATTTAGTATTTCACTAGATAGAATACATTTGCCTACAGGATAAATTAGAATTCAATTCACCACATTTTTAAAGTAGAGACAGAAAGGTATGCTGAATAAAGGTAAAAAGGGAATGTGTTGCTTTCTCAGTTTAAAAGTCTTCTTTTAAGGTATAAAATATATTTCTTCAAAGGTTTTATTTTTTTTTTAAATTTTATTTATTTCATTGAGGTAACATTGGTTTACAACACTGAATATGTTTTAAAGGTATAGGTTCACACCTCTTCAATTGTTTGTTACCCCACCACACTCACCACCAACATACAAAGTCTTTATTAATTTAAAGTTTGTTAGTTTGTGTACTTGAACTACTAACTTTTCTTTCATCTCTTCAAAAGGTTAAAAAAATATATAGAAAAGCACCTGTGTTCTTCCACATAAAACAGAAAACTGACAGTTGTCATATCTGCATCAGTTTTTGTCCTTAAAATTACTACAGCAGCAAACATCAATAGTTCTGTTTTTCATTCAGTAGTATTTACTAAGCATGGATTTTGTGCTAAGCACTACACATTGAATTGTAAGCAAAACAGTAATGGACATTTCTATTACACATTAACCTTAAAAGCTCGAGAGAGAAATACAATCAAGTAACCACAAAAATAGAAACTGAAATACTATTAAAGTACTGATCAGCCTTTCTCAGTTGGGATTCCATGAGAATAAAACCCAACAGACAATAATTTCATGACTATCTCCTCAGTTCTCTTCAGACTGGTGGTTAGCTAGTATTACCCTAGATACTACTGAATTAATTCATTACACACAATGATTATCTTAAGGCATTAGAAGTTGGCCCATAGAACCAGCATGAAAGGGCTGGTACAGATGCTATGAGAGAGAACTGATGGAGCCTTTGATGCTGGTGTTGGTAGGGAGTGAGGGGGAAGGTGAGAGACTGGTGAGGAAAGCTAGGTACTTAAAAAAGTGAAGTCTGTGTTGAAATCTGAAGGATATAGGAGCATGAGCTGGGGGCACTAGTATGAAACACTATATTCATAGGGAACAGCATATTTGCAAGCCATAAGGAACAATTCGGTGATTTTAGAAAATTAAAAGACTGATATGGCTGATATGACTGAATGTGGGTGGGGAAGAATACTCTAACGTGCAGCTGGAAAGACAGGGACCAAAAAAAATGACCTTGGCAAACTATTTACAAAATATTACCGTGGCTCCAATGGATGAGGGAGAGGATGAAGAAAGCAAGTCTCTGCAATACTTAAGGTGAGAGATAACAGCTTTGTCTATGGTGGTGATGGAAGAAGTAGAAAGATTTGAGTGCATTTAAAATGTAAAAAAAGGGATAAGGGTAATGAGGGACATGACCTCCAGGTTCTGGGCCAAAAGTTGATTGTTAGAGTAGAAAATGTCAGGAGAGTAAGCCGTTAGGTTTGTTGTAAGTTTGAGGTCACAGCAGAGATGTATGATGGAGATGCTAAAGAGGCAATCACATATGAATCCGGAGTTGAAGAAAGGATATGGTTAGTAGTTCCTTTTACAGAGGAAATACTGAAAAAAGGGAGTAGAAAAAGTGAGGTGATAGTTTTTTTTGACTGTTATATGTGAAAAAATGCTGAAGATACTGAGATAGGTTCTCTACAATATGCTGTTGCTGCAATAAGCCTCTCTACTTAATTCAAAATGATTCTAATATCTGATAATGTAAATTCCAAATGCAGATACCCAGCTGATAGAAAATAATAAAGCAATTTACCTGCAAATATAATCTGAAGCAAAAATTCATATGGACCATTTCTTTCCCTTTATAATGGCTTTTGATATTTTTACTTCACCTTTATAAACTGGTCCAATTTCATAATTTTCACATTACTTTGGAGATATGTAAAGAACATTACTCTGAAAATTGTATGCTATCATTTTAAACAAAGCCCCATAATATTCAGGTTTCAGTGACTGTTTAAATAATGCTGAAGTACTGCTGAAGTACTAAAATTAAGTCTACAGTTGGGAGTCTGGAATATATAATACACTGAATTTTTAACTTTGCTGCTTTTAAAAATCAAATACCAAATAAAGCGCTCACTGAAACAAAAAAAAGGCAAGAAAATCCTACCACCTTTTTAGCATGGAAAAAAAAATTTCTGCTATATGTCTGCGGCTGAATGACTACGGTCCTAGATTTATTTTTGTTCTGGACTGCATTTTTATAAACTCTTGTTTTAATTTGTTACATACCAGTTAGCAATGTCCTTGTGAGCTATTAGATTTTGAAGAAATGCTTGTAATCCTAATTGTCTGTCTTCTAAAAAGTCGGCATTGTAATTATCTTTAAACCAGCGTTTTGGTGGAAGAGCTAATCGAAAGCCTGGAAACATATCTTTTAACTGAAAAAGGAAAAAGAAAACACAATATTGAACTCAAATTATATTAATTCTAGAAAAATCTATCCTGCTGATGGTATGAAATAATTAAAAGGAAACAGTCATATTCAGCTAAACTTCTTAGACCTTTGTAATACACAGGAGTTAACAGTTGCTCCAAATCCTTGTCAATATTTGGCATTGTCTGTCTTCACAATATTAGTCATTCCAAGTGGATATGTAGCAGTATTTCTTTTAGATTTTAATTTGCATTTTTGTTGACAAATAAGCTTTAATTCTTCTCATGTGATTAGTAAAATCAACATATTTTCTTTGGTGGATTATCTATTTAAATATTTTGACCCTTTCACCTAAAAAGATTAAGTCATCTTCTTTTACTAAGTTAAAAGAGAAATCCTTATATATTCGGGATACAGGTCCTTTGTCAGATATATGAATTACAAATATTTTCTTCCAAACTTTGGCCTGACTTTTCATTTTAACAGTTTTAATAGCACATATGCTTTAAATTTTAGTGTTACTGAATTCATCCATTTTGTTAATGGTTTATGGTTTTTATTTTTAAGATCATATCTACGAAAACTTTGCTTATGCCATGGCTGAAAAGATCTCCCTCTATTTTTTCCCCCTGTAAGTTTATTGAGTGTAGCATTTACATTTGATTTTTGATCCATTTTGCACATGTGGCTAAAATTCTACTTTTTTAGAGAAGATTTTCCCAATTTTCTTAACTAGATTAGATTTTCCCAGTTACTGTAAACTGTGTAACAAGCTATCTCAAAACTCAAGTGGTAAAACAATCATTTATTAATAAACACATGAACTCTGTGGGGCAGTAATTCATAAAGGGCATGTGAGAATTGGGACTTTAGCTGGAAGACTTGAATGTAGGCAGATAAATCATCTGAAGTTTACTATTTTATATACATATGGTGATGGCACTGCTTGACAACTGAGACCTTAGCTGGGGTTGTCAGTCACAACATGGCCTCTCTGTGCATTTTGGACTTTCTCACAGCATGGAGGACAGGTTTCAAAGAGTTGTATCCTAAGAGAGAAAGCCAGGCTAAAGTTGTATACTTTTTATGATCCAGCTACAGCATCATTTCCACTGTTCTCTACTGGTTGGTGCAATCACAACTTACCCAGGTTCAAGGGGAGGGAAAACAGAGTTGACCTTTTGATGGGCAATGGTAAGATTCTGGAAGAGCATATGGTACTGAAAATATTGCTGTGAGCATTTTTAGAAAAGACAATCTGTCATATATTTTTAAATCATACATCTATTTTTATCTTTTTCAAATCATAAATTTATTTTGAAATGAAGCTTATCTCAATGTGTATAATGCTTATTTAATTTTGAACTCTCTTGTGATTAGACTTGTGATTCCAAATCTAGGCTGCACAGTGAAGTTACACAAAAGCTTTCAAAAATACCTCAGACTATGTCTGAGAGATAAACATTTAATTAGCTGGGGAGTGATTTGGGCATGCTAACTTTTTTCCCAAGGAATTTCAAAGTCGAACTAAGATTGTGAACTATTTACTATATATTACAGGTGCTTACTTATAAATAATGAAGTAAAATTTGGCAGTATACATTAGCTTGAAATTACCTTAATAAACGCTAGTTTCTGTTTCATTAAATTAAAACACTAATACATTTCTGGCAACAATGACATAACAGACATCGATGTTATTATCAAACGGTCTTCAAAAAGGTGTGCATGCATTTTAAAGATCAAGACGGAGACTTTAGCACATCATCTAATTGTTACTTTGTGAAACCCCACAATAGTGAAGAAAGCAAATATAAAATATTACAGATACTAAAAAGTAACGATAAGAGTGTCCATTAACTCAGTAAAGCCAAGAACATTGAAAGTACAGGAAATCTATACCAATTTTACCACAGAAATCTTAAATTGCTCAACAACAGGCAGCATAAGGCAGGAAATTGGAAAACACTTTTCTGGAAAGTTTGAGCAGAACAAGAGAAATGAGCTAATATAGTGATATTAGAAGTTCTCCAAGAAAGGCCCACCTTTGTCACCTTGTAGGGAAACTTGAAAGTCAACAAGTCTCATGCATGGAGTAGAGTTTTCAGTAGCTAACTTTTAATCATGACAAGAAAATCAGAAATTACTATATATAGGCCATGGTTTAACAGGGAATATAAACGGAAAATAAGTTAGAGAAAATAGAGTGCACAAAGAGAAGAAAATACAAATAAACAAAAATACAAAAAATAGTCACTGATATTTCAATGGACTAAAAATATGTATCCAAAAATTAGGAGTTGGTGACAAAAAGTTTTATAAAACTTTTTATTCAGAGGATAAAAAGATGCTCTTTGAAAGGAATGGGGATATCTCCACAACAGAAAAAAAGAATAGTAGTAAACAGGTGAAAAAAGGTAAGCCCCTTTTGTTAAAACAACCCCAAAGGTCTATTTTCTATGTTATATAAAGAACTGAGAACATAAGAAGGGAAGAATTTGAGTAAATTCAGTTCAAAAATATTTCTCTATTAGAGGACATGAGCAGACAAATTATTCTTTTTTTCTATTGATATTCTCTCTCTCCACATGCACACACACCCACTATATCACTGTATACCTCAGGGTTCTCCCACCACCTTGTCACCCATGAAACCATCATTTTGATCCCCTGTGTTCATCCCTCTCTTTCAAGGGATTTCGACCTTCCTCCCCACCCCTCCCTTGCTGTAGGCTTTATTTTTGTGGTCTGTTTGCTAGTTTTAATTTTTCCTTGTCCTTTTATTGTTTTTCCTTATATCGTTCATATAAGTGAGACCATCTGGTATTTCTCTTTTTCTTTCTGGCTTATTTCTGGTAGCATGATTCCTTCTAGCTCCATCTAAGTTGCCACAGATGAGCAGACAAATTAAATTTGCCCAATGTCCAAGAAAATAGAAGAAAATTATAAAGCAGTATTGTGGAACTTCTGTAACTACACAGAACAGATTCTATGGGTCTAGTTTTTACATTTATATATAAGGGATCATAAATAATCATATTGTCCTCTCTGTCTCAGATATATAGCAAGCAGACTCCAGGTGGCCCTATGCCCTTTACTCCTGGCATTGCTTCTGTGATTTTGCTATGTTACACAGTAAAGAGATTTTGCAATGTAATTAGGCTTTCTGATTTGTTGACCTTAAGATACATAATCAATTAGGTGAATCTAATCTTATGATATGAGTCCTTTAGAAGTAGAATAAGTGTTTCTTGGCTGGTAGTAAAAGAGAGTCAGATTGTTGTTCCTTGGCTAAAAGATAAAGGGGTCATGTGCAGTGTCCTTAAAGCAGTCTTTCTGAGCTAAGAACAAGATCTAGCTGATCACTAGCAAGGAAACAGGGACCTTGGTCCTACAACTCTAAGAAACTGAAGTCAGCCAAGGATCCATACTAGCCTGGAATCTGACTCTTTCCCATAGTTTCCAAATAAGAAATCAGTTTGACCTTAAGCATCAGAGTAGCTTAGCCTACACAAGGCAAGTAGATAATAAACAGGTATGGTCTAATATGTTTTTCAAATTCACAAAATTATATAAAAATACATTTATAACTTTGTTACCAATTTTCACATTTCTATACTAAAAATAATTACTTAATTCAAATAATAAACAAGAAAAAGTTACAAATAAATAATAAATGTAGGTGACAGATAAGAATTCAAAACTGAAATGTCAGCTTCAGATTATTAAAGTACTTACTTTATCATTAAGCCTAGAGAAGTCAGTATATCTTCTGAAAACTACCCAACTTTCTTCTGGGGTTTTCCTTACTAGTATTTTATATACCTATTTAGAAAGAGAGATATTTTAAAATTCAAACCAAATATTTTAAAAACTTCTACTTGACAACTCAGATGGTAACATTATATTTCAAAACATAAGCTAAAATACCATCAAATGTACAAATAACATAAGGACCAAAGCAAGATTTTTTTCTTTGGAAAGATAATTATAACAAATGCGTTCTCTGTGCATTACTAGTAATGATTTCATCTGTTCCCAGAGTTTATTTTATGCCAGCATAGTCTAAAATTGACAAAAGAATCAATCATGATTGAAAAAACTCAGAAATAGCCACTGTTGTCACAGATAATCAATGATGTTTAAACTTAGTAACTACCAATATTTTCAAATACATTTGATGTTTTAGTCTTAAAAGTTGAAATATAAGTCCAAAACACCCAGATTAGGTAAAAGTTTACAATTCTACAACTATGCTGAATTGACTAAGTTATTCAAGAGAAAAACGAAGTCAATTTATTTTAAAAAGAACATACTAAAAAATCAGATTTTCTTTAAGTGCAGTTTTAGAGCTTATTGTGAGGAAGTACTACTTACAACAGAATCTCATAAAAATACCTCTTGGTTTTTTAGTACAGGTTTTTGTGCTAACCTAACTACATGGGGCATAGGAATTGCTAAATAATTTGTCCAGTGAGTGACATTCTCAATGTTACATGTCTTCCTTTTTTTTTCCTTCTCCCCCCTCCTTCCATGTGCAAAAAGTTTCAGCTGTAGTTCTAGAGCTACTTTCTAGCCATACCTGGATATTGAACACTTAAAATATGATTAGATGAAACAGAGATGTACTGTGAGTGCAAAATACATACTAATATAAACACCTAAGATGAAAAACGATACCAAAATACTTCATTAAAATGACTTTATACAGGTTATCTGTTGAAATCATATTTTGGATACATTAGGATAAAAATACTTATAAATAAAAATATAATTCTAGCATTTTTTTTTTACTTTTTGATATGGCTACCAGAAAATTAAAAATTACAAAGAATCACATTTGTGACTTACATTGTAATCCTACTGGACAGAGTTGCTCTAAAGAAAAATTCATTACGTACTGACTATAGATTTTTCTTATCATTTAGTTTTTTTCTCCCTTGTAGAATTCTCTTTAACTTTTCAAGGAGGAGAATCAGCAAGCTTTGGAGTAAAAAAGTAATTTGCCTTTGTGACATGTAAGGGTGTGGAAGGTCATTTGGATACCTTCTCAAATGGCCAGAAAGTCCTGATCTAGGATAGCTGCAATTTGGTTGTTGGCTTGTTTTGAATTTTCTCATGGATTTTTGTTTATCTTTCCCATGTCCCATATAGTAGTGAAACCATTTGGTTTCTGTTTTTTTCTTTTTGACTTGTTTCTGCTAATATGAATTCTTTTAAGTCCATCCATGTACACAACTGGGGGTGGGGTGGGGTGGGACAAGGTGGAAATGGTCGGTGGGGGGGTGAACCCCAGAGATCACAGAGATGTGAAATTTAAATGTAAATAAATTATTAAAAAAATAAGACAGCTGCAATGGAACAAAGGAAACATTCTTTTTAGGAGCTACCAAGTCAAATAAAAAGAATTTATCAATTTTAGAATTCTTGAGTATGAATAACTGATGTGCTACAAAAGTCAATTTTAGGTTTATCTATGCGTAATCTATATTGACTATCTTGTTTTTTAAAAAACGGACCTTCCCTTGTAACTAAAGAGCTATACATAGTATTTCCTGAATATTCATTTCTCCAGGAAAAATGAAGTATAGAATTTTATGTTTTAGTTTATGTAGAAAGTTCTCCCTCCTTTGAACATGCTTAAATAGTATTATCTGCGACAGTTTAATGAACAAACAGAACTAAGCATTCCAAAGAGCAGTTAGCTTTATTACATTTGAAACTTAACATGTACTACATTTAAGGTGTCCGCTTTTAGAATTTTACAGTAAATTATAACATATGAAGCATATACTTAATTATAAAATACAGAAAAGTCCACAATTCTAAGTATAATAGTTACTGGCTTTTCACAAAGTAAACACATCCCTGAAACTAGTACCAGAGTCAGCAGACAAAACATTACTAATAATTGAAGCTGATCTTATGCCTCTTTCCCAATCTTATTCATTCCATCCTCCTCACTTTATTTTTAATCAATGTTTTCAAAGACACTATACTATGTAAGCCCTCACTAGAAGCTCTAATACTTCAGTTAAGAGATCAATTCAAAAAATTGATTTTTTGGAAACTTTTTCTGAAATTATTTTACAAACCTAAGCCTCGGCTTCTATCTTTAGTTCAGACCTCTCTCCTAAACTATACACACACAATAACGTGTACACACTAACATGGACATACATCCACCCACCTGAAATTTCCATTTTGATGTCAAGTACATAGTCTCACACCTAGCTTGTCCCAAAACATCTTACTTTTCTCAAAATAGAAGTAAAGAACCACCTTATTCTTCTCATTGTTGAGGTCAAGAACTTTGGGATTATCTTTGATTTCTCTTTCCCCCAGTCCATTTCCAAGGCACTAAGTTCAAAATTGATGCAGAATCTTATATTCTCAAGACCTCTTCCACCACTTTAGTTCATATTAACATCATTTCTCTGTGAATTACTACCGGAACCTAATTACCTCCTGCTTCTATTCTTCCTCCACACAATTTAGCAGCCAGAATGAGCTTTTAAAAAATTAAGTCAGGGCAGGTAACTCTTCCTTTTAAAACCTCCTTGAAGATTTTCATCTAAAACAGAATAAAAGCTAAAGACTTTGTGTTGGTCTGCATGTCTTACTTGATCTGTGCCAAGCTCCCTTGTCTTTGTTATCTGAGTTCTTCAATCTCTCCTGATGCTTATTTTGCTGTCAGTACTAGGGTCTCTGCACTTTTCCATCTGTCTGCAAAGCTCTTTCCATAGACAGTGTCAACATTCGCTTCCTTGTAGTGCTGACATTTATTCTTTGAGTAACAATGTTATTTAAATCGGAACTTCAGTTTCAGGTCTTACCTATTTTATTTCTCTAGCAGTTATATCCATACTTTTAAAAATGTACTTATCATTTATTTATTTGAATTACTATATAACTATTGCCTGAAAGAATGCCTGGTTTTTAATGGGTACTCAAAAAATGCTCAGTTAATAAATAAATGACTGTGACTACTTTTATATCTGCCATTTTCTTCATTTATTAGTGTTTTCAAAGACTTTATATTGCTAATTGATATGCCACTGCCTTAAATTTGCCAACAAATTTGTATTTTCAAGGATACATAACACCTCAATGGATGTCCATACCTTTATAAAGTAGGTGGGTTAGTGTAAGAGAACAAGTCACCAGTTTATCGTATTTCCATAATCACGACTATTTTAAAAAATCACGCCCATGCAGATATCCCACAACATCAGCTGTCTTATGATACCTCTAAAGATTGTTTCTCACTAAATTACATCAACAATTTTTTCCTGAAGGTTCTTCTATCCTGACATAAACTTACAGCATGAAATTTTGAAGTAAAAGTAAAAATTCCAAGAAAATCCAAGAGAGAAAACTATTTCAACTTGCAAGTGAATTTAGCAAGGTACTAGATACATAAATATACATAAATATATAAGACCAAACTATAAAAAAAAAATGCAAGCCGAGAAATTAATCTAGCCAAAAGATATAAGATCTTTGCAGTGAAAATTAAGAAACTTACTAAGAACACTAAAGATTTAAGTTAATGGACTAGGTTTGTAGATCCAAAGATTATCTAATGTAAAGATGTCAGTTTCCCCTAGAAAGGTCTATATATTCTACACAACCCCACAGCATAGGCTAAAGAACAGCTAAGGCAATACTGAAGAATACCAACAGTTACAGTACTTAAGCTATTGGATATTAAGCCCTACCTTTAGTCCTAAGACAGTGTAGAAATGGCAAAGGTGGGGAGGCGGGGTGCGCATACAGATGTATGGCCATGTAACTTATGGTATAGACAATAGTGTAAATGTAGAGGAGAAAGTAGTCTTTTCGGTAACCTGATTACTTGATCCTGCATGGGGGAAAAAAGTTTTGACTTTACCTCACAATATGGACAAAAATCAATTCCAGGTAGTTTACAAATTTATAGTAAAAGATCAAACTATTCAGAACCTACACAGGACAGTATGTTTTAATGTGGGTGTAAGCAAAGATTTTGAAAAATGGTAACCAAAAAAGGAAAGTTAACAAATTGGATAACATGAAAACAAAGAACTTTCATCAAAGGCATCAAAGGAAGTGAAAAGGCAAGCCAGAGAGTGAGAGATGATAATCACAATACATGTTTAGAAAAAGGATTTAGGTCCAAAAATGCATATACAAAACTACAAATAAAAGTGGAGAAGACTTTCCAAAACACAAACGAGCAAAGGTCTTGAAAAGAATTTCCCAAGAGACTATGCAAATGGTCAAAAGTCTTCCATTTACTCATTAAGAAAATACAAATTAAAACCTCAACATGATTTTCAGTCTACTCAATGAAAAAGCTTAATGAGATGGGAAAATATCACATGCTGGGAATGTGTGGAATAACCAGAACTCTCAGGCACTGCTTATAGTATGACTACTTTGGTACACTGTTCACCAGTATTTTCGAAGATGGGTATCTGATGGAGCAATTCTGCTCCTGGGAGATATCAAACAGAAATGTGTACATGTGTTTACTGAATGACAAGTACTGGAAGCTTCATAGCAGTAATATTTGTAAGAGCCCAAAATAGACATTAACAATACTCTTCAAGGACAAACTGTGTAAAGGATTATCAGTAATAAAAATGAACTACCCATAACTACACATAAGATCAGTCTTATAACTGTCATTTTTGGAGGATGAATCTTACAAACATAACGCTTGAAAAACAAAAGTTTAGCACATGAGAACTGAAGTATAAAAACATTTAAATTTTATGTTCAAGAAATACAAGTTTAGGCTAACAATCAACTTAACATAGGTTTAGAACATAAGCTAGTCAGTGTTTCACTTTCTACTGTTGAACAGCACTACTCACAGTAAATTTAGCTCTTTCTTCCATCACTTCATAACCCAGTATAGTAGGTGTAGAAGGTCTATCCTCCCAATTCACTGTTTCAGGATTTTGTTCTTCATCTTCTTTTGGTCTAGTAGAATACTCAATGGAAGAATCTGCACCTGTAAGTTTAGTCCTAATGAGGGGACTGCTACAAACAGATGAATTACTATCCATTTGATCAGGTACACTTGTCTGTTTAAAATTACCCATATTTGTGTCTTCTAATTGGCCTTTGGAAGAATTTGAGCTTGTTGAGATACTTCCAAAAGAAGAACTTCTTTGGTTTCTGTTGGTTGAAAAACTGGAAGCAGAGTTCCCTATGGGCATAGGAACTGGGACATAAGGAGTTGCCATCTTCTTTTGGCCTGTGCAACAAATCTACACGCTGCTGAGTCCGAACACTTAGACAGTAACTATTAGCCAATCCATTATTTTCTTCTTAGGAATTCACTATCTAAAAAGGAGAAGGACATGTTGAAAGATTAGCCTTTAAAATGGAGTATTACCTAAAAGAAAACAAAATGTTCATATTGATTTAATTTTGTGATATTCTATTATTATTTTATTTGGACTGAAAACATTTCCTCAAACCTTTTCCTTTAACCTCAAAATATATAAGGACTTACAAGTTAAAGAGAGCAGAACTATTCCACACATTTTTCTTGATTCTCTTATTACATATGATTTCCCTCCACTTTGTAATAGATTTGTCATTATACATACAACAGAGTAGGTGAGGGTGACGGTGAGTAAGAAAGGAAAGAAAAATCATTCACATTGCTTCATGATTTAATTTAGGGAAATAAAAGAATTAACCAGAGTGAACCTGAAGTTTAGATGCTACAGTTGCTCTTAAAGTAACACTTCATTAAACCCAGGATCAAATGTGTTTGAAAAAAGTAAAATTGTCTACCTAGATCAATCAAGTAAAACCCAGTAGATTTATAACTAACAAGATTAAATAAGTTATAAGTTTAAAGGTTATTCATTTTCCAGATCATCACTACTTGTTATACCATAAATTGAGGATACTTAAGTCGTTTGATAGCTCAGATTGGATTTATGTTGTCAAAGGACAAGTTTATCGTGTCTAAAAATAAGTTCTTAATGATACAAAGAAGAGAAGGTTTACCACTAAGTTGTCAATAAACTAAGACAATGGAGTACCTGCACACCAGAGAAATGACACAAAGCAACAAGTCTGACTATCCAACCACAATCATCGGTATGAAACTTACAACGTGAACTGCTCAAATTTGAAAGATGCTGAAGTATGATCTTTGAACCCAGCAAGTGGCCCTGGGCAACCTTCCTCATCATTAAAGATTCAAGCAATTTGAGCTGCTGATTCACTGCTCCTCGGTTCCGCCTGATGACTCCCCAAGAAAGAAGTAAATAAGTCTAAAATCTCAACCTTCTCAAGGCCTGTGGAGTAGCCCTGCCCTTTGCTTTCCTGTTACCGGGGTCACAGGACAGGGGAGGAACGAGTGAGCATTATCCACTCAGACACTGAAAGCAAAGAAGTGAGAGCTATCCAAACGTTCGGAAAACACCTGGTCCTCAGAAACGCGTTCATTTATGCCCAGAGGTCGAGATGCTCCAAAAACCATCATCTTATTCCCACCCCCGGAAAACTTGGGCAGGTGAAGTAGCACGAGCCTGTGCAATAAGGTGAGGGAGAGAAAAGTGAAAAACCCCAGGAGCAGCTCGACCCTAGGAAAGCCCGGTTGGTGTTCCGAACAGGCCACGGTCTTCGGCTGGGCTGGTGGCAAGGTCCGTCGCTCCCTGGGCTCCCGGAGTCTCCCAAGACAGTCCCACCTCCGCCGGCCAAAGCGCGGCAGGCGACTCCTAGGAACCAGGCAGACTCGGCGGTGACCTGAGGGCGGAGTGGCGGCTCCCACCGCGCCCCTCCAACCTACGCCTCCACCCAGCTCCCTGTCAGCTAGCTACCGGGGCGCCGGTGTGCTCGCACAAGCCACGATTTCGCCTGCTAATCTGTTCCTACCTCAACCCACTCTGCAGTCCCATAGGAGCGCGCTTCCAGGGGACGGGACCCTACCTAACCGCACCTTTTCGTCTCCACTGTGAGCAGCCAGAAGCCTCACGTGACCCTTGGACAGAGAGCAGCAGCTGCCAGCTTCTGCCCGGGCCGACGGGCCCCGGAACTCCGCGAGGTGGAGGGAGGGGCCAGGACGCTGATTCAGGAAGTGACGTCGCGCCAATTGCGCCCGCCCCCGGCGGCGCAGAGTGGAGTTTGGGGTCATACGTTCTCTTGCAATTGGATTCACGCACATTTGGTGGTAAAAGTTTAATTATTTTTGCCCTAAATTTTACTTTATATTCTAAACTTTGGGACATTGAGGGTGTGATATCCAATTCGCATGGCAGCTGATCAGAACACTACAATTTTCAGGGGCAACGACACCCAACCTTGGTCTGGGCTCTTGCTTTGCATTATGGGACTTGTAGTCATTGCTGTCAATTTAGGCTGGTTGCAGTAGATTACAGGTTGTTTCCAGAATTAGCAGCATTTTAAGGGATGATAGTGAACTCTGTGAATGTAAAGCGAAGGGGCACTGTGGTACCGCCAATTATGTAGGGGTTTGTCCTACATAATTCAGAAGTCCGCATTGGGACATAACTCCTGAATTTCTTTAGTGTTTTCCCTGTACTATCTGGGAAGCAATTTTTATCTCAAATTATACAGTATTAGACTTTCTCGTCTGAAGAAAACTGTAACTTACCGGGAAATTTGTTTTTTTTGATTGTTAAGTCAAATATCAAGACTGTTAAATCCACAGGTCTGTTTATCAAAATCGTGTAATTTTATAAAGACCATTCCATGATTTCTAAGGCTTTAGAATATTTATAAGACTAGGAAAAACTGGTAGTTGTAATTTAAAAATGAACCTAGGAAAGTGATCTGATGTGTGCGACAACACTGGGATAGGGGTGATAATGTTGCTTTTCCAGTATAAACCATAAAAATAATTCTGTGAAAATAGCATGTGGTAGTTCTCAGCATACAGTTGTCAGTCGTAGCCCTGAGATGGCAGCTATATCGATGAGTTCAGTAAATGGGTAAAGATATAGAGAGAAAAGAAAAGAAAAAGGAAGCTTGGAAGATTTCTCTCCCTTGTGACCAGTGCTGCAGATGACAACAAAACAGTTCTATGAAAAGCAAAATGTGATAGTTCACTGTGAAGGAAGACAAGAACAGTTAAAATTTCAAGAAGTAAAGGTGTGAAGATACCACTTGAGGTATCTTCACAGGAGGGTAAAAATCTAGAAAAGGTTAAATAAAATTGTCTAAGAATTACTTCCTTAACAGATTATAAAGCACCTACAGAACATATATACAGTATGTGCCTTTATGTCCAAATATTTATTTTCAGTAAATAAGCAATATAATAAGGAAGAATATCCTGTGGTTGTCAGTAAAATTCACATTATCATGGACCATATCTGATGGCTAGTCTCTCTGTATGGAACATTTTTGTTAAGCTTGACTGCCACTATACAGCATACACAAATTGAATTGTATACATTTAATTTGTTGATTGACATAAGACCATTAAAATTATTATTTTAATTTTGTATAAAATGTATACACCTAGAAAAACATTTTGTCCCACTCAAAGCACAATTTTAAACACTATTAAATGGATACTGGTAACTGTCTAATGCTGGGATTAATCAAAAGTAGTGTGTAGCAGGCAGAGCATCTCTTGAGGTGATTTCCTGGTTCCCAAAATTTTTTCTTTCTCTGGAAATTGGTCCCTTTTCTGTAAGGTCAGGTCCCTGTTACCGTGTTTATATTACATCATTCTTATAGCATTTTTTTCCTTATAGTGGATTGTGCCTGAGGAGTACTTTTAACCCAGTTGTGTCAAGAGGATGCTCTCTCGTAGGAATTGAAAGAGTGTGGAGTGTTGTGGAATATAGGCTGGAGGTCACAGAAACTAACATCAGATAAAATGAAATTCTCTGTTGACAAGGTCCCTGGATTTGATCTAGTCTTCACCCATGCCTGATTTTCTTCTTGGAATTCATGTAGTACCATAGTGTTCATTCAGTGAATTTGCTTTTTGTTTAAATCTAACCAGAGTGGATTCTTAGACCTTTAACTAATACAGCAAGTTGGAATGAGGTGAACTGAGGATAAATAGCAAAAAGTTGTTAAATACAAGCAATTACTTCTCAGTAATATATAGTGACTAGAAAACATTTTCAATTATTCTTTTAGTGTAACTTTATAGATTCCTTTTTCCATGTATGATGTTTCCAAAGCAGTTAATCTGTGTTTTAATATTTAGGATCCCTACACCACTGCTCTCTATTTTTATTACTGCAATGAAATTGTAAAAGTACACAAAGAGAATCACAGGTATTGTACTCTTAGAGTCACGGGAGGTGACCAAAGTAATAATAGGGAAGTATTATTACTTTATTGCTATAAAGTTGTGACCTATGAAATTTCTTAAATCTAGGGCAGGGATTACTTGACCTTTTAGAATGCACAGAGAGGACCTCTTTAATACTGCTACTATTGATTTGTGATTTTCCTCTCATATTACATAAAGAAAACATTGAAAACGTGTGGATCTCCTACTAGAAATAGCGAGACGAAATTCCTCCTCAAATTGCATGAATAATCTTAAAATGGAAAGTATTTATGAGGATAAGCCTTTATTTTTAGAGTTAAGGCTATTAAATGAAAGAGAAGCAAAAATATCTGCCCAACATTACAAAGCCAAGGAGTCTTTGACTCGTACTAGCAAACTTCTTGCTACACACAAGACACTCTTTTCTGAACACATCTGTGTTCTAATATGTAATAAATGTCTTAACCATCCAGTAGTGTCCTGACTCTGGTATGGTTCAATTAGTATTTGATAACTAGCAGCTTTTAATGGATTTTGTGAATGAGGAAGGTCTGTATTGGGCCTTTAAAGGTTGAAGGAAATTGGATAAGTAAAGCAAGGAGGAAAGTTGCATTAAAGTGAAAACTTGAGAGAAGCCATCGCAGTTTAGAGAGTTGTGGGATACTGAAGAGACCAACTTGATTGGATTGGGGGATAGTATTAAAGTATAGCTTGAAATAGACACCTCCACTTTTGAAACATAATCACATCAGTAATATCTTCCTGATTTCCTCAGATGAAATAAAATAAACCCCTCATCTGTGATCATTTGGTGTATGAGCACAAGCTATCATCACACTATTTTGTGAGTTCTTATTTATGTGTGTAGCCGAAAGGCAAGGGTCATATATTAGACATATATTAGTACCTTATCTGGTCCTGATTAAGACAAGTATTTCATGGATAGTCCCCAAAATTACTAAGTTTTTAAGTGTGATCCACTTGATTCATATTTTCCATAAGATCCTTACAAACATTTGCATTTTAAACTCCTAGTTTAGAGAATAATATCCAGTTTTTTTTGTGTAGGGGTATTGAGTCCCATTAGCAGCCTATCTTCATCTACTTTTGTAGTCCTCTAGATTAATTATTTAATGAACCAGTGAGCTATTTGTTGAGTATAACATGCAGTGAACCTCAGAGTCTCATCAATATCAATTATTTATCTTTCTGAATTCTCCATTTTTTATCTTATTAGCATTTGTTGTTGCTTTTGCATGGAATGCACCTACTTCTTTCAATCCATTTCTGAGTCTCAGTTACGTTAATGCCCATTGGGATATGATTACCTCTGCCTTCCCAACTAGAACATGTACTTCTTGAGACAGAGACTTCTCCCAGGGCTTGCAGAATCTGTGGTAGATGGTGTTACCAAACTGAATGAAGGCATGAATGAAAATAAGTAATAAAACTTTTTTTTAAAAAAAGGATAATTATATTTTTAATTTAAAAAATTTTATTGATTTTTCCAGTTGTTTACATACTATAATTTTGGGAGTACAGTTTCATGCTTCACTTACCTGTGACCAAAACTCCAGGTGTCACATCTTCCTTTCCCTTATTCCCTCTGGTGTATTTTTTTTCACAGTCTAAGAATTAATTTTGTTGTCAATTTTTTTGGGTTATTTATATTTTTCAAATGAATAAAACCATCTGGCAGCTTTCCTTTCTGACTTATTTCATTAAACATAATAACCTTAAGGTCCATTAATTTTGTTCCAAGAGGCTCTATTTTAATTGCTCTTAATTGCTGAGTAATGTTCCTCTGAGTATATATTCCACATCTCTATCCAATCATCTGTTGATGAACATTTAGGTTGTTTTTAAGTTTTGGCTATTGTGAATAATGCTGCTATAAACATAGGCCTTCATAAATGTGTTTGTATACTGTTGTCATGGTCTTTGGGTAAATACTCTGCAGAAGTATTGCTGGATTATTGTCCTGATCCCACGGACTCAAGTGTTCCCTAGCCTCAACCTCCCAGGTAGCTGGGATTACAAACATGCAACACCACACCCGACTGATTCTATTCTTTTAAATAGGCTCTTCTCAAAGGTAAGGTGGTGATATCTTACTGTGGTTTTGATTTGTATTTCCCTCCAAAAAAGTGATATTGATATTTTTTCATTTATCTATAGAATCTGAATGTCTTCTCGGAGGAGTGTCCATTTATGTATTTTTGTCTACTTTTGATTGTGCTGTTTTTGTGTTGTGTGAATTTTTCTCATATATTTTGGAAATTGATCCCTCATGAAATCTATGATACACATATATCTTCTCTCAGTCCTTAGGTTGATTTTTGGATTTTGTGATTTCTTTTGTGATACAAAAGCTTTTTAGTTCTAAGTAGTTCCATTTCTTTATTTTTAATTTTGTTTCCTTTGCCCATGATGTTTTTTTTTCCAAATGCATCTCTGTAACTGATGGCTAGGAGTATATCAGCCTAGAAAATGTATTTGCACATACATTTTATGTGCCAATTTTAACATATTTAATAATTTTAACATATATACAGATTTGTAGTGGAATTTGGCTTCAAAGAAACATTAAATGGAAATTTACTCTTTGAAGCAGTGAAGTAACTCTGGTAGATAAATAGGGCTCCTTCATTTGCTCAGAATTGTTATAAACCCCCTGAGTAGTTAGGTGATTTCTAAGGTCTAGTGTTGCAATTTTATGTGTGTCATTTGAAACCTGAAGAGAATAACTGAACAGATATCACAGCATGGTTGGCAATACTAAGGTCTATAAAAACATTAGCCAGAGCAAAACTAAAATTCACAAAGAAAGCTAAACTCCTGAAATTAAACAGACCAATGAATCTGCTATTACTGTATATTTAATCATTTGTCTTAATTAAGCTTGATTTGTGTTCTAACTTCTGGTGTATACATGGAGAAGGAATTCTGTTTTTTTAGGCTCCAGCACCAGGTTTCAACATCCCAAAGTATCAATGCCTTTTCCAAAAAAGAAAAAAAAAAAAACCCAAAAGTGCTTTCAGGGGAAAATTATAGCCCTGAAAGAAGTAGCAAAAATACCAATCCATCAACACCACATTTCTGCTCATCTGCTAGGTGAATTTGATACTGCTTCAAAGAGGCTTAAATCATACAGGTTATCTCTGGGTTTTTTCTATGGATTACTTCCAGCTCTTTCATTTGTTATATATGACAATAATAGCCCTTCTTCATAGGGTTGCTATGAAAACTGAAAGTTATCATGCTTGTTAAGTGCTTAGTATGGTGCCTGGCAAAATGAACAATAACTATTATTATTTCTTGAGTCAACTGGATAGCTCGGCTACTCCAAAAAGAAACTCAATATAATAATAATGTAATAGTATATAAGACCTCTGTGTATAATATATGTGTAATAGACCTGTATTATAAATAAATGAAAAACAGTTAACAATGAATAGAGAACGGCACTGTTGATTTTATGTGCATTAATTTGTTTAATCCTCAAAATAGTCCCATGAGAGAGGTTTATTATCATTTATTATTTATTATTGATAATAAATAGCATGTTGATTAGTGTGTCCTTTTCATATGTGAATGTTTTCTATAAGAGAAAACAGGGCTGGGACTCAAGCCCACTTCTGTTTTTTGTTTTTCTTTTTGAAGACCCTGTTCACATTTCTACTTCTGCTGAGAAGACTCAGCAAGGCATTGGTTGAAAATAAAATATTTGAAATTAGTTTTGGGAACTCCTGGATTCTTCACTTAACAACTTATTACCTAGCTCAAATGCTTTCTTTTTTCATTTCTCTTTAAGTATTATCAGCTCTATTGTAATTCATGTATTCTAACTTTAATTCCTAAAATAATTTATCTTGGAACAATTTATATTATCCTGGACCTGTGCTGTCAGTTGCTTATCTATTGTTATTCTGATTTATTTCTGATACTGCTTCTTATGTCACATTTCTTCCTTGTTGAAAGACTGGATGAACCAGAAAGACTGGGAAGGAATTAACTGGGAGAGGTATATATTTGGAGAGGAAATGGAGTATTTCAGGAAACGGTAGAACTTCATGTTAATGAGAGACAAATTTGTTTGAATTAAAAATGTACAGAAATTAAGTTTTCATCTTTATGTAGAATCAAATGACCTCCATCATGAGGAACCAGATCTTAATACTCATTCAACACATATTTTCTGAGTGCCTACCATATGTGCCAATTATTTTGCTAAATACAGGAATTTGTCAGTAATGACATATGCAAAGTCACTCTTCTCATGAGGTTCACATTCTACTGAATGTTTTTGTAGACATGGACAGTGAACATAACAAGAAATAAACTTTTAAAGAATTCAGCTTTAAAATAAAATAAAGAATTCAGCTAAATTAAGACTGGATGAAAAAGGTGTGGTACAATACACAATGGAATATTATTCATCAATTAGAAATGACATGTTTGACGATTTTATGATAACATGGATGTACTTAGAAGAAATCATATTAGCAGAAACAAGTCAGAAAAACACAGAAACCAAATGGTTTTATTAATATACGGGACATAGGAAAAATAAACAAAAAGCCATGAGGAAATTTCAAAACAAGCTAACAAACTGAAACACACAACTCAGGGACAGATGGGCAGGAGATGGTGGAAATTGTCAGGGAGGGGAGACGGTGGGCGAACCCCAGGGATTACAAAGATGTGAATTTTATATATAAATAAATTATTTACTATTAAAAAAAGAATTCAGCTAAATTTGTGTTTTGGAATGACAGTAAGCTGAAGTAATATGACCTGAATGACTGGGATGGGGGGAAGTGCATCAATGATACAAGGGTATCAAATCAAGACTCCCTTCCTTACTGAGATTGGTTTCTCAGAGAAAAACAACCTTGCAGAAATCTTGAGGCATAGTGTTTTGGGAAAGCTGCCTCACAAGTGTGATAGGAAGAAAAAGAAGCTAGTTGGAAGAATGCTTCTTTTTCCTCTTCCTAGGTGCTGATTCCAGGAAAGAAGACAGATATTTCTCTTATCACAGGTGCAAATCTATATGTCTTCAAGAAACTACATTTTAACGTTGATATCCAAATCTTGTTAGTTTCATGTTCCCACTTCATTTTAAGGATTCTAGTCTTGTAATTTTTTCTTTCCTACATATATTCAGAGTCCCCAGGGAGGTTTTCTGTGCTCCAGAGAATCTATTCTGGTTATTGCTCCCTGTCACTGTTGCTGGATGAGCTGCTGTCTCTGCTGTGCCGCTGACTGAGTCACTGCTTGCCCTGACAGTTCTGCACTAGCCTTTCCACTAACAGATTAGACAGTCAGTCTTTCTTGAGTCAAACTTGTACCACAGATTCAAGCTGGAGAGCTTCTAGCAAAATTTCCTGTTTCCACTGAACCGAGACCCACAGTACACCAATTGCTTGAATCCTGAAAGTCTGATGAGCCAGCCCTTTCAGCTTTGTTTATCCAGGCCTCTTTTCCCCAGGGAGTGCTATTGCATGTGAGTGCCTGAGTTAACAGCTTTGAAGTGGGCCATATTGGTTGCCAACTACTTGAATCTTTCTGTTCCTAAGTAATTCTTACCTTTCAATCTTTTGTTTTATTTACATTTTTTTAATTTGTATTTGTTTATATAACTGTACAATTTTGGGAGTACAACTTCACATGCACTTTTGTGCACATGCTTCACTTGCTGACCTCTAGAGTTCCAGTGTTGGAACTCTAGCCCCACTCTACTCTTAACCCCACTCTACTCTTTATTTCATGTGCACTCCTCCTCTGTTGTTACCATATTTGTCACAGAATCTATGGTCATTTGTTTGCTGTGTATTGCCAGTCCTCTTTTTTTTTTTAGTATTTATAGTTTGCAAATGAGTGAAACAATATGGTAATTGATTTCACTTTCTAACTGATTGCACTAATCACCCCAAGAACCATCCACTTTGCCCAGTGGTGCACAATTTCATCCTTTTCAATAACTGTGTAGAATTCTGTTGTGTATATATACCAACATTTCTGTACCTAGCCATCTCTTGAATGGTTTTGTTGGCTCACAGATCATCAATTTTTAATTTCTTAATGGATATAAGATCTTTTATTTCAGCAAATATAGTAAATAGAAAAATTATTGGTATTCTCTACAATATTGCAAAACTTTCTTTAAAATCAATGATAGGCAGAGGGAGCATGGTGGGGTGGGGTATTCCCATGGGGATCAACAATTATACAATCATGCATTGTAAAAAATCCAAAAATAAAATGAAATATATATTAAAAAATAAAATAAATGATAGGAAATGAAGCACATATTTTGTGCTCCATTTAAAAAAAGCCCACAAGTATATTATTATTTTCCTTTGTAATAATGAAATATACTTTATTTTTCAGACTACATGGGGAGACTGGCTCAGTTTAGATTTATTTACAAGTTGTATTATTTTTTATTGATATAATGATTTACAACACAATATGATTTAGGGGTATAGGTTCATACTTCAGATGTGTATTATCATACCATAGACATCATACATCCTATATCATAGTTCATTGGCCCTCTTCTTCCACTTTTACTCCTCATTGCCCCCCTTTTTCTCTGTTAGACTTAAGTCTACAGTCATATTCCTAAGGTCTGTTTTAATTTTGTTTCATTTTTTCATATTCTAAATATGAGTGGGGTCATTTGGTATTTGAATTTCTTATTTTGCTTAGCATTATCCCTTCTATTTTTATCTTATGTTGTACAAATGCAGAGATTTAATCTTTTTTATGGTGTTTCATTATGTATATATATACCACATCGTTATTGCACCCAACAGTTGTTGGTTATTTTGTTTTCATAACCTGGTTATTGTAAATGTTGCTACAATCACTATAGACATGCATATGTCCTTTAAATTAGTGTTTTTTTTTTCATTCTTTGGGTAGACAGAATGGAATTGCTACATTACATGGTAGATTTATTTGTAATATTTTTGAGAAACCTCCTTTCTGTTTTTCATAGGGACTGGACTGGTCTACATTCTCATTAGTAGTATGCAAGGTCCTTTTTCTCCATATCCTCACCAACATTTGCTGTTTCTGAGGTTTTTGATTTGGGCCATTCTTACAGGTTTGAGGTGGTGTCTCCTTGTAATTTTGACTTATATTTCTCTGATGACAAGTAGCAGCAAGCAATTTTTCTTAAGCCTATATGCTATATGTATGCTTCTTTGGAAAAATGTGTATTTAACTCTTCTTGACTGATTTTTTTAACTGGGTTATTTTCTTGTTGTTGAATTGTGTGAGTACTTTGTTGATTTTGGATAATATAATGTTCCTTATCAGATGTGTGATGTGCAAGTATCTTCTTCTGGCCTATAGATTGTCTTGATTTTGTTTCTTTTTGTAGTGATTTTTTCCTGTGCAGATACTTTCCAGTTTGATATAGTTCCATGTGTTTATTTTTGTTTTTGTTTCTCTTGCCATTTGTTCTATGAATCTTGATAAGAGGCCACAGCTCAAAGTTTCACTACAGAATTCTAAGTTGCTATTTATTTGCTCCCTCAGTGTCCCTTAGAGACTAGAGTATGAATCCATGGCTTAACCGTTGCTAGTCATGGGAGTTCTTTCCCAGGCTTGTCATTTTGATGGTCTCAGGTATGGAGCCTAGAGTCAGTAAAAGTAGCATATTCACAAGGGTAGTTTTATGGTTTGGTTTTAGTCTTTGTTATTGTCTGTGTTGTCCTCATGCTTCTTGGCAATCCTGTGAGCTAGTTATTATGTTTAAAAATACACCTTTATTTTTAAGTTCAACAGAAACCATTTTGAACCATGTGTGCAGTGGAAGAGAAAGACCAAAAGAAAAATCTCAAGACAAGGGAAGGATTTAATTCCTGTGCGTGGGGGAAAATATTCTCCTTTTCTTTTCAGTTGAGTACTGGACATACAGCATTCTGGTGGTCATTGAAAATCATCTTGCAAGAGCAATGGAATCGCTTTGAGATAAAGCCTTCATGAGGATGTCAGAATAAAGAGGGATAAATCATCATGGTGATATCATTGAACCTTTGATTTTACTATGCCTAGAATCTACTCTACTTCAGGATTTAAAATTGAAATAATAAATTTCCTCATTGATAAGCCATTTTAGGTTCAGAGTTTTCTGTTGTTTCTATTTTTATTGTGATTAATCCAATAATGCCTGTCTTTTGTTGAACTTAAAATGTTACAGACAGTTTTCATTCATTGAAGAAATACTCTGTAAATGTAAGTGGTACTATTAATTCACTTAATCATTACGACACTCATAGTTTTACAGCAGCACAGTTTTATGTATGCAGCTGGATGTATATTCCTTTATAGATACATAGCTACCTGCATGGATATAGGTAGAAATAGCATGTACATGGATTTAGATATGAATATGTGTTTGGCTATGGCTATAGATATAAATATAGATTTAAAGATATATATCTTAGTGAAAATGAGATTTGTGTGTTGTGAAATGGCAGCTAACTTTCAAAGCTGAGGAATCAAGTTGTGAAGTACTCCATGGTCTAGGAGTATAGTGCATAAGTATTGGGGCCAGCCATCATTTCTAAAATGCTTTTTCAGGGAAATGGTTCAGAGAAGTCATTCAGTCGCCTATATCACTCAGTTAACATTAGCAGATGCTTGCAGACAGAAGATGGTGTGTTCTTTTGGAGATTGTAGTGTTTGTGAAGAGAGGCTATTTCGTTCCCATTATAACAATGAACAATCTTTTTCTAAGATTTATTTATTTATTTAGTTAGTTTTTTGATTATATATTTTTTTTCTTAAAAATGTTTTATTTTGTATTTTTTGTACAATATTGGTCATGTTTGTATGGTTGTCATTCCCTTAGGCCTGGCCCTACCTCCCATATTGTACCCCTTCCCCTCTCCAGTCACTCCAACTCCTTGTGCTGTTAGTCATTGGTCCTACCTGTCGTTTCTTTTTCTGGAACAATGTCCTTTTATCCTGGGTGCGGACTTGCACTCCTAGACAGCAACAGATGAAGCTGCTTAGATCTCCAGGAGTAACTGAGACAGATAGTCAGGCCAAGCATGCCAGGAACTTGTTATAGGACAAATACGTGGTGCGCTTCTTCGGGATCCTTTCTGGTTTCTGTCACATGGTGCTGCTTGTGTGCTGTATAGTTCTGATGTCTTGGTTTGGGAGTTCAACTCCCAGCCACAGGCCATGGAGGTGATCCCTGCTGGGGACAGACTTTCCCAGGTGGTTGGTCCTCCTCCTCTCCTCTCTGGTGTTAGTAGTTCTGCCATGGGGCCACAGCCACATCTCTGTGACTTTCTTCCCCCATTGATTAGTAAAGGAGGGAGCATTATTCATGTTACGCAAAACTAGACCAGGGGTTTGGTTCCCAGTCATGGAAACAATGCAGGTAGAAATCTGTGATAGGTCATCTCAATTGTGGTCTCACCTTCTTGTCTCAGTAGTTCCCAGTATACTGCTTGTTCTATCCAGGTGGTGAGTATATACAGGGCCATTATTACTCCTTTTCCTCTCCATTATATCTGCAGCTGGAGAGACTGGTTCTTTCATTCCTAGTGCAGTCTGATTGAGGTTGTAGTAAACCAGAGTGGGACCTTCTCCCCCATCCCAGCAGAGGTGCCTGGCCCCCAACCCCTGTCCATGTGGGGGCAGGAAGCCAGCTTCCCCTGAACCTGAGGCCCCAAGACTCTGAGATTTTGGTGGCATAGGACTCATCCTACCCCCTACCCTCCCCCCAACCCTGCCAGTGGCTTAGGCCACAGTAGGAATGTGTTTAGCCAACAGTTTAACCAATAATTTTTAACCTTATTGTCAGTATGGCTGACACTTCAGCCTGGGACATCCTCTGCTTCATGCTTCTGTCATTAGTCTCTATGTTTTAATATCATGTTATGAATTAGTATCACTTAGGGATTTGTTTCATAGAAAATATGACTCACACTTACTGAAAACATTAGTAGGAAGAAAGTGTATTGGCACAATTACCTGAAAGTTCAGAGTAGGAGACATTTCAGGTTTAGGTGACCTGATGATGTAATGGTTCCATTTTCTGTGCTGTTTAACTTCACAGTACCCTGTCTTTTAAGCTTTCACTATACAGGACTGTCAGTAATAATAACTATATGTTTCTTTCTTTATTTTTGTAGAATCAAGTATTCCTGAATATTCTGAGGCGTCTTGAGATATATCCTGACTGGACTAAGTCTCTTTTCCAGCAGTACACCAGTTAACTATGACTTGGGGAATGGAACCTGCTTGCTTCCTTAAGTCAACCCAGCTGTAGGGGATTTAAATTAACTTTACCCAAAACGTATGGGTTACATGGGGACTGGGATAGATATCTGAATAAAAACCAGCCTGCCATTAGAAAACTTGGATACTGAAAAAACCATAATGTTCTTTACAAGAAGAGTCACTGATATAAAGAGAGGTGCTCAGGGATGGAGGTATATGTGAACATTAGGTTAGAGGCAGAAGATGTTTTTGTGTCTATGGAAGGAAATAGTAGAAACATTGGTCAGCCTTAGGCACAGCAGGAGCTATAAAGAGGCCTAAGTCAGCTCGCCTGCCTCAGAGACTTAGCATACCATTATTCCAAGCCTCCTACACATGCTGCTACCGCAAAAAGGATGAAAAATGGAATGCTTGCCTACACCCACAATTCTACAAAAGATGCCCTTTAAGATAAAGGACGTGATTCTTGAATTTCTTGCATTTCTCACACATAGATTGCATCTGACCACAGAAGTAATGTACTCCCTGCCTCTTATATCCTGCCAAAAATGTAAGAAGCTTACTGAATATGTTTTTAAAACACTTTGTTACATAATAATTAAAATGATTTTTATGCTCAGCCCACTTTTCACAATGGTATAGAAGCTGTGACCTATCTCAGGAGGGCAGTGCATTTGACTCGAAGTCTCTGGTTTCACTCCCACAGCTAAGTCTTATCTTTGATTCAGAAAATAAATACTTTACTTACACTTCCCATCACAGTAGTGATTGGTTTTTTTTTTTTTTCTTTGACAAACATATCCTAATTTATAGGTAAAGATGAGTAACTTTTAGAGAAAGGCTGGGATAGCTTTGAAAAATTTTTATTCAATGAAATTAGTTCATATGTCCTTAGGATTTGTAATCATTTGTTCAACGTCAGGTTAGGTGGTATGTAGAACAGATGTGAGGGAATGTTTCACCTTCTAGTGATTCATAGTGAAGATAGTCTTCTTTGTAGGAGCTTAGTTATAAGGAGCATCTACCTGCTGACATCAGTCCAGCTGAAAAAATGACGGAAGTTGCCAGTTTTTCCTTCCCTGTAAATAAAAAGATATACCCTGTGAATACAAAAGAAAGGAATATACCACTTAGAGTTAGTTCCAATAGGTAGTTGAATATATTTACCTATGTGCCCCATCAGCATGGTAAGACATTTCTCCTTTATTTACTTTGATTGGCAATGATATTCCTACCTACCAGATCATCCAAATCATAAAACTTGGAAATTATACTAAATTTCCCCCTCTCTATTTCTAATACCCTGTAGAGGCATGTTACTCTAAACATCTTTCAAAACTTTGTCCTTTTAATCATCACTACAAATACCTTCTGATATCCATATATACTGCTGTATGCTAATTAGCTCTAGATTAGCAGATACTCATTGATATCAGACATTCATCTACTAGTGTGAACATTCTGGAACACATCCATATGCATTATCATTTACCTTTTAAACATTATTATTATGACTAACAGTCACAAAAGGCAATATGCAAAACTCTAGCCTTGCAGATAGTACCTAGAGACCTTTGTGCTACAGCCACTATCTACCATGGTAGAATGATCATTCCTAATTTTTATTTTCTCTTTCTAGTTCAAATTTTGGGTGAAGTACTTGTCATAAATGTGAAATGCCTTCTTTCATTGTTCTGTGATGTTTCTTCTCTTCCCTTTTTAAGAGTCCATTCTTAAAGCTCACATTTTAAGTTCTTTATTTGTTTTTTTCATAATGTACCCAAGTTTCATTGGCATTTCTTCCTCTGCTCTTATTTATCCTTTGTATAAATGTTTGCCCTTTATCATGTATTTATTTTCCCATCATTCATACCATTTTCTTCAAAGGTATTTCTATGTGCGCCTTCCTTCTGAGGAATTGAAGGAAATCTATAAACCTGTACCTTCAGATTTATGACTCTTCTAGACTGTTCTAGAATGGATCAATTTTGCTATTCAGATTGAGTGAAAGATGGTACTAAGGGTAGTGTATAATGGGCATGGCATAGAATGGAGGGAGATTACTGGCTCTAAAAGAGTTGTTTTGAGAGAGAAAAAGATTTTACCTGCTGCTCAGAATAGAAAACCTTGGAGAAAGGAGTGTTATGTGAGTGGTATATTTAGATTGCTTATTTTATTTTTTTGAGAAAATCTATGTAAAATCTATGTTACCTCTTCAAGAACCTCATAGTTAAGATCTACCCTGCTTTCAAGGTTTTGGACATGAGGCTCATATTTCTGTGTCTGAAAGTCTCTATAGAGACTGATCTCTTTTGGAACATGGGAATTCTTTGGATTTCAGAAGGAAATGTGGGAAGAGAAAAAAATAGATTACAGCGCTTATACTAAAAATTAAAGATTCAGGAAGAATAAGGATGGAGCAAAAAAGTGAATGAAGACTGGGACACTAAGGTGCTAGAAAATAAAGTTGAAGAGCTTAGAAATGAACTTTTAGGATTGGCCAGGGGAAGGAACTCAGAATGTCTTCCAGACAGATGTCTCTGTTGTCCAAAATAAATAAGAGTGAGGTTGGACTCAATTATTTGCTACAGTAATTAGGGCATTTTCCATATGCAGAAGCAGCGGTTAGGGACTATTTAGCAATAAACTGGGAGGATTGGGATCCTGGACTATCTGGCTCCAAAGTTCATAATATTTCTTAGGAGACTCTATGTTCTAATCTGTGCTACTCTTGAAGGAACAAATTGGGTTTCTTATTTATGAGTTGCAGTGCCTGTTCTGGTTATTTATTGATAGGTGACTAATGAAAAATTTAGTGTCTTATGAAAACATAAAATGCATAGAGGAAAAATTGGGCAAAACATTCCAGGACTTACACTTCAGAAACCCTTTTCAGGACACATCTACAGATGCTAAAAAAAAATGAAAGAAAATGTAAACAGCAGGGACTACATGAAATTAAAAAGCTTCTGTACAGCAAAAGAGACAATAATGAAAACAAAAAGAAACCCAGCTGAATGGGAGAAAATTTTTACCCTCCATACAAGTGAAAAGAGTCTGATAAAGACTCACAAAGAACTTACAAAACTTAAGAAAAACAAGACAAAAAGCCCACTCAAAAATGGGGACAACTGAAAAGACTCTATTCCAAGGAGGAAATACAGTTGGCCAATAGGCATATGAAAAAATGCTCAACATCACTAATAATTAGGGAAATGCAAAACAAAACCACACTGAGATACCATCTTAAGCCAGTAAGAATGGCCTGTATCAAAACAAACAACAACAAAAAAGAAAACCAGGCAACAGCAAGTGATGGTGTGGATTGCAGAAAGAAAGGAACACTATGTTGCTGGTGGGAGTTCAGACTTGTCCAACCACTATGGAAGGTTGTGTGGAGGACCCTCAAACTACTGAAAATGGAGATACCATTTGACCTAGGAATCCCAATGTTGGGAATCTACCTAAAGGAAACAAAAACACTAGTTCAAAAGGACAAAAAGGACACTTGTACTCGTATGTTTATCACAGCACTATTTACAATCGCCAGGACATGGAAACCACAAATGCCCCCAAACTGATGAATAGTTAAAAAAGATGTGGTATATTTACACAATGGAATATTATTCATCAATCAAAGAAGACAAACATGTCATTCTAGCAGTATAGATGGAGCTGGAGGAAATTATAACAGCGAAAATAAGCTAGAAAGAAAAAGAGAAATATGGATGGTCTCACTTTTATGAGGGATACAGGGAAAACAAATTAACAAATTGACAAAAAAATTTAAAAGCATCAACAGAACTGAAGCATAGATCAAGAGAGGGGGAGGAGAGTAAAATTGGAGGATGGGGAGGGCACAAGAGATTAAGTTGTTTCATGGATGATAAGGCGGTAGGAGAAACCTGGGGTAGACAGTGATATGAAAAATATATGTATATATAAATGTATACATATATATACATATATATATATACACAGAAGATAGTCATCCTAAGAAAGAGAGGAACAAATGAAGTTGTATCACTTTTTCTTTGAAAGAACATGTAAGAGAATATATTCTTTATGGAAATTATATCTCAGCACTGCTTATGACAGCTAATATCTGGAAGAACCACCTTGTGAAATTTAGCATTTCACAGATATTTTGAAAGAAATATTAAGTAGGTTTAAAATAAATCCATTGGATAGAAAAATAAAGATATTGCTGTTGTATACAAGTCAATTAGTTTGACTTCTGTGATATCGAAATTGATTTTAACTTCAACAGATATTATGCAGAGGTATTAGTTGCAAATTTAAAAAAAAACTTGGAGTAAAACATGCTTATATAATAAATTCTTGGTTAGCTAGTTTTTTAGTAATTTCACCCAGCCTCTATTAATTAAACATATACTGGGTACTAAAGCCTGGTTGAGGCATTGGGTATAGAATGGTAAGTGACATGAGTATTATCTCTGACTTTTATGGACCTTATTGTCTACATTGGAAGATATATAACAAGTAAAGCAAAATTACTAAGCAAGTAAAGAAAACCCAAATTTTAATTACAGCTTTAGTATTGCTGAAAATGAAGTAAGTAGAGCTATGAAAAAGCATAAACTAATCCAGATGATATTGATAGAGCATAAACTAACTCAGATGACATTGATAGAAGGGGATTTAAGAAGGTATTTTATGTAAGACCTGAGCAATTGAGAAGGAACCAGCTGTATGAAATTTGAGGCTTAGTTTAAAGAAAAAGTATAAAGCATCAAATTACAGGTAGTAAGAAGCAGTTTGGTTGTGAGACAAAGGGTGATTTGGGAGTTTAAACTTTTGTTGAAGACTTGAGTAGTTAGGAATATATGACAAAATAGAATTGGTCCCTATAGCCTCCAGGGGAAGGTATAGTTAGCTTTTTGGCTGTGAATACTGAACATGTACCAAGTTTCTGCCTACTAAAATTTCATGAACTATGATGGGTGATGAGTGTTGCTCATTCAAAACCACGTCAGGGAATTTGTTCCTGACGTGCAACATGGCCCTTCAGATAGCAGTCATGGAATTTTGGAAAGCTTGCCTAATTCTTTTTGTTTTCACTGAATTTGTTTTTAACAGAATTGCATTTTAATTGCCATGTTTAGCAAGTGTTTATTAAGTTCATGTATACATAGTATGTGCACTGTAATGTCTATACCCATATAGCAATATCATAATTATTTAACATGGGGATAAGGCAAAACTGATATGTTTGAAATACTGTATGGTATGTGTAACAATAATGAAGTGATGATGAGAGAAATATAACTATTGAAGGATGTCAGCATAAATTTAAGATGCAGTAATATACAACTTATTTTTAAAATGTTGATAACTAGAATCAAAACATTATTTTGTGTAAACAAAATATTAAGAATTTCTTTTGCATAGAAAGAACTCAAAAACAAAAATAACTTTCATGTGTTCCTCTACCCCTAGACTGTACATTTTCAAAGGTGGAGACCATGTGCAAATAGCACTGGTACTTTCACAGCACCTAATATGTGCTAAGGAAAGGTCTACCCAGAGGATGAGTAAATAAGTGAACAGAAAAACTAAATGATTCATCTGACAATCTGAATAGCAACCATCATTGTTTCTGATTATGTTGATACTCATTTCATTTGGGATGTGTGTGTGTGTGGTATAACTCAAGTGCATGTGTACTTGGGTACACATGTCAATGTGTACAGAAAAAAAATGGTCAAAATGATAACAAAAAAATGAAAAATCAATCACAGAAGAGTATTTTTTCTCTCTTGGCTATTCCATCTATTCAAATCAGTTTCTTCATCTCAATTCTTATCTTTTCAGTTGTTTTCTGAAAGGGATTTGGAGGTAAAAACTGCTTGCTAAAAGCCACTTCACTGCTTGTAACCTAAAGTCTGGCTTAATTTTGGAATATCTGGGGATTCAGTTTCAGTAGAGGTGTGAAGTTTCTACCATGGAGGAATAGAGAGGAGACAAATAATGTAAAATGTAGCAAAGAGGACAGTCTTAGAGAAGGACTAAAATGGTAATGGTAACTTCCATTTATTTGGAAGTTATGCTTAGTATGCTTCACACTGAGCTGAATGTTTTTATTTTTTCATTTAATTCTTAAAACAGACCTCCAGATATTATTCTTACTCTATCTTTACAAATGAGAGAATTAAAAATTCCGGTTACAAATCATGATGAAAAAGCATTTATTATGCTCACAGATGATTAGGAGTTTGCTGAAGCCTCAGTTGGAAGACTGGAAGGCTGGGTCTGCGATCATCTGAAGCCTCATCCTTTCACAAGTTGAGTGACTGATGCTAAGGCTCGTGATATATTTACAAACCTAGTTTGTACTTCTGAGAGCATAATGGCCTAATTTCAAAAGTGAGTGCTAATGGTTGAGAGAGTTGAGAGAGAGAAATAGACTGGGATGGTGGGAGCAGAGAAAAGAGAAGTGTTTGTTACTTTAGAAGTCATGACAGCTTTAACTTCTGCTAAATTCTCTTCATTGAGTGACATTGTGACTATGAGGAAAACCCCATAGGAGTGGTGAAGTCATAAGAAAAATATTGAAAATACAGTTCACCACACAGAGGCCCAGAGAGGCTAAATGATTGTCTGAACTGAATATCTAGTAAGTGGTGCAAACCCTGACAAGATCTGATCAGATCTACTTGTCACTAACTTTGTGTTCTTACCACTTGATCTCATTGCATGGTAGAGCCTATAGGATTTGTAAGTTCTTAAAAGAGATAAAGTGACCCCTTATCCAGGGGGATTCATTCTAAAAATTCCCAGTGGATGTCAGAAATTGTTGATAGTACTGAACCCTATGTGTACTGTTTTTTTTCCCTTATACATACATACCTATGATAAAGTTTAGTTTATAAAGTTGGCGCATTAAGATTTTAGCAACAAAGCCCTGTGTCCCATGGTTCTGAAATATTTGTTTGTTTTGGGCTTTAATTCTATCTCCTCATCTCCATCTTCATGTGTATCAGCTGCTGAATTAGTGATTTAGTTGTTTCTGGTGAGGATGAACTGGTACCTGCAACAAAGACACTCCTGGGAAACTAAGTACAGACCGATGTGTCCCAGGAAAACACATCTACTCCTGGCAAAAGAACATTACTCCAGGAAAGAAGAATCCAGTGGACTGAAAATTGACCATTAACTGGGCAGTGAAGGAAGAGATGGAGTGACCAGAGGGAGGGACAAGGGGAAGGAGAGAGGGGAGGAATACCTCCTCCCCCAATAAGTGATTAGCAACAATAGCTATTAATAAAAGGAAACAATTATAACATACTCTGATAAATGTTATGCATATGTGATGTTTCAAAATATGTTATAGTACATCATATTTTTATGCCATGGTTGACAATGTAACTAAAACTTAAAATTAAAGCTTTGGATGAGGGTTGTTTGGATAACTGAAGTTCAGAGTTTAGCATCTTACAGATCACTGAGACAATACATATCATATTTCTGTACCTTTCTAATATCACCTATTCAGTTTTACCTGAAAGTATGCTATTTGTGAACATATTTTATAACTCTCCACTTCTCCTAACACAATACTTATTTTATTCAAGGTACGATATTTCTCTAATTTCATCACTTTCTATCCTGACAAGGTAGAGCCAAACATATAAATAGACCTTCAACAAGCACTTGTCAAATAAATATGAGTTCATACTTTGTTAAAACACAGAATATTTATTATTATGAATTACTTGGAATATAGTTACTGTGAGGACCAGATTAGGTAATTCAAGTAGAAGTGCTTTAGTGTCAAGATGTGCTTTGGGATTTATATGGTAGTTGTAGATTCAATCCTGGAGTTTAGTTTGATAGACCTGTGATAAAGATATAGAGAACTTTAATTATTGGTCTTTTACGGATTTTCTAGGGTTTCTAAAATTTAAGATAAATTATGGTCTATGATCAAAATAAATATTGCATTGGATGGTAGGAAGGCTTTAACTGTCTGTCTTGGTCCATCCATTCACTCATCTATCATCTGTTTATCTCTAACTTCAAGATAACTTATAGACAAGTTATAGATAGACCTTATAGACAGACCTTTAAGATAACTTATAGATAGACCTTTTCTATAACTTATTTATAACATTCTGTTTTGTTGTTTTAAATATATATCTTAGCATTCTTTTCATATACTAATACATGTAGATTTTCCACATTCTTTTATATGTTGCTATATATAATTCTGTGGTGCAGACACATTGGATTATATTTGAAATGATTCTCTATTCATAAATATTAGGTTGACCCTTTTTTTATTCTTGTTGAAATTATAATGTTGTAATGAAATACTCGTGCATAGCAAGAATTTCTGTGGGATTGATTCCTGAAATGAATTACTGAATCCAAAGTTATGCTATTTTTGTTTAAAGTTTTGGAAAATTGATCCTAAAATGGCTTCACAGATATACTCCTACCTATATTTTCCTACATCTTTGTTTATGCTGACTTTGATGAGATTGTGCCAGAGGAATTATAGTTTAAAGAAACCCTCTTGTCAGTAATCAGTGTTGAATTGAAATCTTGTTTGAAATTATTACTCTCCAGTAGCTAGTTATATGATATTGTGCATATTGTGTAGGTTGCATTTTTTTCCAGCTCCATTACTTCATCCATAAATTGCAGGCCACACTAGCAACCTTCCTGTATTGTTGAAAGAAAACAATGTGGCAACTAAATGTTTAAAGGGTTTCATGAAATTCTTGAATTAAGAAAAATTTAAATTTTTATTTTATCAAATTTTTATTTGAATATATGATCTCAAAACATAAATTCTACAAAGGTCAGGAAAAAGACAGAGTTGCAGCTGACCATTAATCTGAGGCACACAGAGGGAAGGAAAAGGAAGAAGAATAAGAACAAGGGAGGGAAGAGTACAAGGGACTGTGTGATGGATCAGGGGCCTCTGGTGGTGGGAGAGTTACAGGGACTGCATCTGAGGGAAGAATTCAATTACTGTCCAAAAATTAACTGTAAAAATGACATAAGTAGATTTAATCAAATATATAGAAGCCCTGTTTTACTCTAATATATGTTATTGCAATGTACAGCTAGATTACTAACTTTTCAGAAGGAATAGTCTGAAAATATATGAAAGTATAGCTTATAAATGAAATATAGTTTAGAAATATGTATTTGGAAGAATGAATCTTGATTTTCTTGACTTTAGAAATCTACAAGCTGGTATTGTAGTAATTTTTTAAAAAAACACTTCCTTTGAATTGCTGTCTGATCACATAGGAACAATTATTATACCTCGATACATCTATGTCTTACAAAATATATTTTCATAATGTCATATCATACTAATAATAGGAGAAGGCTATAGTGTTCCTAGCCTTTATTTTTACAGCAGATGTACTATCTTAAGGAAATATATTTTAAAAAACTATTATAATGTTCCCAAGAAAAATGAAATACAACATTAAAACTTCACCATTATACTGTAACCCTTGATTGTATTTCCAGAAGTTGCTTGGACTGAATAAAAATATTTGTCCTGTAATGAGTTTTGGAAGAAAAGAATGAAGGTATTGGAAAATGAAGTATGTCTTTTAATTGAATAGAGACTATGATTGTTTCTTTCCAGTCTAAATCAAATTATTATGACAGTGGTTTCGAGCAACTAGAAAGAGGAATTATTCTCTAAAATAATGACTTCATTATATAGCCTAAAAAATCAGTTGGAAAAAAAGCCCAAAACTCTTTTAGTTGTCTATCTGCTGAAATGAACAATTTCAAAGTGAACACATTTCTATTGCTATTTGTCTGCAGAATTATTTTTTTCTCATAATAATATAAATACCAAAAGACAGGTTTGGGGGATGGTCTCACTTATATATGTGGATAAAGAGAACATATTATTAATTGCTAGAAGTAGGGGACAGGAGGCAGATAAAAAAAGTGAAGATGATTGAAAGGCACAAACCTTAAGTTATAAGGTAAGACCTAGGAGAAATGTGTATAACCTAGTAGCTGAGATCAACAGTATTATGTTGTGTTTTGAAAATTGTTCAAATAGTGATCTTAAAAGTTCTTGTCTAATTTCTAATTGTGTATAGTGATGGATGTTAACTAAAATTGTTGTGTTAATCATCTTGTAGTCTATATAGCTAATGATTATGTTGTATACATAAAACTAATGCAGTGTTGTTTTATGCTTATTGTATCTCAATAATAATAAAAAGATGTATCTGATTTTTTTAAATGAAATTTTCATTTGGGCCACCATAGGGTATAAATTACCTAGGCAAAGAAGTAAAACTCTGTGTGTGTATGTGTGCGCACATGCTTGTGGGAGCTGACCTGGAGATGGGGGACCCATGAGACAAAGCTCTCGATGGGCTAGCTCTCTGCCCCCTCAGGAGGGATGTGTTGGGAGCTGACCTGCAAATGCAGGGGTCCCATGTGGTGGAACCCCTAGACCCCAGGTGGGGGAGTTGCTGAAGTCATGCTCTGCGTGATTAACTAAACAATTTACAGGGGTCCTGGAGTCAGACTATTCTGGTAATAACTGAGAGAACAATTCCTATCAACCTTAGTAAACTTCTGGTGAAGGGATAAGAAATCCTTTAGTGACACACCTAAGGAAATGAAATCTGATAAAGTAGATGAGAGTAGTGATCATTAACCAGTCTAGCTATCATAGGTTTAAAGTAGATGATTGTCTTGGAATGCTTTTAAGAACAATATGTTTTAATTAAAAATGTTTAATGTTTACCTAAGGTGGAGTCTGTTTCCTGTAGTCATAAAATGTTGATGTAATCCTTTTAAACACTATATATACCCACTAAAATCCCGGTCCGTGGCACATGCTTGTACAAATACATAAAATGTTCCTGCATTTTATATATTTTAGGGTAAGTAAAATGTTTATCATTTTACCTGGTTTTCTTTATAGAAGTCTTAAGTTACTACTTTTTAAATTTACAATTTGAGATGAGTACAATTTAAAGTGTTGGGAATATCTGCATTTTTATATTATACACAGAAATATGTACTCAACACTGGTACATGTGAAAGCACTGCATTGGAGGTAGGATGTTGCAAATGTTGATTCTTAAAAGGAAACATGATGAGTTAATTTTGTTCATATTGCTACCTGAGTGAAACAATACTTTAAAATACATTTTCCCTTTCAGGGAAAATAATCTCTCTAAACTTCAAGACTCATTATATTTTCAATAATGTGAAATAGTATACCCATTTTTAACCTCAAAAACAAATACTAATGGTCCAAATCCGGATGTTAGAAATAATTACAAAAGCCTTTTATCATTTTCCTTTTCTCATTTACTGGTACATGGAACATGTAAATCATTATTCAGACATAGCCTTTAAATTCTTGGAGTCTTATTTTGATTGGAATTTCACATTTGGAAACTTGGAGATTTAGTAAAATTGCAATAATACCTGTCTGCCTGTATACCCAGCTATCTAATCTCTCTCTCCGTTCTTTCAATCTACCCATATTTCAACAATTTACCGATAGTATAAAGACTGTGTTTTTTATTCTTCTATTTACTAAAACATTTTATATTCTGTATGTATGTGGTTCCAAATACATTTTTTCTGTCCCATTTTTGTATAACGTTTTATAGATTAGACTTTTAAAATTGAATGCTCATAGAATTATATCTATTCTCTTCACTCTTGGATTGTTATAATTGTTGGAAAATTCTTGTTTTGAATGGAAATTTCTGTCAATTTGACTCATTTTTATTAACACTAAGTGCACCCGCATCTTTCCTGAAACACTAATCTCATTTCATGATTCTCTATTTCTCCTTTCCTCATCAAATCAATTCTTCTACACACTGCCCCCCTCTGCTTTAGGACTTTGTTGTAGATCATATCTCTAAACAAGAAACATCTATATGATCAGTGTATGTGCCTCCAACCTTCTATTATTTTATTTTTCTATATTTATATTTTTAAGCTTATTCTCCACAAGTCATGGTTGCAAACAATTCTAAAAATGTCATCTAACATACCAGTGTCCAGAATAAGAGTAACAAATGGAATAAGTTTGTGATTATAAATCAGTGTGATTGAAACTGCCTTGCGGTTCTAGTTCTGATCTTTCTATATGCTACTCTCAAAGATAAATCTTCTGAGTATAAGATTGCTCAAATCAATATCTCAAAACCCCAACACTACAATGTTTAAAGGATGCTGTGTTGAGGCATCTTGTTAGCTTTACTATAACTATTTGCTCAAAAACCTGTAGCAAAATAAATTTACTTGTTATTCTCTGTTTATAGTAGCGAGGTCATGGTGTCTGTGTTCAGTTCTTTCTCTGCTTTCTCCTTGTGTCTCATGAGTAACTTAGTTCTGTGCTTCAACTGGTAATATCTACCTTACAGGGTTGGGAAACAGGAATAAAAATGCTCATATATGTGACATCAACAAGTCACAGCTATGCCTTGAGTTTATTTTCATGTTCTGCTCCTTTTTACTATAAAACCATTACCCTTTTCTTTATTTAAAGCCCTCTATTTTTTCAAGACATATTTCAGGTCCAGTCTCTTTTATCCTTCAGTGATGTCTCCATTTAGTAGTAGTGGATTTCTGTTCTCTATCACTAATGTAGTACTTAGTTAAGATAACCACATTATTATTCAAGCTGGGGCTCTTTTGATAGTGAAAGTACTATTGATAATTACATTGGAATAACAGGACTGTATTGGAACTGACTCAGGTAAAGATGGTTATCCTATGAAGAGGAAAGCCTTAAGTTATCAGATCTGTTTTTGTCAGATCAAAACAAACTTCAAGTGCAGATCATTATGACAAATCTCTCATAAACTTAGTTGAAATGAGCTACATCAAAATGAATCCCAGCTGTCTGTGCATGGGCATTGCTTCAGTACTGCTGCCCATCTGCTCAGGCACAGACCCCTGTTTCTTCTATTCAGTCTTCTTCATTTGAACCTAATGCTTCATCTGTCTTTCTAACCACCTATATGTACAATACAGCTATTTCCCTCAGCTCCCCAGCACTGCCTAACTCTATAAACTCCCCACACTCTCCCTCCTTTCTGTCCTTACCCTCGCAGCCTTCTTTAAGCTATGGAGAGAAGGAATTATTCTTTATAGCATTATTTCCCAAAATGCTTGCATCAGGCTTTCTTATGATCCACAGCTCAACTGAGACCATGATAATTCTTGCTTAAGAGATGAAACATCATGGGTAAAAGAAGAGTGTTTAAAGTTAAAGAATTCCTAATAACCTCTGCCCAAACCTTTGTCACTTAAACCTCATACCTTTGTGACTTAAATTTAGCTCTTTGTCTTGTTTTCATCCTGTCTCTGACCAGGCACAACTCAAAACCCACCATTTAAACCCTTCCAGAATTCTCAGTTCTCCTCATGCAACAAATGCCCTGCCCAGAAAGAGACAAGTTTTCTTTATATACAAGTCCCCCACCAGTCACCCTCCTCATGCTCTCCCATTTGGTGTAACCTCTTTTTCTCCTTCTGGGAAAATCCACCCCTATCCTCAAGAATGTAATCTAATTCTATGTTCTTGTGAAGATAAACATAATAGCTTGAGCTTGGTATATGTCTCTAAAAATGGTGTTAGCTTTACTCATCATCTCTATTATGTTATTTGCTTCTTATGCTATTAATCTCTTCATAAATATCTTTTGTATCATCGGGTAGGTTGTCTGTTCTTTGGGAGCAGATAGTTCCTTTGTCTAGAAAATATTCTGACTTAACGATGGTGTTTCATAAAATTGTGGTTGATAAATGTGAGGTGATAAAAGCAAACACTTTGGAAGCAAAAAAATCCCCATTCTTCCTTTGAGCATTGATTCCTTCTTTTTAAGAAAAGTTCACATGTAAAACAACTTCTCATGAATATCTAGGTTTCTTGGCATGGCAATGTTACAGGCTGGTCTAATCCATGCTCTTTCTGCCCAGGCTGCTTACATTCTAACTGAGTTTTTCTGCCTGGACAATTAGTTTTATATCCCAGGCATCAAGTGTAGTTCAGCTCAAACCTTGTTAAATTGAGAGTTTGTTTATGACAAGAAACCTACCAAGATATATGTCTCATAAACCACCAGTACTAATGTTGCACCTACGGTGACTTGTATTAGGAAATTTTCCCACTGGCATTAGTTTAATCTGAATAAACTGCTCAGCAGAACCTCGTGGCCTGCTTCGGCAAATCTTCCTTTGTTTAATACAGAAATATTTCTTCAAAGTATAAAATTTCCTCTTTTCAACACTAATAATTTTCACATAATAATATGTCTTTGTCACCCCACATTTGCTGTGTGTGCTCCATTGGATATCATACTTGACACATGACAAGGAAGGTCTTAGCACTCATCAGTTCAATGTTTTTTTCTATCATTCATGTTGACCCAGTGTCAGTAGCTATTTCACCAGATACCATCAGTTCTTACAGTAAACCACAGACATGTACACTCAGATTTTTTTATATTTCTTCTACACGCTGAGGACAATGACTAAAAAAAGTTTGAGTCTTTATCTGCACAGAAAATGATGGAGGAATCAGAAAAGGCAACACTAAATAAAAAATCCTACCATTTATTGTTATATAGTAGTTAAAAAATTGCATACCCATTTAACAAACTATACTGAAATATTTCAAATGATGGCCCATTATTTTTTATTTTGTTTGCTGTTTTATAATTGTATTGCTTCACATTTTTTTCTGAGTATTATAGTTTTAAGCTTTTTGACACAAGTAATGAAATTACAACTTAGTTTTTGATAGAAGGTGAATGATATTATTTTAAATGTGCAGTGTTCAGTAAACTTCAGGAAATTAGAAAGATCTGAATTTTGTCTGAGAATTTTTGAAACAGTGTTTGTTGGGGATTACTGAAAGGACAGATAAACATCTCTGTCCTAAAGAGAAAGTTTATATACTCTATTAAACTTAAAACTAATATTTTGGAATATGGCCTGTAATTACAATCAAATATGTTTCTTAATACTCATTTCTGGAATTAGGCAAAATTTCTCACCAAGATATAACTGTCAAGGTTAAGGCAGCCTCCTGGAACATATACTGGAAAGTGCCTGGAGCAAAGCTGATTGCTCAGTCACTGTAGGCGATGTCTTAAGGAAAGGAAGGCTTTCATACCCAGTTTCTTCTCTCAGGCTCACCAGGCATGTAAGTTATTTAGGGAATTATGAGGGGGTTGTGAGAGGTTAGGAGTGTTTTCCTAATGAGGTTACTTCTAGCACCACTAACAACATTTCCTAGATTTTTTTTTAATGCTTAATTTGTTTGGCTTAACTGTTATCTCTTTGATTTAATATAAGATAGGACCCTAACACCAGGAAAGGGCACAAGGATCCCTCAAATGACCTTTCCCTTACTTCCTTGAGACTGCCCTACAAATACTAATCACTGCTCCATTGAATACCTATTGGCATCACTGGCAGGCAGTTTAGATTTTATACCCAGAAAGTTCTAAAATAGAGTATAACAATGATCACTTACATTAAGTCCATTCTGAAGTTCAGTTATATATTTGTTTTACTTTCCAACTGGGTTGCAGAGTATAAAGAAAGCAGCATGCCTGGACAATGTACTGGGGTTTTTAAGAGGATGCACCTTTCACTACTGCAGGCCTGCAGAAGCACAAGGAAGGAGAGAACCTCAGAATTTGGAGAAAGAGCTGTATGGAAGGGATACCTTAAAGAGGAAGATGCAACCGGTCAGTAATGGTAATGACTTAGCATGAATTCTGTGACATAATTTTTTTCCCTATTGCTGTTCACATTGCTTGAATCTAGTGGGAAGTGAGAGGACAAGGGCATCTGTGCCTTCTCTGGGACAGAAAATGGGGTAGAATGATTTGGAAGAGTAGGAAGAAAATAATTCAGAAATTTAAGATTTAGGAACAGTGTGAAAGAAATAAAGTACAAAATCAAATTCTCTTGCCCTTGTGTTTTAAAATGTCAAAGAAATTTAAGTCCAAAATCCACTCTTTTTATTAAAAGAGTCCCAACTAGAGTAGTTTCTCAGTGCTTGGTAAAGTCAGGTTTATTTTTAAAGCTGCATGCAGGAGTGTCCCCTTGTGGAATGGGTGTAGCTATTTGAGCAGCTGTTGTATTGGCTTAATACCAAGTTATTCATAAGTTATGCTTAAAGATATGATTAATGATAAATGGACTTGTCAGACTATAGCTCTAGACTCTCCAAGCAAATTTTGAAGTAAGTGGTTGCCAGTCCCTAGAACAGTGAAGGCAAAACCATGTTTTCAGAATCTAGAACCCAGAACCTACTCTAGCCAAATACTCTTTGCAAAAAACCTCAGCATAGTTTTAATATCTGAAGAGGAACTCAGATGGAACAAACATTAATGATCTAGTCCTGTTATTGTGATGGTGGTCTATTTCACTTGGTCCAGAATTTATAAACTTGAATGGGAAAAATTAGCAAGAGGTTAATTTTTCCATGCTGCATATATGGGGGAAATGCATTTCTGTGTGCTTGTTTCTCTTCTAGGTAGTGGCATTTGAGATACCTCTGTTACTTTAAAAGTGTAGAAAATTTTAATGGTGGAAACTCTAGACAGACAATCTTTTTTGAGGAGACTTCATTTTCAAAGGTTTTAATTTAGCATTTCTCCTTTGAAATGCTTGACATAACCTAAACCTAGAACCTTATCAGTGCATAATAGATAAATGTATTATTAACATGTACTAAATCCTTTAAGTGTAATGGAAGCAAGTGTATTTTCCGCCTCCTGTTTAATAGACCTGTCTGAAAAGACTGCTTCATACAGTTAGTTTTCCTTAGTCACACCTTCTTGGGAAGCTGTACCCATTTGGTGCAGTATCATGCAGCAGTATCTCGTGTCCTGAGCCTGTGTGAGTCAACTATAGATCAATCCTTTGGTGAACCCTGCAAGCCCCATACTTTATAGTGATCATCTGGTTAGCTCTGGAATATGGGTACTGCTCTTGAAGAGCCCCTATAAGTAGTGGAAAACAAAAACTTTACCCACCTTGTGAATGATTTAAAGCTTAAAGTTAATCCAGTGCAGTAAAACATGTTTACATAAACATAATTGTTGAGATAGCCTGAAACAATTTTCTACACACAAAGTAAAACAAAAAAAAAAAAAACCCCAACTAATCCATGTGTCATAACTCCCCTAGAAGTCTCAGTCTTGCTGCATTTTAATCCCTCAAATATTGTCTCCTTTTCGGTGAGAATCCTACCTCCATGTATATCTCTCCACCCCAACCCCCACCCCCTAACCTCCAAATACTGGCCTTCTTATTCACCATAATATGTTCTAATCTGGAACTCTAAAGATTATATTTATTTGAAGGGTCTTTGGCTCCCAAGAGAAAGGAGAGAGAAGGAGCTAGGTAACACACATTCAGAATTTCCCCATGTGGTGACTAAAAAATGCATTGCTTACATCTTCTGCAGTAGGGTGCATAATTGACTGTCTGCCCCACTTTCTGCCCTTCTGGAGCCAATTTTGCAATAGCTCTGAAACCACCTGCCAGCTGCTCCTGTTAGTGACTGAGCACAGATTGGAAACTGGAGCTGGCTTGATCCCATAAACTACTCTAATGGAAAACCTTGGCATGAGGTCCCCATGGACCTAGCCAAGTGCCAAATCTCTCATGGAATAACACCACAATTTGAGACTCTTCTTGCTAATTCTCCTTAACAGGTGGCATACCTACATTCTGAAGGCTCACCTCTCCCCTGGTGCTCATTCTCTTCTCCCTTGCTAGGCACTTCATGACATAAGCCTCTTATATGTCTATTCCCATCTTGCATCAGTTTCTCAGTGGATGTAAACTAATACACCTTCCTAATTCATTGAATTATTGGGTAATTAGTACCACTTCTCCTAGGACAGAGTGTGGAGAAGAGACAATGGTGTGAAGATAGCAAATCTCCTTCCACATGGAAAATGATTGGGATTGGGAAATAAACAACTTCGCTGTCTGTGGTTTATTAAAAGTTGGAGAAATTAGAGTGTATCCAGTCTTTTCCTTCAAATATATCTTCATCAAAATATGTTTAGTTAAGGTTGTCAGGAGCAGAATACTAGCAGACTGTTGATATGACCTTTATATCTTTGTGATGAGAAAAATCAGCTTCGTTTTAATTAGCTGAAGAAACATTAAATCAGGACTTTTAGCTGTAAGCATAAGTATTGTATGTAGGTGTTGATTTATAATGATGCATACCTGAAACCTATATGATGCTATAATGTAATGCTACTTCAATAAAAATTATGATTGCTGAGTTTTTAAACCTTGTATTTTAAGTAATTGATGTTGTATTTCACAATGTCTGTGACCTTTTGAGTCTTTCTTGTACGTACATATCTATATGTTTAGTTAAATGTTCAGCATCCATTCAGCTGCCTAGACAAAAAATTTTGATTCATCTCTTTCCTTCATGATTCATTTAATGAATTATCACTTTCTTTGACTGCATTGTTGAAAGTTACTAGAATCTATTCCCTCCTTTTCCTTCTTTGTAAAGACTGCTTTGTCTTCAAATCTGATCCATTTGAAAAGTCTTGTTATAATCTTTGTCTTCAGTGTCTTTATTATTCCAATTAACTCTTTTTCCCCTATTCTGTTAGCCAAATTATATTAGAATCTTGCTTAGGAAATACTTTTCTTTACCTTTGAGATCATTGCTAAAGCTTGCTATGATGTAAAAGCTCCTTTGTAATCTGAACTTGGACTCTTTTGAGAATCATACTGGTAAAATTCCCTTTTATATACCTTGTTCTGATCATACAAAATTATTGAATATCCCTTATACTTTCTGATTGCTCTAATTTTATAAATATACAGGTTTTTTTTTTTAGATCTGGAGTTTTGTTTCTTCTTCCCACACCCTACACCTGATAGTTTCCTCCATAAATTAAAACCTGCTCAAAAACACCTCACTTAAAAGGATTTGCAAAATTTTCCCTGGGAGACTTAATAATTCCTCATATTCTTAAAATATTTTATATAGATCTATCATGGAATTTTCAATTATATATGTGTATGTATATATGTTTCTGTTTCCTTATCCCTTTTGATTGTAAACTCTAGTGAAGGTCGGCAATATATAAGTTGTTTTGAATTTAAGTAACAATTTCAAGACTTTATGGAAAAGGAGTCTTGAATAGTCAACTTTAAAATCTTTTTCTTTTTTCTAGTTTTATTGGCAATTGTATTTTATTCTTTTTTACTGATTGTACATATACATTTTATATTGCTGTATACACGGAAATTCTTTCACCCATGCCACCCATGAACACATCATACTGAATCAACTTTTCCATGCTCTGTTGTTTCAGAGTAATCACAAGGTTACCTAGACTTTCATTTCTTCATTCCCCCCTTTTCATTCTTTCCTTTTTACTGCAGAAAAATCACTTCATTTATTAGTGTCTACTACTTTTTATAAGTATTTTACTTTATTGAATTGCCCTCTGTGTAAATGTTTATATTTGTTTATATCATTCTCACTTGCTTTACTACACACACTTTCCCTATACTCTCTATATTTTGTTATAAATGACAGCATTTCATCTTTCTTTGTGGCTGAATAATATTGCATTATGCATATATGCTGCACCTTTTTGATCCAATCTTCTCTCATTAAACACTTGGATTGTTTTCATGTCCTAAATATTGTGAATAATATTCCTATAAATATTGTAAAGTTTCATTATTTTGCACCTGGCTGTCCAGTTTCACATTTGTTAGAGATTCGTTTTTTTCTCCATTGTTGTGGTTACAGCTATCTCTTTTATCATGAATTAAGTATTATTTAATACATGGATTTCCTTCTGGGAATTATGATTCTGTTCCATTGATTCATGTGTACATTTCTAGTCAATGCCATACTCTTTTAATTACTGTTGCTTGTAATATAATGTAGGTATTATAGTGACTCCATTTTCCTACTTTTTCCTCAGGATTGCTTTAGTTAATCAGGATCTTTTAAAGTTCCAAATAATTTTATTCTATTTTTTTATGTTTATATCACTTTTCTTGATGGAGAAAGCAAGGTAATATTGTGGAAGAATAAGTGGGATAAAAGATATTGTCCAGTCAGTCTCTGGAAAATACAGAGGTAGTCCATGTTATATACTGGAAGAGAGTGTTGTACAGTAAAAGTGTTATACTAGTTAAAGCTGATGTGACTGAGATAAGAGTTGAAAAGTTTAAATTTCCCTCTTAATCAGTGGAGTGTGGTTTATGGAAAAATCAGATTTTTTTCCCCCACATCTTGTAGTAGTATTTATTTATTTATTTTGTAATGCTTCCATGGTAACTAATTGATTTGATTTTGAAAATGTTATATTCTCTGTTAATGGCATTTTAATAGCTAGCCTATCAAGTGCTTAAATATGAATTTCAACTGTCCATGGACAAACATTTCTCTCTTGATCTATAGTCATATATCCTGTGCCTTTAAATGATGATTGTCTATTTCTTGGGTATTCTTTACCTTAAACATCAGTCTCATGTCTTTGAAATTGTTTTTTCTATTTGTGAACAAAATATTAATGGTAATAATACCTATTAACTTTTAAAAGGTGTATTTTTCTTTGATAGTCTTCAAGTGATTACACCTCATCTCCTTTATGCCCCCATTCCTAGCTGGGTTTTGGTTAATGCTATCTTGTTTATTTACTAAATTAAACTTTCTTATAATTCCCCATTTATTGAAATCTATTCATCATCAAGGAAAAACATATAGAACCATAAACATATTAAGACTGAGAAAATAAATACCTACTGAAACCTGATGCAGTGGGGTGCTCTGCAAGAAATTTTCCATTGCAAATTTTGAGATGGAGTTATTATGAGTCCTATACTCAAATCAGAATGCACCTGTAATGCAGATGTACAGTCTTAGAATCTGGAACATATTCTAAACTCTCTGTAACTAAGACCTTAGGAAAGGAGAGAGAGCCAGGATTTTCCCAATTAGTACCATAGGGAATAAAAGAAGCTGTTTGTCTTCTGGTCATTTTGCTTTTTCTGATTTTCCAAAAATGGAGAATTTCAAATAGTATTAGCAACTTTAGTATTTATGTCATTTACTTGTTAGTAGATGTGAAACTTTGAAAGACCTTGATTTGCACAAAATGATTCTCATGCAAATCTGCTATCTTTGATTGCTAAGTGACATTTATGAAGGAATTGTATCAGGGGGCTTTTACTGTTTCGTGTCTAGTTAACTTATATGATACAAATGATTTAATCCTTGTATTTTTCTTTAGTATTGATAAGATTAATTTCTATGATTATGGTATATATATTTAAATAAAATGTGTTTTCTGTGTTTTAGTTATTGTTGAATTTCTAGGGAAGGGCAAGAATTTCTTATTGCAATTTCTTATTTACTGTTAATATCTCATCATGCATGTTTTGTTCCATGATAAAGTGGTTGAAAGGACTTTAGAATAAAGATCATGCTTTGGTCACAACTTTGCTATTAAAAAAGAAGCTATCTTTCTTTTCTGGGCCTTTAGTTTTCTCATGTTAAGCAATAAAAAGATGAGTTGGATAAAATAATTAATTTTCCTTTTAGTGTTATGATTTTCTTAGTTTCTCTCATTGTAAGGAGGTGATGCAGAATGATAAAGAATCCATGGTTTAATTTTGCACAAAATGATTCTCGTGCAAATCTGCTGTCTTCTTGGTCACTCACTGACATTTATGAAGGAATTGTATTAGGAGGCCTTGATTGTCTCATGTCTAGTTAGCTTTAAATAGGTTTTGTAGAATCCTGATGAAATAACTGAAATGTTTTTCATTAGACTTGGAAAAAATATTCTGTATAGTAATACGGCACTTCAAATAAATTTAGAAACATCACAAATAAATAAATATGAAATTAAATTATCCTTGAACTATAGTTATATAACATAATTTAATTTTGTTGTATGATACAAATGCTTCGTTCCTATTCATGTGGAGGAAAAAAAATAAGCTAGTGGAGATAATAAAATGCTGTGGAGAGAAAGTAGTCAATTTAAGTGCAAATGACTAAGATTACTAATATTTGCGAAAAAGGAGAAAAAAACTTCAAATTGTTGATTTTTGTAAAAAGTAATATAGTTATTCTATAAAAAGTCATCTAAATATGTAACCTTTTTTTTCAGACTGAGAGTGTATTATCTTAAATTGTGGCTTAAATAATCTGTGATACTTGATTACATTTAAGATTTTACTTAATAATTAATTCATAAACTATTAGCTAAGCCTTTTATTTTGGAGGCCACAAATGTGTTTAATAATTTTTAGAGTAAAGATAGAAATAGATTTGCAATATATTTCTTTTGCAGAATGGAATTCTTTTGGGGTAGTATATATATATATATATATTTTTTTTTTTCTTTTGGCAGAAATTTTTACCCAAAACCATTGCATGTAAAACTAATTTGATAGATTTCAAAATGATATGATTAGGATGGTGCTGTAAACTCAATTTGCTGACCTTACAGTTCTCTCTTTTCTTACTCGGAAAGCCCTTGTACACCATAGAATTCTGGGCATTAGAAGAACAATTATAAAATCTGTACCTTATAAAATAATTCTATATTGGTATATAAATGGCAACATTACTTTACTACATATGTCCAATAATTGAGAAAGATAGATATTGCTTATTAAATTTTCATATATGTAAATATATATTACATATATACACATCCAACCACAATAAGCTCCAAATGCTTAGTAGATTTAAATTTATATTTCTCAAGGATACGTGATTTAATTTTGTTGTATGGTGCATATGCTTCATTTCTATTCACTCAAGAAGAGTAGCATATGAAAGAAAGGTAGTGTAGTTTATAATAGTGTTCCTGATTACTCAGAAATAATTAAAAGAACTAGAGAGCTGGAACATAAGAAATTAATGTCTATCTTCAAGTAAATGAAATAAAGTATTGCTCTCAAGTTTTTCAAATTGCTACATTAAAATTCTGACAACAATTAGATGTTTGTGAAAAACAGCATTATTGATTTATCAAAATAATAGGAAACAAAATTTATTTTGTGTTCTGTTTATTGAATCTTTTCACTTTTAAAAGGTTTAAAATTATTAGAATGTCAGGTCTTGTTGCTTCTCTAGATGTTAATGAACTGTTTCTATTTACTTATATGAGGAGAGCAGAGGCTGGAAATCTCTCCAACATGTTTTATGGCATTTATATAAGTGTTTCTCTCCGTAGAGTGTTTTCCATTGAGCATCTTCCGAGAAGCAGTCAATAAATACTTGAACACAGAACTACTAAGCTAACAGATGTCTTTGTTGGCATCTCAAAATAGCAAAAGCAGACTTCTGTTTACATTTTTTCTATATTTCTCCCTTTTCTATCTCTTTTTCTCACACTATAACTTCTCTACCATGTCAGTTCAGAGTAAGCTTGCCTTTTTACCATATTCCAGTCATACGCACACCAAAAATATTTATTGTTATACATTTCCATAAATCCTTAACCATGGAGGTTTTAACCCAAAACCTCCATGCTCAGATCTGGGAACCTTTGCAAAGATATTTAAATCTCTAGATTAGTTTGTATTTTCTTGTATTTTTTTTTTCAAAAATGGAGAAGTAACATCATTAGCTAATTAACAATAATCAGTAATGACATTTCACTGGATATCACTAATCCTTGACAACCTTTAGGTAATTTGATATTCTAGAAATCATCAACCCCCCTGAGAAGGTTTCAGTTAGGATTTTTATTCATGAGCCAATGGTATAACTACGTTGTGATAGAATCTACAAGAGCAATCAAATTTGGCCCCTCACTTGATCATTTGACAGGTGATATTACCTTGTGGTTAAAAACATAAACCATAAACTCTACAGACAAATTGTTTGAATTCACATCCCTCTTATGTCACTAGGTGTTCAACTTTAGGCAAGTTGCTTACATTTTCTATATGTCTTAAATGAGGATTGTGAAAATCTCCCTGATGGAATTGTGAGAATTAAATGAAAGAGGATAGTTAAAACAGTTTGTGATCAACAAAAATCACTGTGTTTGCTGTTATCACTAATTAGCAGGACAGTTTTGTCCCTTCATTTTCAATTTCTCTGTGTTATATATATTTGTAGTCATTGAGCAGTATTCCAAAAGGAATAATGTAGAAAATGCCTCTTCAGATATTTATTTGTACCAGTTGATATGCACTTTTGTGTGTGTGTGTGTGTGTGTGTGTGTGATTGGTATTTAAAGGGAAAAGCATGAAAAGGAAGTCGATGAATTCATGTCTGTTTCCAGTCAGGTTTGTGGGTTGGGTTTGAATGGCCATGTTTAAAGACTAACAAAATTATTGCTCTAAGAGCAATCTAATGAGCTGCCAGGCAAGAGGTGATGGCCAGTAGCTGGAAGAACTCTCAAGTGAGGCTTTATGAACAGCAGAGTTACTTTGGAGTATTTTAGAATAGCTTCTGAAGACTGACTTTATTGATTTGCCATCACTTATTCCACTTCACTCTAGTCTTCTTTCCTAATTCAAGTAAATCAATACCTTTTAAACACTGGCTACTTAAGCAAACACCCCAAAGGGGAAACCTGTTTGATAGGTACATGCCCCAAAGAGGAAAATCTAAGATTGAATAGTTCCATTTCTTCCTTACTAGCTCCAGAGAAGGGCCTTGATAAAACGTACTTTTCCCCATGGGTTTGGACTAACTTAGGTAGTTCCTATGTGGATTACTCCCCTGGATTTAAGTTGAGTGACCTGGATCCCCATCTTCCCAGTTCTGGAAGAATAAAAATGGCTCCATTTTGATGCATAGCTAATACCAACTATCACAACCCAGTTGATTCATGGAACTCAGACCGTTTGTTTTTTTTTTTCTGCAAAGCTTCATTCTTTACAAATAGAATCAGCATTTCACTGATTCCTGTCCCCCAATCTGTCTCAGTGAGCTTACCCCTGACTATTTTTGTTCCCCTGAGATAACCAGAAAAGAAGGACATCAGCTATTTTAACAAATCAAAATATTGTAGATTTTCATTATTTGCAAATTATCTAGGCACACAAATGAATTAGAACACTGAACCATTGCCCAAGGGTTATAAGCCATAGGTTACAAATTTTTCATCAACCAATTGATATGACTTTTTATGCTTGATTTTATTTGAAGAAAATCTTATTTTAAATTTAGTGCATACATATAACACTAAATCAACCATACTAACTCAAGCTTTACGTAAGTAAGCTTATCTCACAAACATAGTTTCTCCGTAATACATATCATAGCCTTATTGTTAGAAATGTTAGAACTACAACACCATGCATGGGGTCATTTTAAATGGCAAATCACCAACAACAACAAAAAAAAAAACCAAATATAATTTAAATAAAAGGTCACTGAATATACCTGTAAAGTTGTTGAACCATGATTTTGTAGCTTCCTAGGTGCTGAGACTGACCCCTATAAGTAGAGGGTAAGGAAAGACTGAAGCAAAAGGCAAATCACCTGAAACTGGTAAATGGCAGCTTTAATAAGCAAGGTAACTTAAAATCTTTGTCTTCCACAGTTGCAGCACAAGTTTCCAGTATGCTGAGGAGTCACATTTGTCTGAATCTTTTTGCTTATTGAAGTGATTTTTTTTTCTTACTCTGTAATAAGTTGTAAATGTTTCCTTTTAACTTCATTAGTGTCTTGTGGTTACTTTAACAAATTATTCTAAACCGGATGATTTAATCAAAAGAAATTTATGCTCTTCTGGTTCTGGAGGCAGAAGCTTGAAATAAGTATCACTGAACTTAAATAAAAGTATCAGAACACTCATACCCCTTCTGGAAGCTCTAGAAGAGAATTCATTCCTTCCTTATGAATATGCTACAAATATTTCCTTTAACTATTGAAACAACCTTCAGAATATATGAGCAATAGAGAACATTCCGAATATAACTTGCTTTCCAGTCTCTGACAGTTGCCAGCATTCCTTGTTTCATGGCTACATCACTGTAGTCTGGGCTTCGGTGGTAACTGCTTCTCTTTTTCTACCCGTACACAATTCTATCTGCCACTTCCTAATAAGAACACTTAAGATGATGTTTTGGGCCTTCTTAGATAATCCAGTATGGTACCATTGCCTTTGTCATATGTGAATTACTTGTCAAAAATTTTTTTTCTATATTCTGAGTATGATGTGATTTAAAAAAAAACCAACAAAATGAAAAGCAGCCCTTCACCCCCCCCACATACAAACACACAAAGCAAAATAAGTTAAAAAACCTAGTACCAACTATTTGAAAGGTCTAAGAGAAAAAGAAGTCCCTCCTCGTTCTATCACTACTACAGTCAGATTTCAGGGTTTTGTTTTTGTTTGTATTGGAATGTTTCATTATTTTATTTCTCTGTAATTCATGTATGAGTGAAACCATATGCTATGTCTTTCTTTTTTAGACCGTTTTGTTTATCATAATCCCCTCCAGTTCCCCCTATGCCTTTGCAAATGGTAAGAGTTCATCTTTATTTTTTGTACTGAGTAATATTCCATTGTGTATATATATCACATCTTTATCCACTCATCTGTCATTGAGCATTTACTTTAGATTATTTCCCTAAGCTTGGCTATTGTAAATAGCACTGCAATGAATATAGAAGTCCATCTATTCCTTAAAGTTTATGATTTTGTACTTTTTGGATTACCTAAGAGAGGAATTGATGGATCATCTATTTTTAACATTTGGGGAGTTGCTATATTGTTTACCATGAGGGCTGGACTAGTCTACATTCCACCATAGTTTTCTCCATCCCCTTGGCCAATACTTGCTGTTTCTGTTCTTTTGATTTAGGCCATTCTCACAGATATGAGGTGGTATCTCAATGTGGTTTTAATGTGCATTTCCCTGATCATGAGCATTTTTTCTTGTGCCTGTTGGTCATTTGCATGTCTTTCTAGAGAAGTGTGTATTTGGTTTTTCTGCCCTATATTTTTTCACTTCACTGGGTTGTTCTCTTCTTGAATTGTAGGGGCTCTTTTTAGATTGATTATTAGATCTTTGTAAGGTGTATGATGTGCAGATATTTTCTCCCACATGGCAGAGTTTCTTTTTGTTTCCCTGGTAGTATCTTTTGCAGTGCAGAAGCCTTTTAACCTGAAGTAGTCCCTTTATTTGTCTGCTTGTTTATTTATTTATTTTCTTTTACTGTTGTAGTCAAGTCCTCAAAGACATTACTGAAGCCAAAGTCTGGGGCATTTTGCCTATGTTTTTTAATAAGTATTTTATGGTTTAAGGTCTTACAACCAAATGTTTGATGCATTTTGTATATGTGATATAGTGATCTAATTTCATTCTTCTGCAAGTGACTACTCAGTTTTTCCAAAACCATTAGTTTAATAGACATTCCTTTCTCCATTTGTGTGTTCTTGGCTCCTATGTCATAAATTAACTCTACATATAAATGTGGGTTTATTTTTGGCCTCTCCATTCCATTCCATTGATGTGTGTCTACAGCAATATACTTTTTTAATCTGGTTGGCTCATAGATGCTTTAATTGCTATTTTGGATGCTATCTATCTGATTCAGTAGTTTTAGTCTACTTGTCTATTCTCTTTCCTCTTCTTTTTATAATTATCATTTTTTATTAATTTTTGCCATGTTTTAAACATTCTATTATTTTTTTTTTCTCCTGGGCCTTATATTTTGATGTAATGATATCTTAGAGAAATCAATCAATGCAATTAGAAAGTCATTTCTGCTATGGTTTAATCTTGTTTCTTCACATCAACTAATTTTTCATCAGTGGATATTTGATTAGTATTTGATTCGTATTCTAAGGTATGTTTTTGAAAGTCTGATTTTTTAGTTCTTTCTTTAGAACAATTGAAGTAATAAATTTTAAGCTAGCAGGCAGGTAACCTGGTGAGTCATCTTTATTCTTTGGAGCTTATTTTTAAGATTTATAAACTTTATTAAGAGTCTAGGTTAGAGCTTATTCTGTAGCTGGAGTTGTCCTGATCCATAACATGCTCTTTTGATGAGGTATTTGGGTTTTTGGTAAGGTCTTTCCATTTTGATTCATCAGATTTTTTGTCTGTTTTACAAACGCCAGAATATCATTTCATTTCAAAAATCCCTAGCAGTTGTTTTCTACCAAATATTTTTGATTCTTACTCTGTGCATGCACAGCTTTACCATTTAGCTAAAGTATCAAGATGATCCCCACTGAGATTTTTTGAGATCTTTTTCTGTGCAGCTTTCTTGTCTACAGTGTTGAGCGCCATAAACTTTGGGTCCTTAACAGCTCTAAACTTTGATCTCTGTTTTCTCAACTCAGTGATGCTGCTGTGCTCTGCTTGACTCCATCTTCCTGAATTGTAGTCTGGAAACTTTTTCCAGGCAGAAATTCAGGACAATTATGGAGTTTACCCTATATGTAAACTCTTTACCAGAGATCAGAGTTCAGTTCTACCTTTTAACCAAGATCTGAAAATATTACTTTATATATTTTATACAATCCTACAATCATTTACAAAAGGGTAAGTGGTCAGTGTCAGTTCTTTTATTATATTTGGAGTTAGAAATGTTCCCAGTGTGAACTTGATGGTTTTATTTGAATTTGAAAAAGCTTTTCATTTGAAACATGTCCAAAATTTTTCCTGGTCTTCTCTTCCAAAATCTGGTCCTGTTACACATCTCAGATATATAGAAATCATCTTTGAAACCCTCTTCTCATCTCCCACATCCAGTGAATAATCAAGATACCTAACTCTCTGAAAATTATTCTTTTCTTCATTTCTACCTGGTAGCTAAAACTGTCAGGAAAAAATAACCTCCTGATTTATTTAACTTTGCCTCCTTCTTCTCCTATCTTTACATTGTGGTCTTATGATCTTGTATAAAAGCAAATCTGATAAAATGTGTCTGTCTCCTTGCCACCTCCTGGTTAAAGTCCTTCAGTGGAATTTTGTCAGTTTTCTGATGTAGGTTAAACTCTTGATTATGGTCTTGTAGCCTCTGCATGATTTGTTTCCTACTTACCATTGTAACTTTATTGAGGATCTCATTCAATTATTTCCTTCATATCCCAATCTATGAAGCTATGCTCATGCAGAATTCCTATTTCTAGGTATCTTCTTTCATTTATTCTATTAGTTAGTATCCTTGCCTTAAATACATCAGTTTAGTCCCCTCTTCTTTAGGAAAAATTCTTTAATTTCTTTGAGTAGATCACATTCTTCAATTAATATTCTTAGAAAAATTAGTATTTTCAGCTGCAATTTCACATCTATGTAATTTCTTTTAATATCTTTGTTCTTTGCTAGTGTATTGTCAAAGCTATTTTATTGACACTTTTACTGCCCATACTTAGCAAAATGTCTGAAATTTCAGTAATAAAGTAACACTAATTGTTGAACAAGAAAATCTGCTTTTCAAAATCAAGACAGTGGTATTCAGAGGTACACCACAGCACATGTATATTATTAACATGGGAATAGTACTCCTAATTTTCATTAGGAATATAAAGTTCATATTTATATTAGTGACAGAATTATCACAATACCAATTTCTGAATTGAATAAGACCTCCTTTTTTGGTGACTTCTGCATACATTAAGTTGTAAATGAGTGTTTTGCATGTTATTGCTGTTTCCTGAGTATATATGCTAAAGTTCCAAAATGTGTACAGGCTTATAAAGTCACAAAATAATTGGCACCAAAAGTCCCACTCAATATTTACATGCTATGATTTTATGATACTTATAATAACTTATACTATATACTTGTAAGCTGGATGTTATCCTCAGATTGACTTATTGAATTACCCAAACAACATTATAAGAGAAATATTATTTTCCCCATTTTATAAACAGAAATACATACTATATTACTGTCAATTATTCAGCAACAATGGAATCAAGATTAAGACTCAGGCTCTTTGACTTTAAAGAGTCTAGTATTTGTTTAGATCTTTACGTAGCTTCCAACAGCTAGCCAGGTAACTTGAAGATAAAATAACGTGAAGATCAAACTTTGGCTCCTCTGTATAACAAAGTTTTACTGTGTTTATTCCACTCAGTACTTTAAAAATTTTTTATTTCCATTTTTAGCTCATAAAAAGCAGGTGAGAAAAATGAAATAGGAGTAGATACTTTGTTAACATTCTCTGGGGATTTTTCTCTCATCGTGCTTTCTCTGAAGAAAAATAGTGTTAATTCTGAAATATTGTGGGAACTTGTGTAATGGCCAGAATTTAAGTACTGCAGTGTTATTTATTAGACTAAATGAAAGAAACCAGAAAATTATACTAGTAGAACTGTATTAAATTTGGTAAATGATCCGCCATAAGATTTGATTTAAAACATCCTTTTACAGAGTATAGGTTTTTGGATGTTTGGCAAAGTGTCAAAAGTTATGAAATATTTGGAGGCTTCATTTATGCCGTGGCCTCAAAATAGATTCTCTTTAATGAAAGTTAAAAGTTAAAAGGCAAAATTGAAATACAGTCTGCTTTAATGTTTCACAAAATTGCTGTATTGCCAGATGAGACTTAATTGGAAGCTCAAAAATAATGATGAGCAACCTAATCAGGAAAAATCTATTTGGTCTAAATCTCTGGAGGAGATGGTTACACAGACAGTAAACAGTAAGTTGGAGGCATTTGAAAATAAGTTCAACAATGAAAAGCATAACAAAATCATCCCCTCCCAACAAAAACAGGCATAAAACTAGCACAGAAAATAGAAAACAGCTATTTAACTTAATATATCACTATATTATTATTATTAAGAAAGTTTTACTTTATCCAGCCAGAAGTAAAAATGAAAAGTCACTCTGAGTGCTTCTATATAATAAGGTCTTTTTGTTTTGAGCAGTTGCTACCGGAAGTCTTTAATCAATATGTATGATATATTTGCAAAGAGTTCAATTTACTCACAATTTGAGAGAAAAAGTGTGGTCAGCAAACTAGAAATCGTCAGTAAGTGCAGAATTGCATTCTTTTCTTGTAGCAGCATCTTAAACCCTTTTCTATTCTATATAAGAGGCAGAGGAGAAATTCTAAAGACCCTTTAGACCTAGAAAATCAAAGACAAGGTGGCATTTAAATTCAGATTTAAATGAGTTAATATTAAGTAAAAGCAAAGACTTGATTGCTGAGTTGCATTAATCATATTTAAATTACTCAGTAGCTACTCTTGACTAGTGACTAAGTTGGACAGAAGGGACATAGATATTAAACATTTGTACCATCCCAGAAATATCTGTTGTGGATTGCTGCTTTTAATTGTTTGTGTTTGGACACATTGGTGCTGTCTTCAATCTATGTGGTCCTACTAATATTTTCTGAAGCCCATAGATTGTATTATTTTCCTATATGGATATATTGTAGTGAAATTCTCTTTTACTATTCACTTCATAAGAGTCAACTTCCTAACATGGAGAGTAAAATTTAACTTACTTTTTTTTGTGAGAATGTGGAAGAATGTATGAAAACTATCTGACACAATAGTTCTCAATAAATATTAATTTTAATTTTCTATCATATCATTTTTCAATGATAAGAGATCATAGTGCTTGGAAAATCAAAAGATTGTATTATTAGTCTGTATACTCTACAAACAGAGAAAACATGTTCTGAATTCTAGAAACCTTTCTCTCTCATTTTCTCCCTGTCCTGCGATAGTCCTTCTAAGAGAATGTGCTCAGGATCCTGATCATTATGCTTTTCTTGAGTCATGGCTTCTGCACTTGTCCATTTACTGTTAAAATTGGGCAAATAAGTAATACGTGATGATTAAGTAGCTCATTTGTCTGACATTTTTTCTCATTTATATAATAGAAGCTTTACCTCTATCTTATGATCAGTTTCAATCACTGCTGTAACTGCTCTTCTTACCTATCAGTCCTTTGTCAGGTCAAGCTCAAAGTGTCAGACTGACATAACTTAAGGTTCAGTGGAACTTGTGTTGTTTCCTGTGGTAGATGTAATGTATTACTCAGTTGGGTGTCAGACTTCTCAACCCACAGAGTCCAGAATTGTGAGACTAGAAGCAAAGATTCATGAAGTACTTGCCTGGGAGTGATACAAATGGTGATGTAAATCTTTTCTTTAATACCTTGATTCTCAAGCCTGTGAATTTACATGTAGGAAACAGTACCTGTATGTGCATTCTAGAAAATGCGTTCTAGAAGATGGTGCCTTTTTTTGGTAACATATTTGTCTCTGAACTGATGCCTCAGCTGTATCTTCAGCAGACATTTCTTTGCTCTATAAGGATGACTGATTCTGAGTGGTGTAGTTTATGAATTCCAAGGTAATGTCCTTGCTGCTCTATGTCTGATGTGATTTTATGTGAAATTCATCTTGATGGGTCAAATAATACCTGTTAAGGTTTTGGATAATAATACAGGTTAGGGACTTATGGGAAGGGAAGTGTAACATGTATCTTAATATATGCCAATAAAAGAACTAAAAAAGTATTACTATTCCAGGATGGATCGGATCAAGTTGCTGCCAATTATTTTCTTGGTTACTTTGAAATTCTTCCTTTCATGGTTAATCCATAAATTCTATTTAACCACTCTGAGCTACTATTATCTTTTATTTGAAAATATCAGTTGTTTAATGCAACAGCTACCCAATTTCATTGTCATTGTAATTGTACTATTTACCAATATTTCTCAAATCACCAAAGAATTCCATGTGCTAGTACATCTGTTTCCACCATAACCTAACCACTAATCAGTGTTTTGACATTTATACTACAATGCTTCTAATAACTGTTCATAGTCCACTTATTTCCTGTCATAGGCTCCTCATTGCCAGCTATCAAGAAGATAACTAACTTCCAGAATTGCTACTGAAGGTCAGATTCCCTGGGAGGTCAATTCTGAGATGAAGAGCAAATGAAGGACTTTTAAAAGGGAGTGCACTCAACTTTATAGCTGTGGTAGGGTTGCCAGTTAAACAGGTAGAAATATAAGATGTATTAAAGTTCTAATAAATAATGTGCAATTTTTAATATAAAGTGCATTATCTTATGCATGATTATCTGAAATTCAAATTTACCTGGGGTTCTTATATTTTTTTGTGACAGTGTTATCTATGGAAGAGGAGGAGGAGGAAATAGGCATGGTCATAGAGAAATGTAACAGAGACCTCAGGGGACTCTTTAGGGAACAGCAACTGGGATATCTCTTCAGTCTTGCTCCAAATAGGAATGAGAGGCTGTTTTTTTTTTCTTTCTTTTTTTTTTTAACCATTTCACTGACTAGCAATTGGTGTAATATAGTCAGGAAAGAAGCATAACCATTGGGAAGACAACACTCTTTGTTGAGATTAACTTGCTGAGAAGGCTGTCAGCCAGTGGTACTCCCAGCACTTGAGGGAATACAGTTCTGAAGAGAATACCTGAGGGTTATATTGGAGCATCTATTTTAATCATCATCATTATAATCAGCATCCTCATTTTTATTTCCTCTCATGTAAATGCTCTGACTGCTTTGTGGCATCTCTCACTGGGAAAAAGGCTTTCAGTGACAGTTCCCTAATGGACCTTTGTCACTGATAATGGATCTGGATGAAGGCTGTCTCTCAGAATAAGGTGCTTACTCTCAGTTTCTGACATCCTTGCTCTCCTTTCCCAACTCTATGGCACTCTATTCTCAGATAAATGTCCTACTTTTGCTTTAGAAACCAGGTAGGAACGCTTGCTCATGAAAAGTTTCTTTTGCTGACTTAAATTCTGATTCCTATGGTTTTTCTTCTGACAATAACAGAGATCCAGATGTTTAATAAAGGCTAAACAATCATATGTCTTGCCTGCATCTTGGTTTCTCTATTCTGGAACCTTAATACATTTGTCCATTTGTTATTCCCTTTCACCATTTTTTTGGGGGGTTGTTTTTAAAAAATTTTCTTGGTTGTAGAGTGAATATTCAGGTTTTCTCCTCCATTGGATTGTATAACCAGCACCTGAGGTATTATGTTGTCTCCATGATTGTATGGGCCAGTGAGTGTACACATGTCCAAGTGTACACACCTGGGTCTAGAAGAGAGGGGCTGAGGGAGTGCAAAGAGCAGCAGGAGCATAAGTACAAGAGGGAGCATGAGAGGGAGCTGGAGAGGGAGCCCAGAGAGAATGAGAAAATGCCAGAGAGAGAGAGAGAGAGTGAGAGAGAGGCTGGAGAAAAAGTATGAAGATTCCTGTGGGGATCAGGTGGGGGTGGGAGGTGGGGGGAAGGTGGAGCTCACCTGTCTCCCAGTCCCTCCAGTCTGCCCTGGCCTAACCCTATCATGTCTTGCCTTGCCTGGTTTGTCTATGTAATTGCTAGAACCAATAGAGAATCTATGAAAACTGGTGCACCTGATGCTTGCCCCTAATATTGGTGATGAGAATTGATTATACTACATCAGCTTTCATGAATTAAAATTTCTTCTACAAACACAATATTCTCTTGACCTAGAACTTTCTTTAGCTGCAATTTAGAATATCTTTTCCCTTCTCTCATATTTTAATAGAATAATATAGATTGCTTTTCTTTTCTTATTTTTTTAATGCCTGCTGGCATTTTACCTTCAACTATACTCACATATGGAGTAAGTGAAAGAGTGACTACTAGTTTTCTCTTAATTACCCAAGCCAGTGGCCATTCATTTAGCTCTTATTTTACTTGAACTCTCACTTGAAATTATGATTCAGTTCCTCCTTCTGAAGTTCTTTACTAACTAAACTTTACAACCCTGCAGTCACTTTGTTCTCTTTATTTCTCATGACTTCTCTATCACCATTTACCTCTTTGTTTTCTAAATGTTAGCATTCCTTTATTTAACCTAGCTGTCTTGTGATTTTATATATTCCTCCTAGATAGTCTTATATCTTTCACAGTGTCAAAAAAATATAAGCAGACTACTATTGATTTTATTACATTTAGTTAGACTCTTTCAAGTTTGTATATTCAACTCTTTAACAGTTATGTCCATTTTATGTTTCAAATATGCCTCAAAGACAATGGGTACAAAACTTTAACATAAACCAGGTTTAATATTATAAGTTAGTGGCCTTGAAATACTCAAGTATGAATTCTTGAAGCTATTTTATTCTGAAACCATTTTATTCTGAAACCATTTTATTCTGATAGTTTTGCCGCCTAAGTATCTCTGAAACTTCTCTCTGTCACCAGGCTAATAGTTTTTAATCACATTTCCTTCTGTGCAACAGCTAGAGTGATCTGAAATACAAATCTGGCCATATCATGATCTAAGTCCTCTTAGGTTCCTCATCAAGAACAATAATTTAAACTCTGAGATAAAACTTTTGACCTGAGACTGGACTGTCCTTCCTTCTTTACATAAACATTTATATGTTGCAACAATTTTTGGACATTGGTAAAGCAGTTGGTATAATACTGGAGGAAAGGAAACAAAAAAAGATGAATCTACAGTTATTCCATTTGTCTCACTTGAGGCAGTTTTTGGACTACAGTATAAGGAAGGGTGTCTTCAACAATAGTTTCATCTAGTAGAGTATTTGGTGTTCAGGAAACTTGAGGCAACTGGAATTTTTACTGCAGAAAATAATGAGGTGAAAGCTATGTAGAGAAAAATGTCAGAAATCTGTGTAGGAATACCTTTGCTTTTGTTGCTAAACACTAAGCTATTCATATTTATAAAATAACTTATTATTTATAAAATAATAAGACAAAGTTCAGCTAGGAAACTGTAACTTGAAAAGTTTCCAGAATTTACCCAGCTCTGGGAGACATTTAAATTTTGATAAGCTAGATAAAGAGAACTTCTTGAATACCTAGGCCTTCAGGGAGATTTTCTTTAGTAGAACAATAAAATCACTCTTTAAAACTGGGATTCTATGAAAAATTGTTTAAAGAACTTTTGTTGTTTTGCTCAATATTGTATAATACTGTTCAAAATGCCTTAGAAAAAGTTAGTTTGTTATGTACAATATTATTTTACATGATATTTACAATATTATTTTAGTTTTAATTCTTGCGTGTAACCCCCATTGAGAAGTAGTATTTTATACCCACTCTTCAAAGTTAAAAATAAAAAGGAAGATGTAAACTATTTACCAGACCAAAATCTAGTCTCCAACTGTGTCTATCACCCACACACAAATTACTTGAGAAAATTCTAACATATTATGAAAGAAAGGGGAGAAGAGAAGATGGCATCATCAGAAGTTCCCCCTTCACTCCTGGCAGAATGATCTAAGCTAATCTTAGAGGGACATGGGACTCAGAGGATACATGGCTTGTGGCAAAACTAGAGTACCTCTTGGGCATCAGAGACTGGAACCAACAATGGCAGAAATAATGAGAGAATTCAACTGTATACAACAAAAGAGTCCTGGAGCAAGGCAAGTAGAGGCTGCAGTAGGTGCAGATAGTTTTGGTGCATTGGTACTTCTGTGTTTGACATTTCTGGAAAGGGGAGACCTGATTGATGTGAGGTACACCCTTAACAAAGGGGGAAATACTTGCAGAGATATTGAGGTAAGCTAGGTAGAATGGTACCCACTGAAGAATACGATACCAGACAAAACTCCCCCTTCTTCACCCTTATGGGATTAATCCTGGAAGTGGTTTTGAAATCCTGATCCCAGACTGTAGAGATGCAGATCTGGAAACCCAGAAGGGAGGGCAATTGGCTGTACCACAAACATGAACACACCCAAAACCACCCTCCAATACACCATTTTTATCAAATACTGAAAACCTCTAGGCTTTTCCCATACCTGTCAGTGCTCATTTTGACAGCATTATTACCACACCTCTCAGTGCTTTGTTGCAGATCAGTTCTCTATGCTACATAGTGCCATCTGCTGGAAAAGTGAGAGTTTTGCACTACTAGTATACAATCAGTATCCTCAAGACATATGACAAAATCCTCACCACCACTCAAAACCATGATTAGATACCACATCACATCTATAATAATGGTCCATCTCAAAAAGACCAGAACAAGCTAGTGTTGGCAAGGGTGTGGAGAAAGAAACATTTCAAACATTGTGGGAAATAGACTGGTTCAATCCCTGTGGAAAGCATTATTTCTCAAAATGTTAAAATATATCTAAAGCAATTCTAATCCTAGGTATCTATACTCACAAAAAAAATGCAAAAACACAGTTCAGAGGTATAGGTGCACTCATATGTTCATTGCAGCTCTATTTATTCACTACGAAATTATGTAAAGAACCCAGGTAACCTAAGATGCTAAGTAGATTAGAAGGATGAGGTATATGCATACAATGGAATAGTGCTCTATAAAAATATATATACTTGCCTTTATAAGAACATGAATGGAATTGGAGAGGATCATTCAAGCCAAATAAGTCATAAGAAGAAAGAAAAATGCCACATAATATCACTTATATGCAAAATATAGTAGAACAAAGAGTTATATAAAGTCAAACCAATAACAAACCATAGGACATCTGACTCTAAAATTGAAACTACTAGAAAGTGAGAGGGAGGAAAGGGCAAAATAGGGAGGGCAGTCAGGGGCCTATAGTGGAGAACTCTGAGTGTCTTGGTGGGTGTGGTTTAGTAAGTATACCTAAAAGGAATGATCCTATTACTTTAAATCATATGCAACCTTATAAACCAATGTTGCCTCAATAAAAAATAAATAGTAGAATTACAGAGAAGGAACTTAAGGTTACACAGAGGAAAAAAATCATTCAATCAAAAATAGGAGAAAATAGTGGAATGATAAAATGATATGTGATATCAATTTATGATATAAAATTATTAAATGATATGATAAAATTAGTTAATAACATTACTAATTTTGGCTATTATAAATCTGCTAAAATTTTAAAAGAAAATGTGAACATAATGGGAAGAGAAATGAAAGACAAAATGAAGTGAGTGGAAATTTTTGAGATAAAAAAACAGTATCTGAAAAAAAATATCTTAATGAGTGTAACAGCAGATGAGACACTGCAAAAAAGAAAATTAGTGAATATGAATATACAGATTATAGAAAATATAGATAATAAAACTCAAAGAAGGAAAACAAGACTATGGAAATGTAATGTCAGTGACCTTTAAGGTTATATCAAATAGTATACCTAATGTGAATTGGAGTCTCAGTAGAAGGAAAGAGTAGAATAAATTTAAAGTCCAAAGCAATTTATGTGCCTCATTAAGTGTTTAGTGATCTGAATTTAGGTTTAAAATCTAATTAGGTTTAAAATCTAATTCCATTCAGTTCACTAATCAGTTTGCTGAATGACTTACAGTTTATCCACATCTTATACTATCTTTTTAATCTCTATATTTTTGCTTAGTTTTGTGTTTCTCCCCAGAAGACTTATTTTTCATCACTCTAACTCATACTCCTATATAAAGTCTCAATCAATGGGATGTCTTTAAAAAGCCTTTCTTGACACTCTCCCTTCATTTTCTGCACAACCAGGCATAGCTGTGCTCTTTCATGCTCATCAAATAATTCTGCATAAGTCTATTGTTACATTATCATCTCTTGTTACCTGCCTAATGACATTTTGGTCAAATCAGACCACATATATGGTGTGACCTAGAACACTGTACCATGTAGGGTAGTGGTAAGCTCCACAGTCTCCATTTGCGCATGTACCCACTACAATGAAATCTAATGCTGCACTTTTCTCAGAACTCTATCTCTGTCAGTAGGCAACCATGTCTGCGTATGACAGAGATTTGCTTTAGAGTCCGTTTCTTCTAAGGAGTAAGCTTTAATTCATATTTCTATGCTTAGCATTTAGTAGAAAGATTGGCTTAAGACTCGTTGAAGAATGAGTAAGTGAATGACTTCAATTTTCTGACTTTGTATCTGAATTACACACATATCATTAACAATGAGGTTGTAATTTCCTTTAAAACTTACTTAATATGGCTTCTTTATTTGAAATTATATTACTTATCTGGATGTTATATTTTGGTAACTAAAATTTCTTCATAAATCTTCAGTGAGGTGTCTAGTCTTCTAGATGAGAAATTATAGACTCTGTAATTTAAGCACCTTCATATTTTAACATTTCCAAAAAGATTTTCTTAAAATGTACTTTACCTTGTCACCCTTCAGAGATTCTGATCAGGAAATCTGAACAAAAATTCAGAAATCTGTGTTAAAAAGAAATTCCCTAGCAATGATAAATAATATTTGGAGAAAAACAAGCATTTATGTTCCACTGCTAAAAGGTATTGTCTATTTAAATTGTGACTGGAAAAATGAAATTTAACTGCGGTTCTTACAGAATAAAATTTGAAAGAGTAAGATTTAGAAAAATTTCTTTTGAAATAAAGAACCCATAGAAACTAAGTTAATTTTGAAGTTCTGAGTAAACTTTGTAGTTGAGCAGCTAATGGGGACCGAGTGTTGTGAGCATTTCATAGAGACAGAAAGAAAACAGCAAAGCAAGCAGGATAATCCTTTTTACCTTATTTTAAAATCTGTTCTCCAAAAAAGAAAACATTGTTTGAAAACGTATTTGATTTGGAGCACTTGATTCCAGGAGAAATGAATTGCCAGTGAAAGCTCATGGATAAAAAGACTGGAGGAAAAGTACTGTAATAAATGCTCAGCAGTCACGATAGTTATGAGCAAGATTTCCCACCTGATTGCACCATTCTAAATATTGTATTAAGTCAGTTACTTAAGGGTTATTTTAGAGGACAAGTTAATGGGCATTCTTAGCAATGTGTTGAATGACCATGTCAAAGAGAAACTTTTGAAACTCTAAGCCAGCTCAAAAAATAAAAGTTAAAAGACCTTTTTAATATATGAAAGTGACAAGCCATGAAATGTCCTACAGACATAGAATATTACATTTGACTTATATTGCTAGGGTAAAGAATTTATTGATGAAATTTTAAAAGTGAATTATTTTCAGTGAGATTTTGAAATTCATTCTTTTTCACTGCATTAGTTTTATATGATAGTTTCCATATTCATAACAAGTTTCTTAGATCTATCTCATCATCTCTATTTACTTATTTATTTTTCTTCTTACTCATCTGTTAATCTTAAAGTTTAGTTTATTTACAATAGAGAACAAAATTCTCCAAGGTGGAATTTTAATAAATCTCAGATGATCCTGAAAATTTCTTTTGAATTGTATACTCACAGTAAAAAAAATGTTGAGTATTTTTCAATTAGGTTGATATTACACTTCCCCCACAGGGCTAGAAAATTCCTTTTCAGAACCAGACTGAGGATCACATTGAATATCTGGTTCAAATGTCAGAAAGTAAAGGGACATGTAATTGCAACTAGAAAATTTATGGAAAAAGAAAAAACATGTCAAGTTCAGCACATATGTTGGTATTAATATTCATACCAATATTGAACTTTTTTGCTCTATCACCTCCGTTTTTCATGTTCAGCTCTGTATCAGTTCTTTTTTTCTTTTTCATAAGGTTAGACCCACTGATTTTTTTAATTCCTTCTTTTCCTTGTATGATAATTTATTCATATGAATAGATTCAAAGTTTTATTAAACTCTATTCATTACCTGTAAATTGTGTGTAATTTATACTCTTAAGATATGTTCACTCCATTTTGCCTTTTCCATATTTCGTTAATTGTAATTTATACCTTCTTACCTCCTATACTAGTCTAAAACTTTTGAAAATAGTTTCAAAAGACATTAAAATGCCTTTAAATTCCATTTAGTCCTGATCTAATGGATTGTTAATTCCTTTTTAAAAAATTATCCTTTCTTGGAGAAACCAGTACCCCTTTTTAGTACTAACTAGCACCTATCTTTTAGCTCATCTCTAGGAAATTCATTTGTCACTTTTACTTTTCATATGTGAATATTTTTCTTAAGTTGTGCAGCAAACTGCTTAAGCATATTGGATTTGGAATCAGATACTGTGATTTAGAGGAAATGTGTATATATTTGGCTATTCAATATACGGTACTCATGTATATTTGGTCTTCATTCACATTTCCTGTCTGACAGCTCCCCCCAAAGTCTTGGAATTTTCTCTGTTGAAAGCATTAAAGATATCTGTGGCTATGTTAATTAAGATAACTTCTGGAAAACCCTATAATGTAATGTCGCTTGACTGGGAAAACATCTTTGCTGAATGGAAGATTAGAATTTCCAGTCCAACATCCTAACCAGAGAAAGGAAGAGTGACTGCAGTTTTAAATCAATTGCTCATGGCCACAGAGTTTATCAGTTATGCATATGTAATGAAACCTCCATAAAAACCCAAGAGGATGGGTTTGAAGGGAGCTTCCTGGTCATTGACCATGTGAAGATTCTGGGGAAAAGGTACACCTGGAGAAGTTATGGAAGCTCTGTCTTTTTCTCTATACCTTGCTCTATATATCTCTTTCATCTGAGGGTCAATATCATTTGGTATCCTTTGTAATAAATTGACCCAGTAAGTAGATGAGTTTCTTGAGATTTTTTTGTGAACCTGAGGTGGATGTGCTTGAAATCTTTGATTTATAGTCAGTTAGAATACCTAATACCTTGGTCTTTGGGAGGGCACCTGAAATCTGATGAGGCGATGGTGGGAACCTCTGATTTGGAGTCAGTTGATGAAGCCTGTAACAATCTGGGCTTACATGGAGCCTGAAGTGGAAGGTGGACTTGGAGATGGAGTCATTTACCCATGGAACCTGACTCTGGTTTTGAGTGGATAGGATCAGAATTGAACTGGATTCTTAGACACACAACTGGTGTCCGAGAGTTGCTTATTGATACTGTTTTCTACACATTAAAAGATTTCTGCTTTGTACTTTTAAAAGTTAAAGTTTATTTATTTTTCATTGGGGTAACTAACATTTAAATACCCCTATCAGGTACCACTAGAGTGTACCTATAGTGTACTCACCACCAAATCACCCATTGTTCACCACCATAGTCTGTTGTACTTCCTTTCCTTTTTATTCTTACCCTTTCCTTACTCTCTTACTCTCTTGGTGCTTTAGTTCTATTATCACCTGTTAGATGTTAGTTTTAAAGTTTGTCTTTATCTCACTTTTAGTTACTTTATATCAGTTATGCCATCCATTATTCACCTTTCTTCTAATTTAATTCACTTAAAATTATCCCTTTTGGGTCTCTGAAATTGTGATATAATAATGGTTGTTTAGTAGAAATTAAAAAAAAAACACCTCTGTTTAGAGCACCATTTAGGACAACTCTTCTTTGATATAATGCACCAACTGACTGTAATTACCTCTTCCCACTGTCCCCTTCTGTTACTGCATTTAGCTTCAGTGCAGTTCAGCCAGTTGACCATACCAAGTCAGAGATTTGTGGTCAAGTTTTATTACTTGAACCAAGTAAAAGGACAGGCAAGCACCATTTCTGCCTTCTAAAGGGAGTTAGATTTTTATAAGACTACTGGTATTTGGACAGGACAAGATTGTGTAGAATGTCTGGAATCTCAGTCGGACAAATGCTGCATGACCAGATCATATATCTGAATGGATGGCATGTTGAGAAAATGGCATAAATCACCTCCTTGGGCAGGGATTTAGTATGCAAGTAATTAATGAACCTAAGGTAATTTTAGGTCATGGAGGATCTTCTTTATGGTGTGCTGTAGGGTTTAACTAGGTTGGGCCTGCATGAATACCTAATCCTAAACTAAACAGCTTTCTGTGGCTTTAAGGGATTTCATACTAATGGCAACATCTACTTTGACAGCCTTGAATAATGCTGCAAGCAGTTTTAAGAGTGCCTGGCTCCCTAAGACTGAAAAAAATGTGCTTATAGAGATTACCTGTTCTATATCCTAGTAAGCTACTGGGAAAGGGAATAAAAGGTATAAACTACTTTATCCTACATGTTTGCAGTCATTGACATAACAGAATCTACTTCAATATGTAGTAATTTAATTTTCAAGCAAAAAAGATTCTTTTGATCATACTATCTTAAGATAGCTTCTAGGTGATTGTGTAAAGGGTAGATTCTTCCTGAAATCAAGTTGTACATATGGAGTACCAACAAAAAACATGCTTTCTAAGGTGGTAGTGAGAATAAAATTCTTTTGGGGTCAACATAGAAATAAATGTGTGCTGACAAGCACCTGGTTATTTTAGAGATTTACTGACAGATGAATCCAGTGTAGCTGGAGGAGGGTTGAAGCTGAGAATATTGCAAGGCAGTGAGTGTTTTAAGGACTGGGTACATTAAGTAAAATAAAACTGAACTTTTAAATTACCTATTTCTTACATAGTTTGAGATCTGAGATTTCTAAATTTGTGTTAAGAATAGTCTGGGTTTTTGGGGGCCATAGAGCAAGTGAAACTGCAAATAGAGACAAAGGCCAATTAATCCTAAAATTTCAACTTTGAAAAGAAATATTCTCTATTATTATAATTGGTGATAAAAGCCAAACTTTAACAGAGCATTGTGAATAACTTAGAGATTTTATTGGAGACTGCTCTGACCAATATTTTTCATTATTTCCCCCCCTCATTATTGGAATAGAGTTAAACATTCTAGTGCTTTTATGTATTTTATTGAAGTGCTTGATTTATTGATTGCCTAAATCTTTCAGCAACGACTTAACACCATCACTGCTCAGCAGGATTTTAATTATTTTATATTTATTTTATCTTATATAAGAGCGTTGTGCATATAATCTTTGGAATTTAAGTTATTATTGTATCAGTTTTATTTTAATATTAGTGAAATTGCATAGGGAATAATTTTATATGGTTGTAGTCATTGTCTACCTGTTTAAGAAATTTGCTGTATTTGTGTTTTTATGCTGTTTTATATCTATGAATAGTAGTATATTAGTATATACATTTGCTAATGAGAGCTATGTGTAATTGTTTATGAAATACTATTTTATATTTTATTTAAAATTATTTTTATCAAAAAAAATGGTTATCCAAAAATTCAAGTAGCACAGAAAGACTTATAATGAAAACTACCACCTTTTACAATCACTTATCAGAGCAATTAATTTCATCTGTTATTTGATCTTTCACTTCTTCATTTGACACCTGTAAATAATAATTTCTTGAAATAATTGACTTGCTACTTTTATTATGGAACAAAAGTTTCAACTATACTTGCAATTTCATCCTATCCTTCCAGTTATTGATCATAGTATTATTAATTTTTAATTTTTTATACATATATACTAATATTTATTACTCTAAGAAGTTTAATAGTATACATAAGCTTACCATTCCATCAAATTCAGACTGTAGCTATTGATTTGCAATAATGTCATATATTGGCACTGTTATTATTCTTTTTCAAAATTTTCTATCTCTGATTTTTACTTTTACATGAGTAATATTGATAGCATTTACATTTGGTTCTCCAAGCATAATTGAGTCTCCCACTGTTGATATATAGGTTGATTTGATATCATTTATCTATATTTACATCCATATAATTATGCCATACATTGTCTATATTTAAATAGATATTTCAGGATTTTTTGGGTTAATTCTAAATAATTTTATTTTCTGTCTCTGGCTTCAGAATCAAATGGTATATTAAAACTCTCTTCTTAGAGAAGAGAGTTTGGTTCACCCTTCCTATTAGTAAAGTCATGCCAGAATTAAGATTAATGAATTGTCTTTTTTAACTCTTCATCATACTGAAAATCATGCCATCATGTCATTTGTTTCATGTTTAAGAAATCAATATTTTATAAAATGCCTTTTTGTGTTGTTTCAAATGGCATTCCATATGACGAATTTTTTGGAGCCCACTGATGACTTCTAACTGGGACCAGCTATTTTCTAGACTTGCTGCACAGCTGTCAGCTTGGCACTTTATTCTATTGCAATCATGGGAGAGCTTACTGTTGTTCCCATCCCAAGTCTTCTTTTTTCTTATTTTTCACCTTTATTTAAGCTTACACATTCCAGTGAATTTCTTAGAAAATACATTGAATTAATGTCTAAAATCTTTGAAATGTTGGATGCATCTTTGAATTAATGTCTAAAATCTTTGAAATGTTGGATTTGGCTCACTGAATTTATAATTTGCCATGGCATAGAAATAATGGTATCATTTCTTAGACATTTATTACATCACTTAGCAATTTACTGATAAGAGACCTGAGTCAGATGATTTTTGGTTTGATGCAATAGGAATTGTATTTAATGTAACTAATTGTTTACATTTTCCATCTCATTTTCTTGGTAATAATTTTATAGGTATTCTCTTAGATCTATTTAAATTATATAATGCATTTGGTATAGCTAGAACATTTAACAAATCTTTAAAGGTAATTTGGCTAAAATTATTTCAAAACCACTGAATTAATTCATATAGCAAATATTAATCTGTGTAAAACTTGCTTTCTGACCCAGAAAACCTAGAAGCTATTGTGATTATAGTTATTTTATATTATGTTCATGCCACTTTCTTTTTGTATGTAATGCTTTTGAAATTTCCAAGATTGTATATTATTTTCTTATTACTTTGTTTCACACATTTTCTACTTAAAGGAAAAAACCAAATTCTTTCACAAAATATTATATGATACTTGGAATGTGAAGGATGATAAAGAAATAGAGGATAATACTTAGATACATTATTTTGCAAGCATCAATTGAGGTAAAACATAGCTCTTTCACAATGGGAACACATTGTATTATTTAAAAGTCATATATGTTTTGTAGCCAAAGAACTCTATCACCTGTGCAAATCTCAAAAATTAGCTTTTATTTCTAATTTCCAATTTTCCAATATCTTTTAAGTAGAGTTACAAGACAGCATAAAACATATTTTTAAGGCTTGGCTTGTCACCTAAGCTTTAAATATACATTTTCTATATTGTCTTTTCTCGAGTTTATCACAGTGGATGTAATAAAGTAGTCAGAGTTGTTGGAGAACTTTAATTCAATATATTTCCTTATTGTCCTTTTAGTGTCTATAAAATCTGTGATTAACAATCTTGCTTTCAAAGCTGATACTGACAATTTGCATTCTATTTCATTCTTCCTCTCTCCCCCTTCCCTTCTTTTTTCCTTGTTTCTCCTTCCTTCATCTTCATTAATATAGCCAGGGTATTGTCAGTTTTGATTGTCTTTCAGAAAAACAATTTTTTTGCTTTTTAAATATTCTAACTGTGACTTTTTTGTTTCTATTATTTTATTATTTCCTTCCTACCATTTACTCTTGTTTTGTTCATTTTCTAGTTTGTTTAAGTGAAAGTTTAGATTTCAGATAGAAGCTGTTGGACATGGTGAGTAATGCTTTTTATACATCTTTGGAAGTGGGATTTATATCAGGGGCACAGGGATGATTCAACCTTTGAAAATCAATTAATATAATTCACCACATCAACAAGGAGAAAACCAAAAACCATATGGTCATATCATAGATGCAGAGAAAACATTTGTAAAGTTCAACACCCATTTATGATAAAAGCTCTTGAAAATTTGGGGATAAAAGGACCATATCACAACATAATAAAAGCCATCAATGACAAACCTACAGCAAACATCATCTTAAATGGGGAAAAACTAAACTCATTCCAATTAAGATCTGGAACCAGGCAAGGATGCCCACTCTCTCCATTATTTTTCAACATTGTACTGGAAGTTCTAGCAAGGGCAATAAGACAAGATAAAGACATAAAAGGAGTAAAAATAGGGAAAGAAGAACTGAAGCTCTTATTATATGCAGATAATATGATTCTTTATGTAGAGAATCCAAGAAAATCCACAGAAAAACTTCTTGAAACAATAAACCAGCTCAGTAAAATAGCTGGTTACAAAATCAACACACAGAAGTCAGTAGCCTTTCTATACACAAAAAGCCAAGAAGAAGAAGAAGAAGAAATTTTAAAAAAGCATCCCATTTACCATCACATACACAAAAAATAAAATACCTGGGGATAAACCTAACAAAACACATGAAAGAACTATACAAAGAAAACTTCAAAACACTGCTAAAAGAGATAGAAGAAGATATAAGGAAATGGAAAAACATTCCCTGCTCATGGATTGGAAGAATTAACATTATCAAAATGGCCGTCATACCAAAAGTAATCTACACATTCAATGTAATCCCTATAAAAACTCCAACATTCTTCAAAGAGATAGAACAAAATTATTGAAATTCATATGGAATAACAAAAGACCCCGATTATTGAAAAATCTCCTGACCAGAAAAAGAGAGAATGGAGGAATTACTATTCCAGACTTCAAACTATACTACAAAGCCATAGTAATTAAAACAACTTGGTACTGGTATAAAAACAGATAATCAGACCAATGGAACAGAACTGAATCCCCTGAAATAAAGCCACACATATAGTCAAATAATCTTTAACACAGGAGTGAAAAACTTACACTGTAACAAGGACAGCCTCTTCAATAAATGGTGTTGGGAAAACAGGACCAAAATGCAAAAAATGAACCAAGAAACCTCCCTCACACCATGTACAAAAACTAACTCAAAATGGATAAACGACTTGGATGTAAGACCTGAAGCCATAAAATACATAGAGGAAAACCTGGGCAAAACCCTTCATGAGTTACAATTCAGAAATCCATTTTTGGTCACCTCTATAGATGGCAAAAAAATGAAGGAAAACATAAACAGCTGGGACTACATCAAACTAAAAAGCTTCCATAATGAAAAAGAGACAACAGAAAAAACAAAAAGAATCCCAACTGAATGGGAAAAAATTTTCATCCCCCATACAAGTGATAAGGGTTTGATAACAAAGATACACAAAGAACTCACACAACAAAAGCAAAGCAAAAAACCCAGTTTAAAAATGGGGAGAATTAAAAAGACTCTTCTCCAAAAAGGAAATACAAATGGCCAACAGGAACATAAAAAAATGCTTAACATCACTAGTAATAAGGGAAATGCAAATCAAAACCATAATGAGATACCACCTTACACCAATAAGAATGACCCACATCCTAAAAACAGACAACAACAAGTGCTGGAGTGGATGTGGAGAGAAAGGAACACTCTTACACTGCTAGTGGGAATGTAAACTGATCCAGCCAGTATGGAAAGCAGTGTGGAGGACCCTCAATCTAATGAAAATGGAGCTACCATTTGACCCACCAATTGCCCTTCTTGGAATCTACCCAAAGGAGAACTCAGTGTGGGTACAAAGGGACACCTGTGCTTGGATGTTTGTTGCAGCACTATTTATAGTTGCAAGGACCTGGAAACAACCCAAATACCTCAAGACTGATGGAATATCATGCATCAATTAAAAATTACAAATTTGTTGATTTTTTGGTAACATAGATGTACCTAGAAGAAATCATATTGGCAGAAACAAGTCAGAAGGAAAGACAGAAACTAAATGGTTTCACTACTATATGGACAACCAAATGAAAGTACACAACTGGGGGAGGGGACCAGCTGGAGTGGCCAGGGAGGTGGTGGGTGACCCCCAGGGATCACAATGATGTGAAATATATATATATATATATATAAATTATTTAAAATTTAAAAAAGAAGCCATTGGATTCACACCTTTAATTTTTTTCTGACATTAATATTTAAAGTTATGTATTTCCCTATCTTCAGTTTCATTAGCATACCATATATTTTATATGTATTTTCCTTTACTGTGATATAGATTGTGCTTTGTCTTGAAGCTGATTATCTTGTCTGATATTGATATATGCTCCAAGTTTTTTATGTTCACTGTTAACAAAGTAATATGCTTCACTTCTGTTTACTTTCAACCTATCTGTCCATTATTTTAAAGAACATCACTGTAAGAGCCACCAAAATTTGGAGTTTGCATTCTTTATTCAATTTGATGATATATGTTAATTGGCATATGTAGTCCCTTAACATTTAATATAATTACTGGTATTATTACACTTTTTTCTATCAATTAATTATTTGTTTTCTGTTTGCCATCTTTTGCTTTTGGTTCCTTTGTTATTCATCTGATTAATTATTTTCTAAAATTGCATTATAGATTCAGTTGTTGGTATTTTAGCCATATCTTTTGGCATTACTTTCTATTTACTAAGCACTTGTAAATGCTTCCTCTAGGAATTATAACATGAATTCTTAACTTTTTACACTGTACTTAAATGTTATATTTCCACATAAGGTTAAAGAGAAGTTCAAATTGAGTAATATGTCTTTTTAGCGTCTTGAAAGCATGCCACGCAAATCATTCCCTTTAAACAATAAGACTTCAGGGCAGTATTCTACAACAGCTTCACAGGTAGCTCAAGGTTAAGAAGGAATTACACTGGTTAGATTTGAGGGTATGTTCTTTGGCTAATAGAGTGAACCATGCAATAGTTTTAAAAGATAATTGCACTATTTGGAAACATAGCACCTTGGATCAAAAGGCATGGAGTTAGTTTAGAATAAAATAAAAGGAGACATTTGAACTTCTATCTATGTTGGGTAGGAAGCAAGCTAAGATACATCCTATCTGCTCTATTTTTTGTCTAGGTTATTGATGGATAGTGCAACAGTAGGTACGATTAAGATTAATTTGGGGAATGTCTTATATTTTACTTGATGAACTTTATAATATTAAGGATCACATGAATTCTAATAACTTTACAATTTAGAGTAGACCACACAGAATAAGAAATTGATTAATTCATTTATGGAGACACTGCCTCAATTTTCTTAATAAGTGTTCCTACTAGATCTTTACTGATAGCATCTATAAATAAATAATGATGGATATGCTAGCTGTGGTTATGAATATGACTGCCTGCATTTTAAAACTTTCAAAATTATCTATTAACATTTACTAAATTTGGTTGTTTAGAATCTTACTTTTCCAGAACCTACTAATGAGACACTTAATGAACAACAAAGCTGTCATATATCTTCGTGTGAAGTTTAGAATACCCATGAATTCACTAAAATTAAAAAGGGAATAGTTACAAAGGGAATACTAATTATAAAACAGATTGTTGATTTCACAGAAAATATTCACAACCTCTTTGGGATACATTTCAAACACTTGCTGAAACCATTTTTTTCCTTCTCGGTGGTGACAGCCCAGACTGTTATACTCAGGACATGTAATTTTCCAGATATTCTTTTTAAAGTACTCAATAGCATCATTTGGATGTGGAACAAGGCATTGCAGAAGGTGAAGTCCTACTCAAAGTGCATAACAAATAAGAAACCTTATAAAATTGTCCTCCTGCTGTTCACATTGTTGAAAAATGGTTAATTATCTATATAAATTCAGAAAGTATAAACAGTATGATTTCAAATATTATATTGATATTGTCTGCTAGTATGCAGAATTAACAATATTGGGGCAGATTGCAATGGTAATTTAGACTAACAGCACTTTTTGATTTGAAAAACTATCTGCCCAAGAAATATGAACTATGGAGAGATGCCTCACATTTTTCAATATGTAGAATGTGTACATTTTAGTGTGTAACATGTGTTTGCATGTGTGTTTGTGTATGCATCATGTGTACCAAATCCAGAAGTAATTTTCAAAAGGTATTACTTAGCATTTAGCTTTACCATTAACATCCTGACTCTAATCATCAAGAGTCTATATCTGGATCTCAACACTGACACTATTAGGCTCTGCTGTGCTAGACAGTGCTGTGTATTATAGGATGTTTTCTAGCACATAACTTTTTTTAAAGACAACCAAAAATATTCCTAGATATTGCTAATATCCCTTGTGAGAGATGGGAATATATCTCTGATTGAGAATGATTTATATATATGACCTATATGTAAGACTGATTTATATATATGAGACCTTGCTATTATTATGTGCATTTCCTGGACAGGAAAGTAAAGCACCAAGAAAAAAACCACTGTACTTTTACTTATATCTAGTTAAGAAATGAGCTGAAATCTACGAAACAATGTATAATCATTTTCTTTATTTCCATCAAGTTCTCTTTCACTTTATATAGTCAGCCTCAGTAGTGGTTAGAAAATTATTCTGTAATTTAACATTGTAAAAAATGAGAACTCTTCTGGGTTTCATCCTCAACATGTTGGGATATAGCTTTCTTCAGATTGGAGAACTAAAACAAATACAACTTGATCTTTTAATATTGGTTGTCCCTCCTTCCTATAAATGTGCTGGATGACAATTTCTTTTTAGAAACGAGGATAGATAAAACTGAACAGGTTGAAAAGGCAATAAATCCTGTCATGTCACATATAATAATAATTAATAGAGGGTTTTTTACATATAGACTTGATTAAGAATTAGAAATATCTTTATGTAAAGAACTAGATAGTAAATATTTGAGGAATTACAGGCTACTTGTCTCTTTTACAGCTTCTCAGTTCTGCTGATGCACAGAAGCATCTATTGAGAATACATAAACAAATGGACATGACCTTGTACCAAGAAATGTTTATTTATGCAGCAACTTGCAGTTGATTTGGCCTTTGAACTCCTGACCTAGAACATTAGCAATGTTTTTATCCTTCATTATGTTCTTTCTTTGTCTCACATACCCCAAATGTAGTTACCATTCAAATTTCTATCTCTACCATGTTACAATAGTTACTTACTAGTTACTATGTATATGTAGTTACAAGTATATGGGTATTATTCACTTTTGTTTTCAAAAAGCCATAATAAATGCTTTTAAGGTAAATAATATACTGTTTAATCTTTCTTGGTTTTCAGATTTACGAAATTATATTGTTATCTTTTAAGAGATGCTTTAAAACCATGGTACGTAGGGAAGCATTTTTAAAGAATTGTTATTGTTGATGTTACTGTGAAAGGAGGCGGCATTAAGGTTGGGTTCCCAGCAAATGTGACAAGACTCAATTCCTCCAACATTTTTCTGGACCCCTGTCTCTGGTGCCATGTGCTACAACTCTCATCATGCCTTGAATCTGACTTCATGAACAGGGTTGCTGCTGGTAACTTGGAGCAGAGCATAGTTGTCTTTAAAACACTGAAGATGTGCATACCTGCCCTTTTTTCTGGCTTTTGTGTTTTAGCAAGTGGGACCATCTGGTTCTCTTAAGAAAATATGGCAGCTGCCATCTTGACTCTCTGGTGAATGAGACTTGAGTTTACATTTTGAACTCTGGTTCTCTCCTTTCCCATGCTTCTGGTCCCTGCCTAACCTATTGCTAATTTTTCTTACTAGAAGATGCCTTGGATTCATTCTTCTGGCAGACCAGTTCTTGGATTTTTCCTGTTTGTCTAAATGTTCACCCACAAAGGATTAAGTTATTTTGGAGTTTGGTAGGGATTCCAAATTTTGAAATCTTTCTCTCTCCCCTATTCTTATTTTTCTCTTTATTCCCTTTGATTCTCTCACTGGTTAAAAATACTTGAGCACAGTAGAATTTGATAACTTTGCTTTATGAATACAAGTGGCACAAACCCTTAGAATTGGTGACATGAATTTTTCCTCTTAATAGTTTGGTGTCCTTGGAGTGCCCTTGGTTCTGCCCAGTACCAGTTTTGGTTCCTTGTGGTTTACCTGGTAACAATTTCGATTATTTAGTAGTAATTGCCTCCCACCTCTTTGAATTTGTTTTCCTTTTGCTATTAACTTCAACTTCATTTTAATCTACTAAGGAATATGGAATACCTTTTTAATAAGCATTTTGGAAGGAGCAATTATCGCAATGCAATGACATGGACTACATATCATTATTATGAGATGAAGATGAGTTCATCTCAAAAACAATAAATTATATTAAAAAGTCCAGTATGATAAGGTAAATAGGGAAATTTATATTCTGATTTGTTTTATGCTCCTGTTTTATTCCAGTCATAAGTTAGGTCTTCCTTAACCAGTTAAATTCAGTGTAATCACTAGGGTTCTGAAGCATAAGTTTAAAGAGTGCTATATTACTAAAGTGACTTGAAAGAATTAAGAAAGGCCTCATAGCTGACTAGTTGACTGAAATTCTGTTCACTCACAAGATGGTACTCTATCAATAAAGTTAAAGGATACCACCCAAAGAAAGGAATCCTGAATTTTTTTTTATCTCTCTGGATTTCACTCAGCATTTCTCCTTCACCTTTCCTCCCTTGCCTTTTAGCAGATACCTGTTTAGCACCTGACTAAGCTCATGGGTAGCAGCTGAGATCATTGAAATTGATTTTTTTAAAATTTGAATATACATGAAAATGTAAAACTGATCTTATAAATATAAATCTACCCAATGTATTTATTATCAAAATATAAAGTATGATTTCTATGTAGCTGTAATTAATTCAAAAGGCTATGATACCAACAGTCAAATGTTAGCCATTACAAAAGTGAAAACTTATAAATCAAATGTAATTGATGTGGAAAATATGGGACCACAATGGCGTGCTAACATTCTTTGAATGACAGCTTTAAATAACTTCTCTAAATTGGCCTGTTGCCATAGGGTTAATAACAGTTCCATAACTATGGATGGGTAATTTTACAGCCTTTCCACATTCTGTCTGCAGCATTTAATGTGATTTCTGTTTTAAGGCTCTGATCTCCTGGCTGTGAATAAGTAATGTGAATGCATAAATAGATTTTAACAAAAGTATAAAATAGCATGTGGCAAATTGGAAGATTCATTGGGGAAAGGTTCAGGGTCGTACACATTGTTAATGATTCTAAAGACAGTTTTTATTTAGCTAATTTATTCCCTGACTTATTTTCAAAAGAGCTCAATGTGTAATCATTTCTTAAGATTTGTTTTTCTAAAATATTGGTCCAAGCAAAGATAATTTACCCCTTTGGGTTTAGCTTTGAAATATTTTCAGGCTAATATAGAGACAAAGAGATTTTACTCATGCTCTTTCTAAAAAAAAAAAAAAATCTGATTTTTACTTTTTTTTTTCAGCAACAACAGAGTTAAGTATATAATTATCTGTAATGTGGTGTTAGGACACATGAAAAACACTCTTTGGTCATTAAAAAAATTCTTCACTGGTTGGCTAATCTTTGCTTTAGTTTTAGACATCAAGTGCTCTGGGAGTGAAAACAATAAATAGACATTTATAACAAAGAGAATTTGTTTCTTTTATTATAACTCAGTTCTTATAGCAACCATTATGGCTAATAATAGTAAAAAAAAAAAAAACATGTTCCACATACTTCACTCCTCTTATTTTAGTCTCATTTTAATATTTTCATGTGTTAATTATATCATTCCCATTTTTGTGGATGGAAAACTAAGACTCAATGAGGTAAGTAGTGTTTAAGGTCAGAAAGCTAGGGTAGTGTAAATGAGTTAGTCAGACTTTTTCCTTCATTAGTTTGTATATTCAGCATTTGGGGGGGCTGTGTCTTCTCCATGATTGTGTGGTCCGTTGGGTGTGTGTATGTGTTAAGTGTGTCTGGGAGAGAGGGTTAAAGGGGGTGCAGAGAGCGCACACACCAGTATGAGTGTGAAAGGAGGCCAGAGAGAGAGAGAGACAAAGAGAGACAAAGAGAGAGAGAGAGAGAGAGAGAGAGAGAGAGAGAGAGAGAGAGAGAGAGAGAGAGAGCATGACAATTCCTGGGGGGGGGAGTGTTATGGGGGTCACCTGCCTCCTGGATCCCTGGCCCTGCCCTGCCCTGCCGGATGTGTCTATGTAACTGCTAGAATCAGTAAAGAACCTATGCAGATTGATGAGCCTGATGACTATGCACAACAGCTAGTAAGACACAAAGCTCTAACTACAGTTCAGAGGTCTGATCTTGGTATTGTGTTCTTACACTATGATGTTAGATAGAGGCAAAAAAAAAGAAGATTAGGCACACTTGAAGCATTGCTCTGAGTGAAAATCAGGGATGAATAGATGAGGACCCAGGAATATGATACTGGCTTCTTCATTGTTTTTTCTTTTTTTTCCACATTTTTGGTTAAAAGTAAGTTGGAAGCTGGCATGGAATGATGTCTCAGCTACTGTAGGAAATAGAAGGTATTTAAAAAATGTAAAATATTAGTTACTAGTGGATTATTAGAAACATTTGGTAGGAGGACAGTGACTGACACAATCTTAGAAAGTTTTATTAAAATAATGTTGTCTTAGCCCATATTTTAGGAGTTAATCATTGCTAAGGACGAAAGCTCAGATATAGAGAATTTCCCGAAGTGTTTACTCATAGGTATATCATATTTTATATATGATTGTGGATATTGAGGAAGTTCTCTTCAATGTCCACCTCACTCCTGTCCCAGTTGTGTAGCAGTGTAGTTTGGGGGATTTATTATGACTCTAGGGACAGAAATTGGTTAATTTGAGCTATATACTAAAACTACTATTTCCCCCAGAACTCTCACCACAGGACAGCAAAAATCTGTCATCACAAAATATGTCTTTTTGGAAAGAGGTTTATTTCATAGGAGAGACTCTAAAGACTAGGTAGCAGTTACTTTTGGTTTCTGTCTGTAAGCTTCTCTTTAAGAGCCTCTCTCAGGAAGAGCTAATCTCCTATCTCTGCTTTGGAGAAGGCAGAAATTAAGCCTTTGTCTAAATATGCCTTTCCAGATAAACCTAATTAAGCTTCTTGTCTTAGTTAAGCTGTTTAAGATGGCATGTAAAGTCATTTGACCTAGAAAGACTTAGAGGGCATGGGGTGATTTCCTGCCACCCAACACCATCATTGTTTAGCCTCTCAGGCCTAAATTGGGCAGTTTGTAAGATTTCCCACAAGAAGAGGAATCTTACATCTTTTGTGGCTAAGATGCTAATAAAATTAACTGGAAAAGAGCAGAAAATATTACAGTGTGTCACATGGATTCTTTGCTAGAACAGGATACATTAGAATTAATTATATAGCTACTTGTATGTGAGGCAGAAAACAAGTGTAAAGAATGTGTTGTGTATATATATATATATATTATACGTGTATATATAAGTATATATATAAGTGTATATATAAGTATATATGTGTATATATAAGTATATATATATATACATTTATATAAGTGTATATATAAGTGTAAAGAGAGCAATACTTTAGCTAGAAGGAACTTTGATCTTTTGCTCACTGCCTTCATCTCAATTTGTGGCTTGTAGTAATAGCTGACTATAAGGTTCTCGCTTGATGCCAGGAACTATTCTAAGAACTTTTGGTACAATATATTTTTGCTCATCACAGCAAGTCTTTTGTGAGAGCATTGGAGTGGCCTGATGCAGACATGAACTGAACTTTACCCTCTGACACCTGACACCACACAAGCCATGCTGATGAATCCTGAGTGGTGCTTTGGTCTGAGGTCTGCTCCTGACACACTCAGCGAAGGCACTGCTGGGAAAGGGACAAAGCTGAGTGGCAATTTTGTGAGCCTTTAATAGGGAGCAATAAACATTGGCTTGCTCTGTTATTACACACTGTGTGTTACACTGTGTGTGTTATTACACACTGTGTGTGTGTGTTTGTGCATGTGTGTGTGTGTGAGGGCTGTCGTGAAAGGCAGCCATCCACAGTCATCTGGGTGGTGGTTCCTCCAGGGCTTCAGGGGAGTCTCCTAACCTTAGCAAGAGCAGACCTCTGCTGCATGCTGCAGTGCCAGTGTTAGCTGGGACAACTTTACCTCGGGTGCTGCTGGACCCAGCTCTGGCATACCTTGTCAGTTACTGCAACTGCAGCTCCACTTTGCACCATAGGTCAGTAACTGAACCTTCTTGCTCTCTGCATCTACCCCATTTAAAATAAATCATTTTTTTTCTTTGCTGTACCAATGACCCTTCTGTTTGTATTTGTGGAGGCAGATGGCTGGACCAGAATCTTGCAAGAGTTCTCATTGACAGTTTTTAGACCCTTTGTCTGATAACAAGAGGAATAGTAGATATGAAATAAAACATGAAGCAAAAAAAAAAAGGCTGGATCCTAGTCAGTCTCATCATCTCTAACCCCAAAGAAGTGTTACAGGTGACTGGCAGGAGAAGTTGGTACCATGAAGCTGCAAACACACCTGACCCAGTTTACACAGAAGCAGAAGGAGGAAATACATTGGGAGCTGGATATACTGTGTGCCTTGCTGCTATCTCTTACCAGCAAGGTGAGCCTGCGGCAGAGGAATAGTAAGGTGCATGGATTGCAGTACTTCCTGATGCCCTTTAATGTTGATCATAAAAAAGGGAAGAGAGAAAGTATATAAAGGAGAGCAGAGGGTTGCTTCCTTCGGTTTTTCAAATATGTAAATTTTTATTGTGGTCAACCCAATCAGAACCACTTGGAGAGAATGCTTGAAAATGTAGTTCCAGCTTAGCTAATTTTTCTCAGCACAAAGCCACGGTAATTCTAACTAGTAAATTTTGATTTCTTTTAAACTTCATCAAGATGAAAAATTAAGTGCAGTACTTTAAAATGAATGCTATTTCAAAATATGATTTATAACATATCAGTGTATAAAACCCAACAGAAATGATAAACACATGTGCTACAAGTATTTATGTTCTTGAACAAATAAGTTTAAAACTTTAAAAACTTCAAAATTAGAAGATATTTAGAAAATTTACACATTTTTAAAGAGAATACAAAACTCGATTAGCACTGTTACTGACTTGGAATTTCTTTCATAGGTCATAGGCCCTTGTAAAATAATTTAACAAGTGGACAACACAAGAGAATACTGGGGGAAATAGGACTGGTCAGATTTTGAGTCCTAACCCATGTGTAAAATCAGGGGAGGGAGAGGACACAAGAAATTAAGATGGTGCATGGGTGATAAGGTGGGAGAACCTTGGGTAGATAATGATGTTATACATACATATATATATACACACACACAGACATATATATATATATATATCCAATCAATAAAAAAAACTTAATGAAACAGGACAAGAAACAGAAATACATGGGCAGAGACAAAGAGAGAGAGACAAAGAGAGAGACAGAGACCTAAAATAAAGGGAACCTCGAACAGCACATGGTTCAAATTTGTGGTTCTCTCATACCCCAAGTATATGGTCTAGGTAGGAAGATAGCTCTGCTTCAGGAGATCCTCAAGTCCCAGTTTCCTACTTTCTTGATGTCCCATCTTCCTCTAAGGTGTTGTCCTTCTGTTACAGGTCCCAACCTTAAGGATTGGGTTTTTTTGTCTGGTAAGAAAATAATTCATCAGAAATAGCTATTTTAAATAAAAAATAAAATTAAAATAACAGAATATAATTCAACTGTATGAGTTGAGGAAGGGGAAAAAATGAAATAGCTATATTATAGTTAAACCAGGCAAGGTTTTATTAAAATAATTCCTCAGTGGGAGTTAGGAGAAGATATTTAAAAGCTAAACCTATGAAACAGGAAGGGGGAAAGCAGTGTCATAGTTTGTTCTGGGTTGGACTATGCATGGGCATGAGCAAATGTGTTAAATTCCAATTGTATATGTATGTTCTCAGGCTTCTCTTCAGAAGATTGTGAGATAATCATTAGAGAGTATCTAATATTTTTTGCATATCGTGGCACCTCATGGTAAGCGTGGTGACTGAATTGTTTGAATAGGTTTGCTAGGTTTGAAAAGGTTTGCTAGGTTCACCACTTGGTGAAACAGGACTGGAGTAGCTCATCCTACTGCTATGTAATTTCTTTTAACTAGGCTCTATCTCATTTATTCAGACATTTAGTCTGGTGCTACCACATCTGTCTTGTAGTGTGCAGAAAGGGAGGAGTAAATTGATGGAGAGGAACTCTAATTATATGATCCAGAAGGTTTACATTTCTATTTCATTCACAACTCTGTACCTGGAACTTACTCAAATAGAAATATATTAACACTTTCTTGAGATTGTAAGTTTGGTTCCAGACCACAATAAAGTGAGTCACATGAATGTTTTGGTTTCCTAGTGCATGTATGTTATTTTTGTTTATACTGTTGTCTGTTAAGTGTAGAATAGTAACATTGTGTCTAATGCTGTACATACCTTAATTTAACTCAGAGGAAGAAATATTGATGTTTTACTCATATGTGAAATATAGAGAAAACAGCCATTTATCAACAAAACAAAAATGAAGTGACAAAACTACCAAAATAAACCCTAGAAATATTCCTGCAGAATTGAAGCTACTATAGAGGGCAGGAGGGTAGGATATAGAAACATAGGTAAGGAGGGGAACAAAATGATTCTTTGGAGGGGACTCTGGGTGCTTGTATGAAGGGGATCCAGGGGGTAACAAATCTGATGAGGTGTGAACCTGTTCCTATAAATCTCAAGTAAGAAAGTGAAGTACAGTAAGTCAAGATTTGCCCATAATCTATAGCTGGGTACCATGTACCTCATTAAAGGTTGAGATTCTATTAAAGTTAATGAAAACAAAGGAAATTTGGGAAATGCTCAATTTCTGCCACTAATAAAAATATGAATACATACCCAATTAGTGTCACTCTTTAGTTCACTGCTTATAAAATGGAATAACAACCTATTTCAGAGTGCTATTCTGAAAAATATATGAAAATACATATTTTAGACTAGTGCTTTACAAACTGTAAACCAAGTTATTTTCATTTCTGTTACTAATGCCAATATTAATAAGGCTTTTTAATTATAGATTTTTTGATGACAGAGTCTATGTAAGTTGCCATTGGTCAGACCTAGCTCAATAAGTAAAACTTTATGGGTAAATATTGCTTATCAAAAGACTGTACATTTAAGGTTCTTTACATACAAAAGTTCCTATCTAACCTGAAAAAGAAATGAAGCATAATCACTTGTTCTTTTAAATTTCATTAATTTTACTAGTGAAATTGTTGTCTATTGCCTTATATTAAACTATAAAATCTATAAAGATACTATATTCTTCACTGAAGACTCACTATTTATCCTAAATACAAAAAAATTTTTGAGGTTAAATATGAACAAAGTCATTGGAGATAAACAGATATTTAGTCTTGAAATGGATATTTTAGTCTGTTAAACTAAATTTCTTTCAAAGGTTTATTATACGAATCTCTGGCTTTCTATTTCCAGAAACAGCTCATGGAAATACTAAAGACATCTTTATTGTATTTTTATAGTTATAATACAAAATGCTTATTTGATTTTATAGTCTTTTACATTGAGATGAGGTCAGTATTTTGTTTTACTGAGCACACTTTTGTTCTTTAGGGCAATAATACTCAATTTTGAAAAGCACTTGATTTAAATTTGAAACTTGGTAGAATATGGGACTAAAGTCCCATCCCTCCATTACACCTACCCACTGTATTTTTCAGGTTAGTGATCTGTGTCTAGGCTCACAGAGTGAATCAAAGTTTTCATCAGACTGAAATTAATGAGGCAGACTGAGAAAAATAACGATTAGTGACTGTTTTAGTTGGTAGCCAGTGGAAGCTTCATAATCTCATAGTGGTCTTTTTCCAAAATGGTTTACATATCTAATGAAATGGAACCTTGTTTTCTACCCATTATAATTTGCTTTAAAATTATTTTTTACCTGCTATTTCATTGCACATCAGAATATTTCTCATCAGTATTTTTTCTTTACAAGTCTCTATTATTATATTATCTCTTTGTTCTACCCTGTTGCAATATTTACATCTTACTTACTATGTATTTTTGAAGTTAAATGAAATAGGGAAATATAATTGGAAAGGCTAGAAGAATGCACATTCCAAAATCCATAATAAATTACTTATTGAAACTTCAACTAAATATTTTAATGTGACATAGATTAACTGTGGTTTCAGAAGCATGTTTATACTTTCTCACATGGTACTATTTACTACATTTTCTATGGAGAATATTCCCTAGGAAATATTTTCTACTGGTACAATTGTTTGAAAGTCATTTACCTTCTCCCAGATTTCTTTTCACATAATATTTAGAGATAATAAGTGTGTATACTTGTATTTAAAATATACCCATATGTGCCAGTACTATGCCAGTATTAATTCACATATTTAACTACTGACTGACATATACTACATTGACAGTCATTTGGATGATGTCTAAATTGACATTTAGACATTTGATGATAATGTGGGGATATAAATATTTAGATATTGGCCTGTACAACATCTGCATCTAGTTGGGAAGGAGATAATGCACCATGGTGCTATAAATGTTATACAGAAGATGAGGTTGGGATGCTTTGGTGACACTTTTTTAACATCATCTAGTGTCTGTGCATTGAATGGCTTAAGATGGGTATGATGATTTGACTTAGTCTTGAAATTGAAAGAATTTATCAGGAGAATGGGATGGAGCTGGGATGGTTAACACTGGAAAGGGAAGAAAGGTCTATAGCAAAGAAGATGAGCAAAGAAAATAAGTTGCTTTCACAAGAGGAGTTTGGCAAGGTTAGATTACAGGTTTTGGGGTGAAAGTAAGCAAAGATGAGTTTAAGAGCTGAGGAGAATTAAATCATCAACGTTCTAATTTGTTATGCTAATGAGTGTGGCACTTAAGTTTGAAGAAATAAGGGAGTTACTAAAACTTTATATTTTATTAAAATGGCTTTATAATGAAATAATTTATAAAGATTAAGGTCAACACATTTATTTGAACATAAAAAGGCTGTAGGTACAAACTAAAAAAGACTAAAATTAAGAAGCAAGCTAAACTGGGATGACTATAAGAAACGTGACAAAGGTTAATCGTTTTAGTATTTAAAGAGTTCATTCAAATTGAATAGAACAGTACTGAAAAGATCCTCATAGATAACATAATGTGACACTAATAGATAATTAGGAAATAAAATAAGCCAACAAACATCAGTATGCAAACTAAAACAACAGGGAAGTCTCATTTTTTGCTTTTCAAATTAGGAAAATTTTAAGAATTACAATCAGACAATCCAAGGCTAACAAAAGTGAGGCGTGAAAAGATTTTTTATGCTTTTCAGATGAGAGCATAAATTAATAAAATCTTTGTGGATATAATTTTATAGTGAGTTTACACATTGCCTACATTCAATGATTCAGAAATCTCTCATCTTGGAATTCTAGCTAAGAAATTGCATCAAGTTCTTGGATAATGTTTTGTTCAATCTAGTTTTATTATTATTTTGATGGGGAAAAATTAGATTCTGGCATGTTACTGTGTGGAATTGTATGTTCTTCCCATGTCTGTGTATTCTGGGTATTCCAGTTTCCTCCCATATCCCAAGATGTTAGTTAGATTCATTGCATGTCTACGTTGTTTGAATAGAAATGGGTGTGTGTAATAGACTCTGTCATGGATATCTTGTCCAGATTGGATCACCCCTAGTACATGGAGCAGAAGGAAGAGGCTCATTTCGTTAGAGGAACAGTAAGGAGCAAACTATGAACCTATGAATGATGCCCTGAATGAACTCCACCCCATGATTATTTTACAAATTCTACCCCCATCTCTACAGTAAACAAATCTCAAATATCAAAGATTACTACTCCCAGCTTCTCAATCTGAGTTTCTGATTGGGATAACGTGTTGCTGGGAACTAGGGGGCAGAGACAAGCAAAAGGCTTACTTTTTCTAACTTTAATCTCTACCTTGGTACTATTAGATAGACGTGGAGAAGACACATAAATGGGAAACATGAGTGGAATTGGAAGAGGCATGTGGGTAAGAGATAAGGGCTATTTCCGGTCCTTGACAAAACCATTGTAGTGTATTTTGCATTTTCTGTCTCAGCTCCTGGGATCTGTTTAACCCCTTTTTTTGTGATTCCCCACTAGAAATGCCTTAGACTTGTGGTGAACTTTCGGATCTCAGTGGCTCTCCTTCAAGTCAACTGACATACGCCTATGAAGATATATGTAATTTTTTGAAGTTTTGTTGGGATATCCTTCCTTCTTTACTCTTCTGTGCATACTAAGGCTAGACTCTGAATAATGAGCAGAAAATGAATTAATGGAAAGAAATCATGTTTTATATTAGGAATGTTTTTGATCTTGTTTATGTCTATGAACCTGTAGTAAAGGTGGTTTTGTTATAAGTCACTTTGAAGTCCTTGTCTGATTTTTATTTAGCAATCATTCCCTCACAAATTTTGTTCTCAAGCAAGGAATGCTTGTCATGAGTCACACCGTGGGTAGCAACTGCCCTGAACCACACTACCAGGGTGGGATAGTGGAGTATTGAGAAGTAGTATCATAGTGAGTTCTAAGATGGTTGTAGTTCTTGTAATATTTTGATGCTTGAATGAGATAATTCATTGGCAACAGTTAGTTATACTTCCTGCTACATGTAAACAGAAAATGAATGTTGTTTTTGTTACTGATATATTCATGGTCAGAAGTCACTTCCAGTAGCAGTTATTTAGGGTTTTGTGGCACAGAGAATAAGAAAAGTTCTGTTTGACTTCATGGCAATTTGTAAAAACTATATCTGAAATGATTTGACTATCATGACAAAAATATACACTTCCTGAGACATTTTTGTGTCTGGATGGAACTTTTTACAAAATCATAGATAATGTCAGACTTAATCATTAGTGAGTAGTAATACAAGCTTGAAGAGAAATTTGAAATAAAAATTAGTCTAGCATTCAACAAGAGAAAAGAGAATGCTATAGTAGACTCTTGAACAAATAGCTGTTATCTGAAATTATCTTAAAATGGAAGAATTAAGGTAAGACTTGAGGCAATTTTTCTTACGGTCAGGAGGTTGTAACCTAGCTGGAAGCAGGGGAGTAGAAAGCAAAATTATAACTGAATGATGGAAAATGTTTTAAATTGTACTTTTGGAAACTGCATGTAGTCCAAATTTTGGAACAAATCTTTTTTTTTTTTTTTAAATTTTCTATTTGAAATAACTGTCTCTGGCTTAGAGTTGTATAATGAATCAGACTAACTCAAATCACATAGCAAATAGCCATTGACATTTGGTAAAATATACACAGTTGCAAGTTTCAATATTCAAGAATAATTTTTCTTTTGAAATGCATTTGTCCTAAGGAACTGTGATGTGCACAGCATGTTACATCCCATAAAATGGATGAAAGAAATTGAACTATTAGATTGGCTCCCACCTATGCACTTACCAGAAAAGAACACACCTGCCTCATTTGTTAGAACTTAATTGCTGCCACCATGGAATTGTTTCAAACTTGAAATGCACCAAGGGTGGAGTGGGGGAAGGGAGGAGAGAAAAATTATTGGTCTTCTGAGTTTCCTCTATCCCTCCTCTTCCCTTGTGATAAAGCTCCCTTCCTTCTTTTCAAGCCATACAACAACTTTAGATTTCTGTCTTCGCTAACTAGTCCTTTAGTCTTTGTTTAGGAAGTGTGTGAGATTCTGGTGTAGTTATTGTTGTATGAAGATACCTTGCTCCAAGGTATCATATTATTGTAATGTAAGCATAAATACTTTATATAGTATTATGATTCTGGTCAATTCCTATTTCCACTTATTACTATTTGTATGATATTGTATAAATCACTGAATTTCACTGAGCTTTAGTTTTCTTAATTACAGACTAGATTTCATAAGACCCAGTTTACAAAACTTCAGAAAAGCTGTTTGCATACAGTAAATGCTTAATATTTGCTGCCAAATATTACTGCATACCCTAAACAAACAAAAATACTTTTGGTTTTATGAGAGATGAGCTCAATGCATGCATTAAGGATTATTAACTTTTGTGTCATCATGATATATGACTCAGAAAACTCCTATAGTGCAAACAAATTTATGAAATTCCTGTCACTCTGTGTATCACATCCTTTCACTTTGCATTAGTTCGATATACTAGAAAATGTGGTTACAGTGTTCCAGAAATAATCTTGAATGTGACCCAATTTATATATAAAAGAGCAAGTAAATTTTTTTACATTAAGGCAGACAACGTGTAACTAACCATTGATGAATCATCCATTCCTTGGAAGAGAAATGATGGTTGAGAATGATGGCTTAAGGTTGTCTTCAGATATCTGCTGGTAGTATTATTATAAAAAAATTACACTGAATGTCTGATTAAAGAGGAGAAAAGAGTTTTGAGATGTAGATCTTTTATGAAGAATAACTAAAGGCAAGGAGAGAGTCCTTCCAGGTTAATGAAAACAGGTAAGTAAGAGAGATAAAGGCAGATGAGATAAAGAGAGAGCAGAAGCCATAATAAATATGCTTAAGTTTTAAAAGTCTGTAAGAATAGAGATTATGGAAACTTCTTTATAGTTTCATTCACCCTTGCCACAATATGATTTTGTTAAGGAGAAAATAAACCAAACAATACCTAATTACTCCTATTACATATTAGTCTCATCTTTATTCTTTATTGACACACATTTGTTCATAGACTATCTTTAGCTTTCATAATCAATGAAAAAATTGTTTCTAAGACAGTTTCCCAGATTTCTTTTACCTTATTTTCTCATCTGTTACTTGAACAGATGAATCAAAGTGTTTTGATATAATTACTTTAGATGATACAGGGGAGTTTGATATAACATTTACTGTTTCTGTGAATATAAATGATCATAAAGAAGTCCTATGGTTGTACAATCATATAACTTATATTAAGATTGCATAATTTCTTCTGAGGTTGAAGGTGAGTGTGGTAGGCAAAGAGCTGTTGACTGGCTCTGACAGTATCTCAGTTGGGTAATTAGAACTTCCTTGTCTAGTGCCTTGTCTAGTGTTTACAAGTTGGAGCTTGTAAACACTTGAAATCAAATCATTATCATTAAGTGAAATAGAGCCTGCAATGATTACGGAGCTCAAGAATTATCAAATACACAAGGACGTCAACAATGGTATTTTAAACTGTCACCAATTACCAACTTGTAATGAGCAACAGACTCTTCCCATTAATAAGGAGTGTGTTGTTACTTTCCTTTCCCTTATATAACTAGTGGGTTGCTACAGTTTGGAGAATAGAAAGTAATGTTGCCAGTCAGATTTTTTTCAATTAGCATATTCAGTTTCAAAATACATCAGTTTTAAAAAGTTGTTCATATCTTAGTTACACATAGGACTATTAAATTATTTTTCTATACAGGACAGTACTGACTCATTGTCTGCAAAGGTTGTGCTGAGATAATTTTCCCTCCATCCTCCCTCCCTCCCTTCCTCTCTCCTTTTCTTCTTTCTTCTCTTTCTGTCTCCTTCCCCTTCCCTCAATTTTCTTAAAGCTAGACATCACAGAAAGATCTTTCATTGTCCATTTTCTTTTCTGTCCGTTTTTTCTGTCCGTCGTCTCTCTCGGCAGACAAATTTATCTAATATCATGACTTTAAAAATCAGTACTATAGCCGGGCACGGTGGCTCGTGCTTGTAAGCTTCAGCCTATGAAGCGGTCAGGGCTAGGGATCGCGGTTCGAGTCCCGCCTGGGGCCCATAGTGAGACCTAGTTCCAAAAAAATAACTGGGCGTGGTGGTGCGCCTGTAATCCCAGCTACCTGGGAAGCTGAGGCTAGGGATTGCGTGAGTCTGTGGTACCCTGGGCAACGAGAGCTTGCAGTTCCACGGGCAAAAATAGCAAGACCTAGTCTCAAAAAAAAAAAAAATCAGTACTATACAGGCAATTTCCATTTCTGTATGTGCATTTCTGAATGCTCCTGAAAGCTTCAAAATCATGTTTTTAATTTCCTGCTGGCTATATCTAACTATACCCATTACTAATTTAAATACACAATAAACCTACTACTCTCCCCTATACATGCTCTTCTGGTCCTTGTTTCTGCTGTGGTTATTCACCTCCCTACATATTGGCTCCAAATCTTGTTCTTGTTTTTTTTCCTGACCTTATTAAATACTTCCCCCAAATTCTAGCATTATTTTCTTTCCTCCATTTCTAGGATTATTACATAGTTATATTTTATTGCTCACTTATATTATCAGGTTATTTTTAAATTGATCTCTCTAATACATGCTTTAATTTATCGTATACAGTATTGCCAGATAAAACCTTAGAGTATTAGAATCATAAATCTTGAAGTTAGAAACACACCTTGAAGTGACCTGATCTTAGATGCTCATTTGTTTTCTTTAAATCCCAAGCCAAAATCTCTATATAGGTAACTTTACTTCTGGTCTTAGTCTTTAAAAATATTCTAGTTAAAGTTTTTATTTCTCTCTTCCTCTGCTTCATCTTCAACTTCCTCTGTCTCCTCTGCCTCTTATATTTTCTTCATTTGTGCTGAACATCTTCTCTCACTTTTGTCTAATTTCTACTCCCTGTGGGTGTATAGAAAAATCTAATCCCTCTGCCACAAGTTAGGATTTCAAGATTTGTAGGTAGTTATTATTTGTCAAATATAAATACTCTGTTGGATTAGGGTGTAGTAACTGTCAAAAACACTGTTATTTTTAATTATGTTGCAGAGGTCTACAGGAAGAGGAATGTGATCTGCAATTCTGAATCCTCATTGCAAATTCTTTTTTCTTGATGGAAAAAGGAATTCTAAGAACAAAAGCTTAAGAAAACATACATTATGAACTCATATATGTCTAGAAATTAAAAGTATAATTTGAAAAACATCATTTATCTCCTCCACTAGTCATGTTTAATTACATACCATAGTTAATTAAAATATCTTCCCTAATTCTTTAATGCAAGTTTAGATTTTAGGTATCTATTAAAATATCTTAACTGCAAGAGAATTTTTATAGTCTTATACTTATTGACAGAGAAAACTTGACACAACAGAGAGAACTTTCATTTAATATAAAGAGTAGATCATATGCAAACTTAATTTTTTATTTTGGTGTAACTTGATTAGGTAACAAATTTGTCCTTAGTATAACTCTCCAGATCATAAATATTCTGAATATCATATTTCTTTTTATGGGTAGAAGAGAAAATAGCTATAATACAAAAATTGAATAAGCAAAAGAACTCTTACATCAAAGTGATTTGCTTTTTAATTTTCATTCAGTCAAGGTTAACTGTATTCTTTAGTGGAGAATTACTTTTCTGCTTTTATATTTCACTTTTTTCCTAGGTGGAGCATTCTTTGTTCTTTTGACAACTATTCATGTTAAATAATTTCTAACTCCTTTGTTGCTTTGATTGTTTTCTTCTGAGAAAGATTCATGTTGTTTACAATCCTTTCAAAAGATGCTGCTGGTACACCTCCATATCTCTTAGGTATTTTTAATTCCTATTCATAGCAAGCACCTATGATTCCTAGCTGAAGGTTTTCTCTGTCTGGTACCTCCTGAGTCTCTTGGACATTATCTATGTGCAATCAAATGTTAGTCTCATGGTTTGCCTCTGGGTAAACCTAACCCATTATCACCCCTTTTAAAATATCCTACTGTATACCTTGTACATGAACATAACTTTTTTATTTGAATTTTAAGAGACAGACAATATGAAGATTTCAAAATTTTCTTGATTCTTGACTATAAAGGCAAGGGGAAATGATTGAAGCATTTCCAGCAACGGAATGTCAAAATCAAATGTGGAAGATGGATTTGAGAAAGGTAATTTGTGAGGTTGGTATTCTTGAGGAAGTTAGCCCCATGTTCTAGGCTAGTGGCTTCTGAGAGAAGCATAATAATAACTATACAGACAAGAATGTGGTGTTGTAGAAATGAATATGCAGAATTTGCCTATGGCACATATCCATATGTAAAGTGAGGGAGTAACTTGGTAGATGTCTGTGTCATTTTTCCCAAGGAAAGAGCAAGTATGGGGAGAGAACTGTTTGGGTTTTGACATGTTATGGTTGAGATATTTTTGTGAGCTGGAGAAGTACATACAGTTTTAGAGGGAATGTAAATAAAAGCATTTAAGAAGCCAACATACAACTTATTTTTGTTTATTCAAAAGTGAATTTTCCCTATCTTCTAATTATATTTCTTATTTGTGTCATTCTAGTTAGCTAATTAATTGTGTTTGAATTTTCTCTCTTACTACAAACTTTATCATTATGTGACTATTTGACTGATTTCAATTTGTTTATGAATTGATAATCTGCTAGGTCTCTGGACATTTGGTAGAGCATCAATAAATGTGAAACTTGTGTCTGTAAGACATTTTTTCATGAGTAAAATGATTGCAATGTGTGTGAGTGGAAAAGCATGATGCGTGTATAGAATACTTTAACTCCAGAATTTTGTTTAGCATAATTCTCTCAAGCTCCACTCATATTTTTGCAAAAAGCAAGAGTTTGTCTTTTTTGACAGCTGAGTAGTTTTTCATCATGTATCTACACCACATCATCTCAATCTCTTCGTCTTAATCTTTATCTATTCATCATTAATCTCAATCTACTCATCTTAGTCTTAATATATGCATCATCGGACACTTACATTAATTCCATAAATTGACTATTATAAATAATACTGCAGTGAAAACAGTAGTATATATACCCCTTCAGAAAACTTGTTTTGTGAAATTTCAAAACTGTCTTGTACTATGGCTTGATTGAATATGGCACATACTATTTTTTTAAAATGTTTACTTAATTTTAATATTTATTATTTTATTTTTAAACATTTTTATTGATTACATATAAAAGTATAAATATAAATATAGAAATATGTATATTACATCATTGTATACCCCAAAATTCTCCTGTCACCTGTGACCACCATCCATATCTCCTGTACCCATCCCTCCCCCAACCTTCCCCTCCTTTGCTTTATACTTTAGTTTTGCTGTCAGTTAACTAGTTTTAACTTTTTCTTGTCCTTTTGTTGGTTATATCTTACATAGAGATGAGATCATTCAGTATTCTTCTTTTCCTTTCTGGCTTATTTCCACTACCATGATTCCTTGTAGACCCACCCATGTTATCACAAATGCATCAAATTTGTCTTTTTTTGATTGCTGAAACATATACTATTGTGTAAATATGGCACAACATTCTCATCCATTTTTCTGTTCAGGGGCATTTTGGTTGTTTCCATATTCTGGCTATTGTAAATAATGCAGCAATAAATTAACGAGTACAGATGTCCTTTTGAATTAATGTTTTGGTGTCCTTTGGGTAGATTCCCAGAAGTGGGATTGCTGAATCAAATTGTAGTTCCATTTTCAGTAGTTTGAGGGTCCTCCACACAGCCTTCCATACTGGCTGGACCAGTGACAAGTACTATTAGACATAAATAAACACTACTTCGTGAAATCATTTATTTTGTTTTTCCTCTTTTCAATATGTATTCATTTATACATTTAGCATTATTCAATAAACAAATCAGATAAAGCTCTCTGCTCTTGTAGAACTTATACTTTAATAGGGAGAATAGAATGATAGACAAAGAACCATAAAACAATAAATGGATAAATGGTTGATTATGATAGGTGTTAATAAGTGCTTTGAAAAAAATGAATAGATTAGGGTGGGGGAGTGGTGGAGGTCAAGGTAGGGTGGGATAATAGTTGTTAGCAGTGTTAAGAGGTCTGCTAAAAAGAGACCTAGACAAATGTTTGTAGGAGGTGAGTGAGTTAACCACATTTAGAGAGAAAAAGTGTTACAATTAGAGGGATCAGCTAGAATAAGAGTCACAGACAGGAATAAAACATGAGATAATCAAGAAATGACAAGGAGATATATAGGATGTGATAGAGTGAGTAAGAAGGGGAATAGAGTAACAGGTGATATGGTGTTAATGGGTATTGTAAGAACTTGAGCTTTTATTATGAGTGAACTGGGAAGCAGTAAAAGGCAGAGCAAAAGCATTTTGTGATTTGTATTTGTACAATGCACTACTGAGAATTGATGCTAGATGATCTTAATGTAGAGACAGAGAAATTAGGAAGAAGGCTGTTACAAGGTCTAGGTAGGAGATAATGAGAGTCTGAAATGGTTTAGTGAGTATAGAAGAGTTTCCAAATGACTGAACTCTCAATGTATCAATAAGAATTGACTGATAGTTTGTATGTGAGATGTGAGACAGACGTGTCAACAGTGACTTTAAAGGTCTTGAACTGAGCAAGTGGTAAGATGGAATTTTTTCTTTTGTACTAACAAGAGAATATTATGTAATAGCATGTTTTAGGGGTAAGCTGAAGAATCAAGAATTCAATTTTTGCTAGGGATTATGGCAGTATTCATATGAGCCTGAATTTGTATGAGTAGGTCTTATAAATCAGTTAGTCTAAGTGTTCCGAAAGATAATTCACCAAATAGGGACTAAAGGACACTATGGAAAATCATTCATATTAAAAGGAGGCATAAAAACATAAGCTTGACACAATAGCAAAACTTCATTTGTCAAACCAGAGGATTAGTACTGGCCACAGTATGGTGTTGATATCTTCAGATTTATTCCAAGTACAACTCCTCCCTTCCTTATCTCCCTTATGATAGATTCACTTGTATGCATTATGAGAAAGAAGGCAATGAATAAAAAAATGAAAGCATTATTTTCACTAAAATCTGAGCAAGATATTAGAGGAGGTCTTTGCATTGGTTTATTTCTGACAGATTGTCATGGCTGCAAGAAGGATTTCACTTATCCCCACATTAATAACAAATACTTAGGAATTAACTTTGGTAGCTTGGTATCCACTGTATCAGCAGCATGAGTAAAGATCCTAGATAGGTCAAATGCTGGAGATTTGGGAATTGTGCTATGCTGGTATCTAATGGAGGAATAGCAGAAAAGATGTTGCTGTCTAGTCACAAGGAAGATATTATATTGAATGTTTGTTTTGTCTCCAAATTTATATGTTGCAGTCCCCCAGTGTGATACTACTAGGAGAGAGGGCTTTTGAGAGATAACTAAGTTTTGAGGGTATATGAGTATCACTAGTGACTCTATTAATGAATGAATTGCATAACAGCATGAATAACCCTTATAAAAAGAAACACAAGAAAGATAATCTTTTACTGTACCATGGGTGATACTGTAAGAGGACAACTGTTTGAAACATGGGAATGGTGTTAATCAGGAATCCAACCATGTTGGAACACTAATCTCAGACTTACAGCTTCTACAGCTGTGAGAAATAAATATTTGTTGTTTAAATGTTATATTATAGCAGCTGATCAGATTTAAACATTCTAAACTCAGACTTGTATGAGATTTCCATTGGGGATGCATAGGAGTAATTACGGTGTGTGTGCATGTATGTGTGTGTGTGTCTGAAAGGGAGAGAAAGAGAGAGAATGCTATGCAGACTGTTGGATACAAAATATCACATGGATTTGAAAAACAGAGAAATGTGTTTACTATCAAATTGGTTCAATTCTGGCCTCAGTTTGGAATGACTTAAAAGAGTATGTCTACATGTGTCACTTTTTTGCAAAGAAAATACTTTGTTTACCTTGTTTCTTTGGCATAGGATGTTACCAAAACAAAAGTCATAAATGGTATATCCCATTAGAAAAAAGTAATAGGAAAAATTTGGGGTTCATACTCCTTGCAAATGCTTTACTCATTCTGCCACTAACTCAATAAGACCTAAATATAGGACCATAAAGGTAATGATGATGAGGATGAAGATGATGGTGGTGGTGGTAAAGATGGATGCAGCAAGTATTTTCAAAGTCGTATTTCAGACTTATAGTTTGTTTTGGATTTGCTGAGATATTCAATCTCTGCAGCAATATCATTAGATTAGTATCATTATACTTATTTTAAGAATGAGGACACTAAGAATCAGATGAGATAAGCAGTTTGTCAAAGGATAGATAGCTAAGCTGAGAGTAGCTGCTTAATCTTTCTGATTTTGACATATAAAATTATTTATACTTATTGAGATAGCTATTACTTCAATAATGCTACATAACAAATCATTCTGGAATTCAACAACTTTGAATTGTAACTATTTTCTTACACTATTCACTCCTGTGTCTATAGATCTGTTTGAGGTAGTCCTGCTTCAGGCTTTAAGTTAGCAGGCTTTGAATCCAGTTTTGGGCTGAATTCATGTGTCTCTTTCTTCATGTGTGTAGGTATATACTCTTATTATAGCCATCAGAGATGTGCAGAAGACCACACACATTTAATTTTTAGTGCTTCTGGTCATGACATACCCACAGACATTTCGAAGAAAGTCACCTGGCTATTCCCAAAATTAATGGGGTGCAGAAACATTACTACAGTGGGATGGACCATGAAATCACCTAAGAGAATAGATTCATAATTTCATAATAACAAAGGAATAAAGAATTGAGAAGAATAATCCAATTTTTGAACTGTACCATACTTTCCTGTTGAAATGATATTTATCATTACATCAAAAGTATCATCCTAACTATATTATCTACTGATGGTTTAGAAGTGCCATCTTTTTAAATGAAGACCTGCATCAAACAAAATATTATTTAATATGTGCTTATATTCTGCTGATGACACTGTTTTCTAGTTAACCAGGAAATGCAAAGATATACTCTTCTAATTCTATTACTTATATGCATTTCTCTTCAAATAAAAAAAATTGCTTTGAAATGTTACCATCTGTGTCCAAGTTGCATCTCTTTGTAGTTGCTAGTAAGACTCTCCATAATCACTAATTATTCATAAATATGGATGTTTCTATAATACTAATTTTATCTTGAGCATTTTCTGTGTAAGAAAGCAACTGTTTGATTCATTAATATCAGGGAAAACAAGATGATTAAATTGATTCCTTTTCCTAATACAAACAGACCTTTATTGATAGCATTTTTTTTTCATTTTAGGCAATTATTATAGTTTCATGCAGACAATATTTTAGTTTATGGCGATTCTGCACATCCAGTACTACTTGCACATTATTTACCTCCAGGTTCCATGATTTTTGAAATCTTAGAATTAAATGCTAATAACTATGAATTATTATTCATTTGCACTCTTCCAGGTGGAAGTGTATTCATCAACCTTCACCTGAGAGGTAGGGATTACTTCATGAATAATCTTCTAGTTGTGTTGAGAAATGTTTGTAAGAACATCAAAATTAACCTAAGAGCATTTAAAAGGAGACTTGTAAAGTTGATGTTTGCTTTTTTTTTTTTTTTTTTCAGTGTGTATCTTTGACTTAGAAGGATTTTTTTTTAAGAGTGCACTGTGGTGGAGCTAGAAGCTAGAAGTACCTACAATAGAAGGTAGCTCCTTGCAGAGAGAAAGCTTAGTTTAGATATTTCATTTCTTTAACATTTCTTTCCAACTCTCTTTCAAAAGGATCCATGGGGGGTTGTTAAAGCACCCGAGGAGTATGCTGTGAAAAACCGTTCAACTTTGATAGCCAAGAGCAAAAGTCAGTCAAAGGTGACCTTTTTTTCTATTATGTTGCTCAGTTGAGGAACTTGCTTTTTGAACTTTGGCAACTTAGCTTCTTCAACCATGCAGCCCTTTCAACAGTCAATATATGACAGCCCAGCATGTGAGTTAATTACTTCTCATTGTGAAAACCTGCAAAGTTCACTTTACAAAACACTTCACAGTTTGTGGTGTGGAACACACCGTCAAATTTTAGACAGCAATTCCAGTGATCAAGAAAAGGCTCTTCTGTTTATCCTGTTTGGACCTACTGGCAGCTTGTTTTACCTGAGTTTTTATTGAGTGTCAGACTTTTGCCAAGATTCTATGTAACAACCTATGTCATAGAGTGTATTCTTGGGCCAATTTTATTATTTAAAAATTTTTTTAATTGAAGTAACAATGACTTATATTTTTGTTGGTGCTTTGGGAATATAAGATCCTCTCTTAAGTATCCCTCGTGTCCTGTACCCACCATCAAATCAACCACAGTTTACCACAATAGTCCATTGTGCTCCCTTGGCTCTTTGTTCTTATCCCACCCCTACCCTCTTTCCCCTTTGAATATTTCAACTCTATATTTAGCTTTCAAGGGTTAACTTTTAAATGGCCTTTATCTGATCCGTAGTTTGGTTTCTCTGTATTCCACATATAAGTGGCACCATCTGGTATTTACCTTTACCTTTCTGCCTTATTTCACTTAGCATTATTACTTCCAGTTCCATGGTATGCGTTTATCTTTCTTGATATTCTATCATATTTAATACCACATCGTCTGATCCACTCATCTGTTTTTGGGCATTTAGGGTTTTTCCATAGTGTGGATATTATAAATAATGCTACAATTAACATGGGACTGCTTGTTTCCTTTCAAATCAGTAGTTTTTAATTTTTCAGGTACATCTTAGCTCATCTTATAGGCAAGCAATCTGAGTATTAGAGAGATTACATATACACTAATCAAATACACATAGCTATCTAGAACTAACCTAAAATTTTTGACATTACAAAATACTATTTTTAATTTGTTTGGACAAACATTATATTGGAATTCCTTTGTAAAACTCTGCTTTTCTCATTCAAATCCTGTAACTATAATAATTAAAGTTTCAAGTCCTATTTTTCTAAAGTATTGTTCACTTGAACATAAAGTCAAGTAATGTATTGGACCATATAAAATATAATAGATGGCTTTACACTTGAGATGTGTTCCAGCAGCACACTTTTGACACCTGGATTTTCACTAAACAGTCATAAATGACTTAGAAGGAATCCAAGGTGCCTGCTATTTTAGGTACAAGGAATTGAGGAAGCTATGAAACAGATATAGAATTTAGCATGTAGCCAGATCAAATTTGCAGATTTCTCCTAAAATTACTATATAGCCATGATTTTGTTTAATGTGGTAACTCAAAAAGCTTATTGCTTAAAATCTTGAGACTAATTCATGTGCTGCAGAGATCATTAAATCTGGCATATTTCACTGACCTTGACAAGATATACCTTTAATAAAAGTAAAATTCTTAGTGTTTGGGAGCTCTGAAGTGATTCAAGTTTAGCTACTTTTTCAATTTTTAGCAAGAGTTTCTAACATGTCAGCTAAACAGATTTTCAATTCTGGGTTTTTGATCACATAAAGTCACATTGTCCATACCTGTGTTTTCTTCATTCACATTTACTGCTATTCCCTCACCAGGTTTGGGTATCTGTCTCTTACTGCTGATTCATGAGCACTCTGGCCTCAGAAAGGACAGAATGAAATTTCTTAGAGCACTTTGGCATGTCTCTCTCTACCATTTCTCATAGTCTCTGGGCATAAATAATTTGTTAGGTACAGAATGTGCAAAAATACAAAGAGAAGTTGGGGATGAGATAGTAAGTCAGGAGACATTATCAGGTATAGACATCTGATGGAAGATTTAGAATGTTGAGAAATTTGGAGTTGTTCTGATAACACAAAGGAAATCCTTGAGTATGTGAATAGTGTAATAAAAAACTGCATCATGTAAGAACACCTTGATATACTATCTTGAATAAGCTAACATGGGAGAAAATAAGAAACAATAGCAAGTCTTAATAGTATAGACTGGTGACAGTGAATTTTTAATGATTATTTTAGGATCTCTCTGTAGAATAAGATTTTTTTTCTAATATTTGAATCATTAGAAAGTATAAAGACTTAGGCAGTCTAAAAGTATTTAAATATATAGGTTTACTCTTCTTCAGTAGTATGTCACTACATCATGCCCACCACCAAATCACCTATAATCCTTCACTGTAGTGCAATGGGCACCTGCTCTGATTTACTCTTCACTCTTTCCCTTCTCCCATTGTTATCTCAATTCTGCAGTCATATTTATAGGGTCTTTTGATTTATTTTTATAAATTTCCTTGTGTTGTTTCTCTATATTCTACTTATGAATGAAATCATTTGTCTTTCTCCTTATGACTCATTTCTCTAGCATAATCCCTTCTAGTTTTATCTTAAAGATTTCATCTTCTTTAAGAATAGCAACAACCCCCCCCCCCAGTTAGTATTTCACATGTGTATAAACCAGATCTACTTTAGCAACTCATCTTTTGCTGGATACTGAAGTTGTTTCCCTATTTTTGGTTATTGCAAATAGTGTTGCAATGAATATATGAGAGTATACGTTCCTTTAAATTAGTGTTTTTTCATTGTATTGATAAATGCATAGGAAGGAAATTGTGGGTCAGATGCAGATCCATTTTTACATTTTAGGAAACATCCATATTGTTTTCAAAGGCAGTTTGGTTGAGTTTACATACCCACTAACAGGTCTGAAGGCTCCTTTTCTACACATTCTCAACAACACATGTAACTTCTGGTCTTTTTTGATACAAGACATTTCATAGAAGTGAGATGGCAGCTCATTGTGGTTTTAATTTGCCTTTCCTTGACAATAAGTTGTGAGGAATATTTTTTCATGTGCTTCTTGTCTATCTGTATGCTTGTTTTTGAGAAGTATTCATTTAGTTCTACTACCCATTTTTTGATTGGGTTGTTTGTTCTCATATTCAGTTTTATTTTTAATGTATTTTTCTCTATTAGCCTCTTGCTGGATGTATGATGTGCAAATCACTCAATTAGAAGCATATACCTTTCTAAGACTGAATCAGAGATAAATAAAAAAAACATGAGTAGACCTTTACAGGCAAAGAATCAAAACAATAACCAAGATTCTCAGAGAACAGAACCACACAGTTTCACTAGTAAATTCTACGAAAGCTTCAATGGCAAGCTGACAATTATCTTCTCAAACTCTTCCACAGAGTTGAAGAAGGAATGATTCCAAACATATCTATGAGACCAACATTACTCTGTTATGAAAAGTGCACAAAGTGATCACACAAAAAAGAACTACAGCACCTCTTATTAGCACAGATGTGAAAGATTTTCAATGAAATCTTAGTATTTCAATTCAGAAATACAACAAAAGGGATTATACACTGTGACCATGGGAAAATTATTCTATGGACACAAGAATGATTTAGATTTCATTGTTTCAGATTACTGTCTGTTTTGATTATGTAGTTCCAAACTTCTACTGATTGATTTAGAAGTAATCTTAGCTTTCTGTAGTTAAATATTTTCACTTGAAAGAATTTTAGCTAATCCATAGTAACATAAATATGTTTCTGTGTATCTATATCTAGAGAGCAAATATCTTTCTATAAGAAAATTGTTTGACATATACATCATTAATCTTTACCAACACAAATGCAAATTATAAAATTATAAGTTATTAATTTTTCTTATATATTGTCATGTATTTGTTCATTTAAAAATTACCTTCTCAGTAATATGTAATTAGCACATTTGCAAAGCACTTCAGGATTACTTTGAAAGGCAGACAAGTGTGGGTTTTGCCCTTCTACTTGTGAATTTCCCTTCAAACTCAGTTATTCAAGATTCACATTCATAATCTCTGATAAAACAGTTGTAGCCATAATTACCACCTAGTATATACGTAGAAATTGAAATAAATTAAAACTGACTCAACAGACAAATTTGAACTTATCCCAAGTACTGGTATGTATTCTGCATTTCTTGTTAAATTCTGGTGTATGTTTTCCTAAGAAGAATAGTAAAATTCATTCTGCCATTATTATTTCATGTCAGTTCTCTTAATCTCACCAGTCACAGTGAAATGTGATTAGTTTGAACTGATATGTGCTGGATGTAAAAAATACATAACAAATTAAAAAGGTTATACAAAGGAAAATATATAACAATATAACTTATGTTACATATTGAAATCATATTTTTTAAATGTTGGGATAAGCAGTATGTATTATTAAAACTATTTCACTTATCTTTTAATATAACAACTAGAAATTCTAAAATTAAAAATACCTTTAGCCTATTTCTAGGTGACAGTGCTAATCTACAATAAACCATTTCTACAATTAGTTGAACAGATGCATAAGCAAATGAAAATCCTATTGTCATATTTTTTTGGCTTTGTCAATAATAAAATAGCATGTTTGTTGAGGCCAAATTTGCTCTCCTGAAACCTAATCCAATGGTCCCTCATATCATTGGTAAGAGACCAGAAGCATCTGTTTGACATAAATAAATATGTACTTTTGCAAGCATCAAGCAAATAAACTAACAGCAAAAACAAAAACCAAAAAACAAAAACCAAAAAATAACACAACATAACTGTGACAGCTGTTTCATGTTTTTAAAACTCTCGTTGATTCATTTCTAATTCATTTGAACTTGTTTTGTTTTATCAAACCTGTCTTATTTCTATGCACTTAAGGAATGTGGCTATCTTTAAGGATGAGTAATTTTGCTAAGGGCTATTGTATTTTCCTAAACTCTGTGAATTTTGAGCAAGTCATACTGATCTACACAGTCTTGGTAGTGAAAAGTCTGAGAACTTGGAAAGGAAAATTTTTCTTTCTTCCTTTCTTCATTTCTTTTTATGATCCCAATTTATTTTTGTTGCGCTTGCTTGTAAGATAAATGTTTAGAAATGCCAGTGCTTTCCCAGGGTAGACCAGCCTCTGTACATGATGTTAGCATCACAGGTTGATACTGCAGGAGTATCAGGCTGATTTCAAGGACATTAGTATTAAAAAGGAATAATGAGAAACTTATTAAATACTACTATGTGTCAGACACTGAGGGTAACTTAAAAGCATTTTCTCAATACTTAGTCCAAGTACTTGAGAACATATCTTAATATTCTCTTTTTACAGCAACACAATCTTGAATATCAGAGGATTAAACTCTTAAAATATCAGGAAGGTGGCCTAGATTTTACTCAATCTCTGAATCCATTCATGATTTTTTATGTTGCCAGAAAAGTATCCTTGTCTCATTAGTTAGTTAATATCAATAACTATATTGGTAGACATTTCTTGGTTTAGTTGTAATTTGCTTTTCTTCCTCAACTATTGTTAGGATGAAAAAATTCAGAATCTGTACACAATAAACCATAAGGTATTATTGAAATAAATAGAAGACACAAGAAAATGAACAGATATTTGCTGCTCAAGGATTGGATTAATTTGCATAGTTAAAATTACCATCTCACTCAAAACAATAGACATATTTATTACAATCTCTATCAAAGATTCAATGTTATTCTTCAAAGAAACAGAACTGAAATATTACTGAAGTTCATGCAAATCACAAAAGACCCCAAGTAACCAAAGTTTTCTTGATTTAAAGTGAAAAAATGATGATACTATGCCTCCAGACTTCAAACTATGCTAAAAAGATATAGTAATCAAAGTAGCATGGTACTGGAGCAAAATAGACACACAAACTAATGGAATAGAATCAAGATCCCAGAAATAAATCCACACCTATATGGACAATTAATCTATGACAAATGAGCAAGGAAAACCTCTTCAACAAAAGGTGTTGGGCAGCCAGTATAGCTGCATGAAAAGAATGAAACAAGGCCATTACCTCAATCAAATACAAAAAAAAACCCCTCAAAATGGATAAGACTTAGCTATAAGACCTGAGATCATAAAACATATATAAGACAGGCAAATTATCCCATGATTTAGGCTTCAGAGATGTCGTTGTGAATTCATCTTTATTTATTTTTTTAATTTATTACTATATAAATTTCACATCATTGTAATCCCAGGGATTTACCCACCATCACCCCCCCCCCCCAACATTCCCCTCCTTTTTCCCCCTGCCTAAAGTTGCGTGCTTCAGTTTGATGCTTAGCTTGTTTTGACTTTTCCTCATGGCTTTTGTTTATTTTTCCCTATATACCATATATTAGTGAAACTATTTGGTTTCTGTCTTTTTCTTTTTTGCTTGTTTCTGCTAATATGATTGATTTCTTATAAGTACATCCATGTTATCATAAAATCATAAAAATTGTCATTTTTAATTGATGAGTAATATTCCATTGTGTATATATACATCTTTTTCATCCAGTCCTCTGTTTGGGGGCATTTAGGTTGCTTTCAAGTCCTTGTAATTATAAATAGTGCTTCAGAAAACATCCGAGCACAGATGTCCCTTTGTACCCACATTGAGGTCTCTTTTGGGTAGATTCCCAAGAGAGCAATTGCTGGGTCAAATGGTAGATCAATTTTCATTAATTTGAGGGTCCTCCACACAGCTTTCTATAGTGGCTGGACCAGTTTACATTCGCACCAGCAGTGTAAGAGTATTCCTTTCTCTTCACATCCTCACCAGCACTTGCTGTTGCCCATTCTTCGGATGTGGGCCATTCTTACTGGTGTAAGGTGGTATCTCATTGTGGTTTTGATTTGCATTTCCCTTATTGCTAGTGATGATGAGCAGTTTTTCATGTGCCTGTTGGCCATTTGTATTTCCTCTTTGGAGAAGTGTCTTTTTAGTTCTTCTCCCCATTTTTTGATTGGGCTTCTTAAGTTTTGCTTTCCTTGTGGAGTTCCTTTGGAACTTTGTTATTAAATCCTTATCACTCTTGTGGAGGGCAAAATTTGTTTTTTTCCATTCAGTTGGGATTCTTTTTGTTTCTTCTGCTTTTTGTTTTTTCTGCTCTACAGAAGCTTTTTAATTTGATGTAAAAAGTTTTTTAGTTTGATTTAGTAGTCCCATCTGTTTATGTTTTCCTTCATTTTTTTTTGCCATCTGTAGATGTTTCCTGAAAGGGATTTCTGAATTGTAATTCATGGAAGGTTTTGCCCAAGTTTTCTTTCTATTTATGCTATGGCTTTGGGTCTGACATCTAAGTCTTTTATCCATTTTGAGTTGATTTTTGTACATAGTGAGGTAGTTGTCTTGGTCCATTTTTTGCTTGTCTTAGTCCAATTTTCCCAGCACCATTTATTGAAGTAGGCTAACTTTGTTCCAATGTAAGTTTTTCACTCCTTTGTCAAAGATTAGTTGACTATAAATGTGTGGTTTTATTTCAGGGCACTCAATTCTGTTCCATTGATCTGAATGTCTGTTTTTGTACCAGTACCAAGCTGTTTCAATTATCATGGCTTTGCAGTATACTTTGAAGTTTGGAATTGTAATAACTCCATTCTTTTTTTTCCTGATCAGGATGCTTTTTGATATTCGAGGTCTTTTGTTATTCCATATAAATTTCAGTAATTTTTGTTCTATCTCTTTAAAAAATGTCATTGGAATTTTCATTGGGATTACATTGAATCTGTAGATTGCCTTTGGTAAGATGGCTATTTTGATGATAATTCTTCCAATCCATGAACAGGGAATGTCTTTCCATTTCCTAATTTCTTCTATCTCTTTTAACAGTGTTCTAAAATTTTCTTTGTATAGTTCTTTCACTTTTTTTGTTAGGTTTATTCCAAGGTATTTATTTATTTATTTATTTTTTGTGCAATGGTAAATGGGATGGTTTTTCGAATTTCTTCTTCTTCTATCTGACTTTTTGCATATAGGAAAGCTACCAACTTCTGTGTGTTCATTTGTATCCACCTACCTTACTGAACTGGTCTATTATTTCAAGCAATATTTCTGTGGATTTTTTGGGGTTTTCTATATAGATAATCATGTCATCATCATATAATGATAGCTTTAGTCCCTCTTTCCCTATTTATATCCCTTTTATGTCCTTCTCTTGTCTTATTGCCTTAGCTAGAACTTCCAGTAAAATGTTAAAGAATAGTGGGGAGAGTGGGCATTCCTTGCCTGGCTCCAGATCTTAACTGAAATGATTTTAGTTTTTCCTCATTTAGGATGATGTTTGTGGTAGGTTTGTCATAGCTGGCTTTTATTATGTTGAGGTAAATTCCTTTAATCCCTAATTTTTCAAGTGTTTTTATCATGAATGGATGCTGTAATTTGTCAAATGCTTTCTCTGCATCTATTGATATTATTGTGGTTTTTGTTTTTCTCTTGTTGATGGTGTATTATGTTAATTGCTTTCTGGATATTGAGCCATCCTTGTGCCCCTGGGATAAATCCCACTTGGTCATGGTGAATAATGCTTTTTATGCATTGTTGGATTCAGTTTGCCAGGATTTTGTTTAAAATTTTTGCATCTGTGTTTAATTTTTGCATCAATTAAGGAAACTGGTCTATAGTTTTCTTTCTTGGAGCTGTCCTTATTTGGTTTTGAGTGTGATGTTTGCTTCATAGAATGTGTTTGGCAGTTTTCCTTCTTTCTCAATTTTTTTGGAAATGCTTTAGTAGCTCAGGCATTATTTCATCTTTGAATGTCTGTTAGACATTCATTTGTAAAACCATCAGGTCTTGGGCTCTTGTTTTTAGGTAGAGTTTTGATGACTGCTTCAATGTCACTGCTTGTGACTGGTTTATTTAAGTTCTCTATATCTTCCTTGTTTAATTTTGGGGAAGTGTATCTTTCTAGGAATCTGTTCATCTCATCCAGGTTGTTGTATTCATTTTCATATAATTGTTCATAGTAATCTCTGATAATCCTTTAGATTTCTTTTGTGTCTGTTATAATTTTTCCTCTTTCATTTGTGATTCTGTTCATTTGAATTTTCTCTCTTTGTTTTGTGAGCTTTGCAAGGGGCTTATCAATTTCTTTTATTTTTTCAAAAAACCAGCTTTGGGTTTTGTTGATTTTCTGGATAGTCTTTTTGGCTTGTAGGTTATTTATTTCTTCTTTTGTTTTTGTTATTTTTTGTCTTCTGCTGGGTTTTGGTTTTTTTGTTGCTCTTTTTCTAATTTTTCAAGTTGGTAAATTTTCAAGTTGGTAAATTCAAGTTGGTTAGTTTCTTGTTTTGTTTTTTTTTGTGTGTTTTGTTTTGTTTTGTTTTATATGGGCCTGTACTGCCATGAACCCTCCTCTTAGATATGCTTTTGCTGTATCCCAGACATTTTGGAATGTTGTGTTTTCTTTGTTGTTTGTTTTGAAGTAAGTTTTAATTTCTTCTTTAACTTCTTCAATTACCATTTATTCATTTAGTAACATGTTGTTCAGTATCCAAGTGTTTGATGTTTTTCTTGTTTTCTTTTCATTGTTGATTTTTAGTTTGATACCTTTATGGTCTGAGAAAAAAAGTTGGTATTATTTTAATCTTTGTGAATATATTCATGTTTGCCTTGTGGCCTAGGGACTTAGTATGTGGTCAATTTTAAGGAATGATCCATGTGCATTTGAGAAGAAGTTGTATTGTTTTCCTTGTGGGTGTAGGGTCCTGTAGATATCTAATAGATCCATTTGTCTAGGTATTCTTTTAAGGCTTTTGTGTCCTTTTGTTTTTTTGATCTGTCCTTTGTTGAGAGTGGGGTGTTGAAGTCTCCTATTACATAGGTGTTTTCATCTATATTTGTTTTCTGTTCTCTTAGTAGCTGTGTTATGAATCTTGGTGCACCCTCATTTGGTGAGTATATATTGATAATTTTTATGTCTTTTTGGTGGGTTGAACCTTGAACCATTATGTAGTGACCTTCTTTATCCTTTGTTACTTTTTTATTTTGAAATCTGCTTTGTCTGCTATCAGAGTGGCTACCCCTGCCTTTTTTGGGGGGGACCATTTGCTTGTAGAATTGTTTTCCATCCTTTTACCTTCAATATTTGCTTGTCTTTTGGGATCAGATGTGTTTCTTGGAGGCAGCAGAATGTTGGGTTATGTCTTTTAATCCAGTCTGCAACTCTGTGTCTTTTGATTGAGGAGTTTAGCCCATTGACATTTAAAGTAATTATTGATGTTTGAGGATCCAACATTGGGTTCCTGGTGGTCATTTGGGGGTTCTTTTTTAGTTTCTTCTTTTCTTTTTATTATTCATTCTTTTTATTCTTCTGCATGTTTTGATCTTAGGACTTCTTACAGGAGTTCTTGGAGAAGAGGTTTGGTGGTAGACTGGATTAAATTTCTGGAGGCTTTTTTTTTTTTGGTCTGAGAAGGTTCTAATTTTTCCTTCATAAAGGAAGGACAATTTTGCTGAGTAGAGTATTCTTGGTTGGCACTTTTTGTCTTGGAGTGTTTTGAAATGTGTTCCCATTCTCTCCTTGCTTGGAGTGTCTCTTCTGAGAAATCAGAGGTCAGTCTGTTCAGTTTTCCTTTGTAGGTTATCTGTTTCCTCTATCTTGTCATTCTCATAATTTTTTCTTTATCTTTGGCTTTTGAAAGTTTTACTCTGATGTATCTTGCTGTGTTTCTTCCTTCATTAAAGTAGTTTGGTGTCCTTTTTTCTTCCTATATGTCTATTTTTATTCTTCAGTTTTGGGAAATTTTCCTCCATTATGTCATTGAAAAGCCTTTCAGAAACTAAGTTTTTCTCTTCTTCTGGGATTCCAATTATTCTTATATCTGTTTTCTTTAGGGTATCTGACAGATCTCTGATTTTTTTTCTTCTGTCTTCTTACTTTATTTTTCTCTCTCTTTCTCTTTCTTCATTCTCTCTACTTCTGTATCCTCTAGTATGCTGATTCTTTTTTCTATTTCTTCTAATCTGTTTTCCTGGCTCTTCCCTGCATTTTGAGCTCTTCTATTGCTCCTCCTATGCACTCCATCTCCTGCAGCTTCTTATTTAGGGTTTCAATTTCATTTTTCGGTTCATCAATGATACTGCTCATTTTGCTGCATTCTTTTCTATATTTTTTCTACTACTTCTTTTAGTTCACTGAAAGTTTCTACCCTCTTGCTTTCCCTTTCTCCCCCTCTTTCTTGGCCTCTTCGAGTGCTTATAACACGTTGATTCTGTGTTCTTTGTCTGAAAAATGAAGTATTTATTCCATGTCATTCATGTTGGTTTCTGCAGATAGTTTATCCTTTGTTGGTGAATTATTTTTCTTAGGGCTTGCTTGAGTATTTGTATTCTTCCTCATTCCTGTATTTTCCTTTCGGACATATTCTGTATATTGTGACTACTGCTCTAGTATTAGATGGCCTGTTGAAGCCTATGTAGTTGTGGTTAACTCTGTGCTCTTTTGCTGCTGTGGTAATTACCTTGTTTTGCTGCTGTGGTGATTATCTTGTTTCAGTTGTCTATTTTGGGGGAAAAGTTCCCTTTCAGAGAGTGGATGTGGTGACTAGATGTGGTTTCTATTGTATTGTCTGTCTTCTTTTTTGTTGTTCTCCTCTTTCAGCTTGATGGATCTAAATATTTTTTAGTGCCTCCGAGCATCTAGGCTTGTTGTATAACTCTTTTTGACTGCAGTGTTTTGATGCTCTTGGGTAGTGAGTGTCCTTGTTTTTCAAGTTTGGGCTTTGGGGTGTGAGCTGGTTACCTCCAAGTTGACTTTCTGGGGGGCCTATAAAACTCAGTCCATGCCTAGCCTGAAAGGCAGAAGACCATTCAGTTGCAAAGTTGCAGCCCCACCCTATCCCCCTGGGAGCGTTACCTTGGCAACCAGGAGTAGACGGGTGCTGGCTGGAACCCTCACCTGAGCCCTCTGGGCTGCTGGGTGGGGGCTCGTCTCCACCAAGTTGACGACTGAGTTGATTTCCTTGGGCCAGTAAAATTCAGTCTGCGCCTCAGCCTGAGTCCCACTGGGCTTTTGGGTGCGAGCTGGTCACCTCCATGTTGACTTTGCCGGGGCCTGTAAAACTCAGTCTGTGCTTAACCTGAATGGCAGAGGTCCCTGAATTCATCTTTAACAGCACGTAAAACAAAAGGGTAATATAAACAACTGAACTGTTACATGAAGTTTTTGTACAGCAAATGAAACTAATACTAAAAGAAAAACTGTTGGTAGGAACATACCCAATGAAATAAGAGTATTGAGACTTCTCAAAAGATTAAAAATGGATCTATCATTTACCATTTACCATTTACCATTTCTAGGAGAAATCTAACAATTTCTCCTAGATAACTACTCCTAGATAACTACTTCAAGAATACAAAAGCACTAACTTGAAAAGAAATAAGTACTCCTATGTTCATTCCAGTACTATCTATAATAGTTGAACTATGTAAACTTCCTAAGTTTCACAAAACAGATGAATGTGAATGGATCAAGAAGATGTGGAATGTATATATACAACGGCCTACTACTCTACTATCAAAAAAAGTTAAACCCTTGTCATTTGTAAAACACATGAATGGAGCTGGATTATGTTAGCCAAAATAAGTCAGAAGGAGAAAGTCAAATACCATATAGTATTGCTTAATGTGGAATACAGAGAAACAAAACAAAGGACCAGGTAAATCTAAACTAAAAATAAATTTTAGAAATCTGCCAGAAATCTCACAGTAGAACTGAGGCTACCAGTGATATTTGGGGAGCAAAAACAAAGTGGGGAGGGAGCACAATGGGCTATGGTGGTGGACTCGATGTTTTTGTAGTGGGTATGATGTAGTTATACTGCCTACAGGGGTAGATCCTTTATTTCTAAAACACAAACACTGCTGATCAATGTTACCTCAACAGTTAAAACAAGAAAAATAAAAACAAAATTAGATTATATTTTACTTGCACTGTCTCACAAGGACCTTTTATGATGTTACTTATAATTTATGTATACTTTTTTGAAATAGACTCCACTACTCACTTTTAATTCAAGTCATTCATAAGGTATAGTTTTAAGTACATTCTAGAGATAGTTGTAAAACAACATGTTCTCATTAACTTATCTATCAAGCTCTATAATGTAAAATTGTTACTCTTCCCATTTTGTAAATGAGGAAACTGTGACTTTAGAGTTAATGATTTCTGAATAGAAGTGACAGAATGAAATTCAGAAGACCCACTTCCAGGGTCTATATGTGAAACTTCTATGCAATTGTTTATTTGTAATTAATCTGTTACCTGCTGTTTATATTTCTGCCTTTAGAAATATATTAATTTATTGCCAGCTTCCATTTCCCAGGAAGATATTGGATTCTAATAGAGAAACAGTGTGGGAGATGAACTAAATTCAAATGGTTACATTTTAAACAAATAAAACTTTAAATTATCCTTGGTTTATTTTAAATTTTATTTCTGCATCTATAGTTTTTCAGTTACACATATCTCTCATTGTAAATATTCAATAAGAATATAAATAAACATTTATATTCTAATAATAAAACTCCTGGGAATTTCTTGGGTTTTGGTTGATATTTGCATATTCTTTGGATTTTTAATTTTTCACATTTAAAGGCATTTAGAATAGGGGTTTCTAGACAGTATTCCAGACCCAGTTTCTGCAAAACCTGGACACACTAGTGTCAATGATCTAATTAAAAGTATCATCTAAATTGCTAAGATTTTTGTGTCTTAGATCTAAAAAGACCAGACTCGAAAGGAGATGATGGTAGGATAATCTGAGTGCAAAAAGGATATGCAAAGTTACTAAAGGGAATGAGGTAGGCTGAATTTCAGTTCTCTTTAAAGACATCTGTGTCACATTTGCAGAGCTGTCTTAAACAGCTTTCATTCAAAAGACCATTTCTGCTTACTTTAAGCCAGTTCTTGTAACTACTCTAATTCCTTTGATATCTATGACATTTAAAATGTGCATTAGATCAGATACCACTTTGAATAATTTTGCCTTTACCTTCATAAATGTAGCTCAAAATTTAATGAAGATTTTCCATGGCTTTAAGAATGTTGTTTCAAAAGGCACAGTAAGTTGTACAGCAAATGATCTTTAATTTTTGATCTAATTCTGGAAATAATTTCCTGTGTGTTTTCCCCATTGTTCTGAGAATGTGTGGAAAATGGTGTAGAATTTAACAGATGAAAGGATTAAATGTATAGTCTATTTCCTTAATGTTTTTGTGCTTTCAAATGACTTCATTTTACAGCTATTTCTGATTTTGAAGTTTGATGTATAACATTTTAATTCAAATGTAATAGTTCTCTCATTTGACTTCCTTTTTATTGTGTGTTTGAAGAATGTAAAGGCAAGACAGCTTAAAGAACATATTGCTCTGAAATTTGACTGTTCTATGGATAATGATAATCAGCCCATGACTTCCGTTTTTGTCAAAGAATGGGAAATGATTACCAAATTAATTTCCCTAATGATTCAAAATGTCCTTCAAGTTTTGTAAGATTTATACTGTTTTCCCCCTTGCTCCTGATTTTTAGGTTCTTTCTTCTATTCAATAACAGTCTCCACTAAATACGTTGTGGAGTTTGCACATTACTATGCAACTATCATCTTTACACTCATAGAACAAGTATAATTAGCCAAGACAACAAGAAGGCATTTAGTCTGTAGAATGGATAAGCTATACCATCCTCCTAAATTCTACAACTTCAAAATGCCATAAAAACAGATAAACACATAACCAAAATAGTACTGAAATGACTGTTCTCTCTATTCCTTCCCTCTTGAAGACTTCCATGTCACTTCTCATATGTGCCATTGCATTTGGGAATAATTGAATCCCTTAGAATAAGCTACAAGGTACTGTCTGATTTGGCTCATGCTGACCTCTTATAACTTATCTTTGTGGTGCCCTCATTGCTGACTCTGTGCACCACATTCTTATTCTTCATTCTTCTCATTCTTCTCTAAGCATGATGAGCGCTCCCTTGATGGAGAGTCTTGGCATTTCCAGTGCTCTTGACCAAAACAAAATGTTTAGATCTTCTCATGTGTAAGTATTTCTTACCTTTTGGGTTTTAAATCAGCTATTTTCTCAGTTTTATCCCTTCTTTTGCTTTAAAGTAACTGTCATCCTTACCCTACATCACTTTATTAAATTTATCTTGTATTTATTCCCCTCTCACCTTCCTTTTATATTAATTTCCATGAAGTCGTGAATTTTATAATTTATATTAATCTTTGTATTTCCAGCTTCTAGCACATTGCTTTATGACATGCACTAAATGCTCAATCAGTGCTTGAGTGTATGAAAGGACAGAGTAATCACAACACAACTTCTACTTCATGTAGTGGCTGCAAAAGATTTGCTTTGTGTTTGGGCAGGATTTGTAGAAGGTTATAAAATAACTTTTATCAAAATAAAAAAAATCCAAAAGGCTTTTGAAAGGACAGTATTTATTATGTGAATAAGAAGCTGACAAGGATCTTCTTGAAGAAATAAACATTCACAGAATTGTTTAAAGAGCAAAAAGGAGGCTTAACATAAATTGTGTGGTGTACCTCTGAAAATGAAATTAGATTAATTGCAAGAAAGTTCCTTTGTTTGTCTGTAATCATTATTTGGAATCACCTGTGCCCCAGATCTATCTTACTAGATTCCAGCAAGAGAAAGACAATTACTTGGACACAGATGCATTTTCATCCTTTCTCACTGCAGAGCTTCAGTGCTTTTGGTTTGATAAATTGCCTAAACTATCTGGCTGGCTTGAAGGGAAACTTATGTTTTTACATTTATATTAAACAAAAAACTTGTGCTTTAAAAATAAATCATCACATCTGATGGTATTGCCTCTCTTTCATTTGTTTGCTATCAAGTGTGAGTTAAAGGTTACGTGCAGAACAATCCCAGGGGTGCAATTTACACTTCCAGGTAGCTGTAAAGCCCTGTAACCAATAACCATCATGAACAGAGGAGCTGTCAGAGACCAAATTCATTGCTCTCATTCCCAGAGTCCTTTTGTTTTCAGAAGACACTGAAATATGTTCTCTTTTCTTAGCCTATGAGAATTTCAAAGATGTCCTTTGACCTGTCTTTTAGCACTATGCAATAAATAAGGGAAAAAAATATAGACCACCTCCTTAAGATCACATTTTGGAAGAAGTGAACTCACAGGAATTATGCTAAATGACCATGTTATATAGTCTCTTAGAGCTTTGAAAATTTCATGCAGGAGAGAGCATAAGGTCATGAAAATTCAGTGTAATTTTTGGTGGTCAATAATTTTTCTTTTCAAACTTTCCCTGAAAAAATACTATAAACTGGGATAGGCATTAATTGTGTTCTCATCTACCTAACTCATATTGCCCTTCCTGGTTTGGATCTGTGTCTCCCAGGGCCTATTACTAAGAAAGGTGAAATTCATGAAGAAAGTTTCCTAGCATTTTCTTCACTATTTTAAATTTCCTAGCCTTTCCAGGCAGCTCTCAGTAAAAAAAAGAAATCCAATTTTATAGCAGCATGACTTTAAAATTTCTTTAATTTGTGGACATAAATATTCTTCTTTATAGAACATTGCCACTGAAGACATTGTGCAAGAACTTTTCCAGCTCTTAAAATATAAAGACAAAATAATCATTGCCCTTCTCCATACAAGGCAGTTCTTTCTAACAAGATGTTACTGTCTTAATCTTAATATTGCCTTAATATTAACTCATATAAATAGTTTTAGTATTAGTTAATGTCAAAATGTAATTTTGTCATTTTTCACTCAAAAAAGTAATGGATTAAATGTTTTTGAGAACTTTTATAAATAATCTTTACTAAATTAAAGCATTCATGATAAAAACATTACAAATTTAGCAAGGATTATCTGTTGAATACAAACTGACATTTTAATATGGCACATAGCAGTGAAGGGCGAACATTGTGGGAAATAACAGATTATATTACTTGAGGAAATGTGCTGATACTTTGGAAAGAACTGGCCCTGGGAACATATTCAGAGAAATAAACTTTTCTCAGGAACAAAACTTCTGGTTTCAGAGGAGCAAGATTATTGTAAAGACAGTTTGCAAATTTCCATTTGAACCCATTTCTGCACCCTAATGGACCTTTGTCTATATGTTAAGAATAAAAGGCAGGGTATAAACTAACAAAAGATTTGAAAGACCTACACAAAGAAAACTATAAAACATTGTTAAAAGAAATAGAAGAAGACCGGGCATAGTGGTGCATGCTGTATACGGCAGCCTAGGATGCCACAGCTATGGCTAGGGATCACAGTTCAAGTCCCGCTGGACCACTAAGTGAGACCTAGTCCCCCCGAAAAAATAGCTGGGTGTGGTGGTGAGAGCCTGTCAACCAGCTACCTGGGAAGCTGAGTCTGGGGATTGCTTGAGTCTGTGGTACCCCAGGCAATGTGAGCCTGAGGTTCCATGGGCAAAAATAATGAGACCTAGTCTTAAAAAAAAAAAAAAGGAAAAAAAAAAAAGAAAAAGAAAAGAAATAGAAGACACAAAGAAATGACATCCCCTGCTCATGGATTGAAGAATTAACTTTATCAAATTGGCCATCCTACCAAAAGCAAGCTACAGATTGATGGATGCAATACCAATAAAAATCCCAATGGCATTCTTTTTTAAAAAAATGTTAAATAATTAAGTTATATATAAATTTCACATCTTGGTGATTTCTTGGGTTCACCCCCTCTCCCTGACTATTCTCACCCAGTCTCATCCCCCCCCCCTCACTGAGTTGTGTATTTTAATTTGGCTGTTGGCTTGTTTTGACTTTTCTTCATGGCTTTTTATCTATCTTTCCCATGTCCCACATAATAGTGAAACCATTTGGTTTCTGTTTTTGTCTTTTTGACTCAAATAATACTGAAACAATATAATACTGAAATTCATATGGAATAATAAAAAAATCTCTAATAGCCACTGGCCACCTGAACAAAAGGAGAAAGAATGGAGAGATTGTACTCTCAGACTTTAAATTATACTATAATGCCATAATAATTAAGACAGCATGTTACTGGAATAAAAACAGATACAGAGACCAATGGAACAGATTTGAAAGTCCAGGAATAAAGCCATACATGTCTGATCAACTAATTTATGAAAAGGGGCAAAAAACTTATAATGGAACAAGGGTAGTCTCTTCAATAAATGATGCTTGAAAAACTGGACTGCTACATGCAAAAGAATGAATCTAGACTACTCCCAAGCCATACACAAAAGCCAACTCAAAATGGAAAAAAGACTTGGAGTTAGACCACAAAGCATAAAATGTATAGAAGAAAACATAGGCAAAATGTTCCATGAAACATTTCCCAGTACACATCTATAAAAACAAACAAACAAACAAAAACGTAAGAAAACATGAACAGTTGGTACTATGTCTAGCTAAAAAGCTTCTGATAGTGAAAGAGACAATAATCAAAACAAAGAGACACCCCATAGAATGTGAAAAAATATTTGCATTTCACACAACTGATAAGGGTCTGATATCAAAGACCCACAAAGAACTCATTAAAAACCTAACAAAAATACAGCAAAAATTCCGGTCAGAAAATGGGGAAAACAGCTGAAAAGATGCTTTTATAAAAGAAAATACAAATTGTCAACAACCATATGAAAAATGCTCAGCATTACTTATAATCATGAAAATGCAAATCAAAACCACCATGAGATACCACTCACACCAGTAAGTATGGCCTATATCAAAAAAATGGGCAACAAGAAATTCTGACGTGGATGTGGAGGAAAAGGAACACTTTTACACTCCTGGTAAAGACAAACTGGTCCAGTCATTATGGAAAGCTGTGTGGAGGACCTTCAAACTACTGAAAATGAAACTACTATTTGATTCAGCAATCCCACTTCTGGGAATCTACCCAAAGGACACCAAAAACAATTTAAAAGGACACTTGTATGTTTATTGCAGTACTCTTTACAATAGCCAGAATATGGAAACAATCTAAATACCTCCAAACAGATAAATGAACCAGAAAGTTGTGGTATATTTTCAGAATAGAATATTATCCAGCAATCAAAAATGACAAATTTGATGCATTTATGATGGATGAACCTAGAAGGAATCATATGCTAGCACAAGTAAGTCAGAAAGCAAAAGAGAAATACTGGATGAGCTCACCTACATAGCATATAGAGAAAACAAACCAACAAAAAAAGACAAGAAAAACTTAAAACTCACAAACTGACTGCAGAACTAAAGTGCAAATCAAAAGAAGGGGAGGTCAGGTGAGGGATAGACACAGGATATTGGGGTGGCAGTTCACTGGAGACAGGGTGGTAAGAGACCCCCAGGGTATATAATGAGGCAAAAAAGTATATATGTAATCAATAAAAAAGGAAAAAATTAAGACAATATGATGAAAAATAGGCTTATTCCACTAAAATATGTAAATTATTGGAGCATTGGGTCCCAAACTTGCTCCTACCAGCAAAATATAGCAAAAAAGGTAGAATTACTCCATCTCCTCTGTTACTATAATATATTTCAAGGGCCTCATATAGTGATTATGTTTTTTAGCAAGAGATGACAGAATAGTATTAAAGTGAAGTAGGAAAGTGTTTCCTCATGAGATCATTAAAAAAAAACCTTGGAATTGCTCCAGTACTTGAGTATGGGGGAAAACTTGAAGGTATTGAAGATCATCCTGAGAGCTAGTGAAGTATCATTAGCTACAATTAATCTGACTTTATCCTGACATTGTAGAAGCTCTGCTTACCGACTTATACATGAAGCCTTCTTGCCAAAGGAGTGGAGCTATAAATTCAAAGCAATTAGGTGTATTTGTTTAGAGCTTAGCAGTAGTAGATACTCAAATTTTGAGTAAAACTTTTAGATTTACATCATTTAAATATTAAATTTTCAGGCAACAGAAATTGATGCTCAACCATGTAAAAAATAATTGCACAGACTACTGCCCAGAGTGTGTGACTCCTGAAATATAGGAAGCTCACTTATGAAATATATATTAGAGCAGATGGTCATGAGGAGAGCCAATTGTACAGAATAATAAACAATACATATTAAAAAATTCATAGTTAATTAAAGAAGATTAAAAGTGCTTAAAGACGACATAAAGACCTAGGGACCTTTTCAAATAAAGGATTTGTATGTTGGTGCAATGCCATGCACTTCTCTCCAATGTGTTGCAAATGAAAGGATAGTGATATGTAGAACAGATGAAAAGACATCATTAGAATGCTGTCTTCAATAATCCAAATCCCTTGACTCAACATACGGGGACAGAGTGTCATAAATTCCTCCATAATTTGGTCTCAGTATTCCTCTCTTTTATTCTGCTATATGCATTTGGATCCCATTAACTTTTAAAAGGACTTTCATGCACAAATGATAATGGCACATTTAGTGTGCACGTGACCTAGTGTACTTTATAATCTTCAACTCTGGGAAGCACTGTTTTACAGAATGTTAACTCTCAAGGGCTTTGCCCTTAGTAAGTGATTTTTAATCAATATTTGTTCAATGAATGAAGTTTTTCAGGAAGAAAACACAATTTTTTCCTGTAGATTTAAAAGTATTTTCCCTTTTAAATTTGAGGGCCATCTGCTAAATCTTATTTGTTTTTCAAGATTCACTCAAATGAAATTTTATATCAATCATCTGTTTATTCTTTCATTCATTCAGTCAACTGGCAAACACTTATTGATGCTACATTTGATCTTAGCCAAAAGCCAAGAAGTCATGTCAAACATTTATTGAATACCTATTTGGTGTTAACTGTTTTGTTTGATATTGATTAATAAAACATTGTCTTTATCCTATTTGGAGTCATTGTAGAGAGACAATTGAACATATAAATAATTTACATAATGCAATAAGAATATTACTGCAATAAAAATATATACAGATTCTAGGCAAATATAACAAAAAAGAAATTCTATTTCTCCTTTAGGGAAGATAGCACCATGAAAAATCAGAGAAGATGACATATAAACTGAGCCTAAAATGGGACTTTGCAAACTGGCTAACAGATCAACTATGACCCCTATCAGTTTCTGTAAATGAAGTCTTATTAAAAAACATCTTTTACTTAATATCAATGCCTACTTTCATGCTACAAAAAACAGTTGACTAGTGCTGGTAGTGACAGTATGGACAAATATTTGTCTGGTCTTTTATAAAATTTGTTGATATTTGCATTGCAAAAGGGTTGGTTTTTCAAGGGTCAGTCATAGGAAAAGAATTAGCATGTCCATAGACTTAAAGACAGAATGAGAAAATGTGAATGATTATGAATAAGGATTATATTTTATTCAGGAGAAAGCAAGTCAATCAGTCAGAGTGAAAACTTTAAAACTCAACCAAAGAATAAGAGGAATAAATCAATATTGAACCCTAAATATGACTATTATAGAATTGAGGCTACCAGAAGGGGAGGGTAGTGAGCAAAATATGAAGGGTACCCAATGGATTATGATGGAGGATTATGGTTGTGGTGGTTGTACATGCAGTGTTGTAACATGTATGTGAAAAGGTGAGATCTTATACCTCTGAATCATATACCAATATTACTTGAATTAAAAAAAAATAAAAAATTGAAAAATTTTTCAAATAAAAATAAAATCAGAGGAATAAAGACAGAAAAGGTAGTTTGAATCAAATTATAGAATTTTGTAAAAGTTGGTGATACTCTTTAAGCTCTCTAGGGGGACACAACACTGACTTCTAAAGAATTCTTATTATAAGCATTCTAAAGAATTCTAAAGAATGCTTATAGTATTCTAAGTTTGATTCTTACTTTTTGAAAGAACATGCTCCACATGACAGAAGTTTCAAACAAGGAGCTTTTTATTTAGGAGACGAGCAATAGAACATAATCTTTCATCTTTTGTTTTATTTAGGAGACGAGCAATAGAACATAATCTTTCATCTTTTGTTCATTTTCGGGATCATGCATTCTTGGAGTGCCCAGTAAGAGGTATGGAATGACTAGGCCTGCCAATATGAGAGAGTTTCTCTCCAAGAGAAATCAATGTCAGAACCAAGTCTAGCTCAGGAAAAACCGGAGTCTATCCCAGAACCAAAGTTTAGGCCACTTAAGTTGACCTGATTAGAGCAAAGTCAACTTTACAATTTAAAAGTTAGTTCTTATAGTATCTTATAAGAGGTCAGAGGCTTGATTAGAAATACATTTAAGAATGCAATATTTTGGGATCTGGATCTTGCTTATCAGTCACCGGATTTTCAACTCAGAGACATAGTCATCACAGTGACAGGAAGCTGGGACATAGGGCTTAAACACTCTTTATAATCTACTCCAAACAAAGGGTATCTGAATCCAGAAGAATAGCTCTAAAGCAAAATAGTGAACTGGAGTCAACTGTAAGTCTTCCAAACTGAAGGTGCTGCTGAACTACACCTCAAAATCTGATTCAAATATTCTGTCTGGACACCTGTAATCTTAAAATTTTTGTTCCTCCGTGATTATTCTTATTTTCCAACCATTTTAATACCACAATTGGAAACTATTGATTCCCAAAACAATGTTTAATAGGATCACACAGTTAATATGTAGTTCATCTCACATAGCACTGGAATTGTGAGAAGTATATTCTCAGTGTCATGAATGATAGTCTAAGGAAGTAATTTATATGGAAACCAGGAAAAGAACCATGGAAATTTTAATTACTGTTATAAAATAGGGAGTGATATGTTTTAAGATTATCAACAATATGACAGAGTTCTATAGGTGATTTAAAGAGAACAAATAACTATGCATAATTCTATAAGTGAATTAGTGAGAATATATGACTATGGAGTTAATTTGGATAGTGTGCTAATTTAAGCTTAATCTGTCTAAGAGTTCTTCCACAAATTTCCTAAATGCTGCCTATCAGAGGAAATATATATATATGGAAATATATATATGGAAATATATATATGGAAATATATATATATATATATGAAACCTTTGTTGGTACTTGTGAAAAATCATTCCATTCTTAGATATAATGAAAGAAATATCTTTTTAAAAATATTACATCAAGATATACCTCTCTGTGTTTCATTCAATGATAGCAATTTATACATCTTTAAAAAATGTTGAAAGAAATCAATATCCCTTTTTAATACAATGATTGTACTTTCCCTTAGTTTTTTTTCTTTTGCAAATAAACCTCAAAGAGTATGGTTTTTAAATTTTTTATTATTTAATACATGACCTTTTGAACATACTTTAGATTAATATTTCCTGAACTGTGCCCTTTGTGATACTAGTTCTAAAAGAAACACATTTAAGGAATTCCACAGTCATATCCATTTGTGAAAACCCTAGCTTTGTAGCTTTACAAAGCAGCTGTGATAGCCATTTTCTGAGGGGAACCTGGGTTCACTGAAACTGTTTATCTATGTCTAATATAATATTTATTTAATTTAACATCAATATTTCACCAATCATATTTTGGGAAGTACAGTTATATGTTGCCAGCATTCATCTTCAAATGTCAGGTATGGGATCAAAGTGCAAGATTCCAAATGTCACCTTATCTGAGCAGAGTTCTGACTCTCTTTCAAAGATGTGAATGTCATATTGTCCTTTGAAATGTTCTTTTTAATATAGCTTGATCACAGCAGTTTTTGGTATTCTCATTATCCTAACAGCTCATTGAAATTCCAGTCAACTACTATCGTTAAAGTTTTTCACATTGAATACTGTCAAATTAGGTCATGCTAGCTTATTGATAAAAACAAAAAAGCTATATACATTCTTGTTACAGTTTAATTGGTTTCTTTCAAAAATTTTAGTTTTGGGGAAATAATTTTAAGTTTTGAATTGGTGAGTAGCTCCTTTGAGGTGCATTTCTTTTGGAAAATAGATATGTCTTCTAATTTTTAATTTCTCTCTAGGTCTGTTTTAAATCATGTAGTTTCTCTTAAACATAGATATAGAAACATACTTGTTTCTGTTAAACATAGATTTCTCTTTTCAGCACTCTTGATACAGTCACTCAACTAGTTCCATGAACACTTGACTACAAAGCTTGGTTTATGTTTGTCTACCTTATTCACCAGTGTCACAGGGAAGATTGACTCAGAGTTTGACCAATGTCTGTGATTACTTCCATAACACTCTTAATTCCTGCCTCTGAGGGGAGTGGCTTTTCCTCTATTGTATTCCATATAACCCCTGCCCTTTGTCCTCCCTCCCTTTCTCATATTCCTCACAGAGATTCCAGGGATGATGTCTGGCCTAGTAGAAGGAATTAACATTTTGCCTTGCTTTATTACTATTTTATGTTTAGTGTCTGTGATAACATAAGGTGATTATGTGGAGATAATTTTTAATTTATAATTTTTACATTCATTAACATGATTAAAAAAATAAAGTATATAACTTATTCTTTGCAGATTTTAAAAAGAACAGGTACAGTATTTGTTAAATTTTATTTTTATGAATGCATCTTTTGTGAGATACAGGTAATAAATGATACATACCATAAATGATACATGTAAATGATTTTGCAGAAAAATTACTATATATTTAGATATATCTAATTTTAAGAAATTATAGGATTAAAAATCCAACTTTATCTCCCTCTCATTAATAGAGTTAGGAATAGAAAGGTAGGAGATGAAGTTTATTTAAAAAAAATTTTCTCTCTGAAAACGTGGTGCAAAACAAGAAGGATCACTGTAATATATTCTGGTTCCAAGTTTCACATTGACAGAATGGAAAAGGAGCTAAGACATTAGTTCTCTTTGCATGCAAAGGAACTCCTGGATCTCTGAGCTTTATGGGTATACTTAGTTCTATGTGAATGTGATCCCAAGCTATTTCACTTAGGGTAAAATTTATAATTGCCCTGTAAGGTCACTGAAGACCCTTCTGTACAGTTTGGACTGCTATCAATGAAGACCTAGTCTTAAGATATATATGGCCCACTCACTGTCAAGTGAAGAAGCTATTGTTTCACTTTTCTTGTCATCTTACATTATTTAAGAGTAAAAATGATGAGAAGAAAATAGTAATGGCATATATTGTTGTATGAGTTAAAGAAAAATCCATTTAAACTTTTCTACAAAGAGTAAATTAAAGGCTTTCAAGCTGAGACAGACCTATCAGCTTAAACTGCAGTTCATAAGGAAGACGGAAAGACCCTGGAGGACTTAAAACAAAAGTTGTCTTCTGGTAAGGTTATTACTGATAATCTTTTCATTAACTCTGTTCTTGAACATTACTAAGGATTTTTCTACAGTGGAGGAGTAGAATTTTAAAAAGTCATATATTACTATTCTGAAAATTTGTATGTATCATTTGCTTTAAATATTTTTTCCCGAGTATAGGAAATAGATCTCTATTTCATATATAACATATTTCATACATAATAGAGAGATATAACAGATTTGTCTCTGTTATTGGAATATTGCAAAGTTTTAGAGAGAGAATTCTACTAATTGGTTACTTCAGAAAGCTAAAAGAAAAAAGAAAAAGTTGGAAACCTGAATAATAATAATTGTGCTTGATTCCCTAGCCTATATAGGCAAGCAGTGACTCCGGTATCAGTGGTTTTTGACTCAGTGTTTTCCTCCGAGTGCCATGATGTATTTCATGCTGAATAATACATGCATTCATTTTGCATTCTTGCAACTAGAAACTAGCCATGCACAACAAGGTATATGGTTAAGAATAATTTTTCAGACTATGTTTCAACATTATTGCACCTATAAAGTAGAAGGTAGATAATTGATTTTGATAAAAACAGACATAGCAATTATAATTATTCCAAGTGATTTTGGTCTCACGTACATTAACTGTTGCAACAAGCAGAGGCATTTCTATGATTTGAAGATTTCATAAGTGACTAACCTGATACAGATTCATAACAGTGCAGTATCTTATAGTGAGGATGAGTTTTCATTAGTTGAAATGTAAAATCAATCAAATTATAATCACAGCTTGTTAATTATCAATCAAAGAATCAAAAAAATAGAATCCAGGGAAAATCTCAAGTTGAATAACTTACCTTTTAAGATTGAAAACATTAAATATTCATTCATTCATTCATTCATTCATTCATTCATTCATTCATTCATTCATTCATTCATTCATTTTGAGACTAGGTCTCACTATTTTTGCCTGTGGAACCGCAGGCTCACGTTGCCTGGGGTACCACAGAATCAAACAATCCCCAGCCTCAGATTTCCAGGTAGCTGGGATTACAGGTGTGCGCCACCACACCCAGCTATATTGTTTTGGAACTAGGTCTCGCTACGTGCCCCCGGTGGGTCTCAAACTGTGATCCCTGGCCCCAGCTGTGGCTTTCTAGGCTGCTGCTTACAGGCATGTGCCACCATGCCTGGCCAATATTTTGCTGTTTATACCTAAAATAATATGGAAAGCCAAATTTAAGATTATTGAAAAACAAGTGTGACTGTGCTATCAACAAGAACAGTTGGAATTTACTTTGTAATCTTTATACTTGGATCTTCCTTGAACTGGAGATGACTCGAGTAGGGGCAGATGAACTTTTAAAGTAGAGTTTCCATATGTGCCTGCCATTCAGTGAAAAAGGAGTACTTGAAAGAAACTAGTTGTTGAACAGAAACTTTAAAGAACTGGTAAAGTGGACTTTCCTTGCTTTCTGGCCTTTTCTGTTCTTCACATAAATATGTTCAAACTTAAATCAATTTTATTTATCCAATTTTATTTATTTATCGTCCACAAAGGGGGGATTTATTATCTAAGTTAATAATGCAGAATAAGATTTAGGAATTAAATGTATGGATTTTAGAGACTACTTTTTTTTTCAGCTAATTTTGCTAGATGTGTATGCTAATGAATGCTAATTTTAATCAATATGATTGTTTGAATCAATGGTAATTTCTCATATTTTCTTGTCTGTGCAGTGATACAATAATTTCAAATTCTATATGATGGTTTTGAGGCCATGTTGATATAGTGATTTTAAAAGTGATTTTGATACAGTGGTTTTAAAAATGATTTTGTGTTTTTCAAGATTTGTAGAGTAGATTGTAAACACTATGTGCCTCAAAGATTAGGTATATAGGTGGTAACTTATAGGCACTTGTTGGGAGACTGATTATTAAAAAGACAGTAGTACAGTACTTCCTTAGCACTGCTATTATTCTGTTAAATTGTGTAATTGTGTTGGGCAATGATAAAATGAATTTTTTTTTACTTTTTAAGAATTGGAGTCCCCCCACCCCCAATAATTCATGATGGCTTTCTCCACTTTTGATTATACTGAATTTGATATTTCTCTATTCTTGGGTGACAAACAGCATGAGCATAATCTGGAAAATTAAAAATTTGAATTAGCTGTAACATGATATTTGGTTTTGTTTAGTTTTTGCTTGAAAATAGATTACACAGATGCTATGGATCCATGCAAACTGTTTCTTCCAATTGTTTCTTCATTCCTTATTTATTCAGTAAACTATCACCTATTTTACAAGCACTTTTCTATGCCAGGCATGTACAAACATGAAATTTTTGAATAATGGGTGAATCTAGCAATACTGAAAAAGAACATGCACTTCCCAAAACGTTGATTAGGTGTCTTAAAAGAACTAAAATCACAGAGAGACATAACAATGGCTCTTCTTAGGAACAAGAAGTAAAAAAATTGTGTCAAGGTACATATCTCCTCATGCATATAAAACTCAGAAGCTTGGTGTCTTCCCACAACTTAGTACATTTTGCAGCCTCTAGACCATAATACAGAATTTGAATGGAATTAAATGGTCATTTCTTCCTTCTCTCAAATTGCTCCTCTTTATGCTTAAGTTCTCAGCTTCAGTTTCATCTCTTTAGGGATGCTCTCTTAATCTGGTCTGGACTAAATTAAGTCCTCCTGATTTATGGAATGTCATCCTTTCTTTCCCCTTTCAACTTTTCTGCGATGATTTCATTTATAATTATTTGCTTCATAACTTTTTCTTGCTTCAGTCTTTTAAATAAGATTTTATTAACCCTTTTTTAGGTTAGATTGTGTTTCAGTAACGTGTGGCATTTAGTACAACAAAAGTTGATTTCTTGCTCATGCTCTCTTCTTACTATTGATCAGTAGTGCCTTCAATTTTACACGATAATTCAGAGACCCAACATTAGAGGCAGGTGTATTGCAGGTGTACATAATAAATATATATTTTATTTATTTGCTTATTTGTTTACTTATTTGTTTGTTTATTTTTGATGAGAGTTGTCTTTTGGTTGTTTGGTTTGGGAAAAGAAATGGAAACTGCTTAAGAATTTGTTACTACCCATGAGTTGAATCTAGTCACATAGTCAGCCTGCCCAACTGCAATGAACTGAGTAATACAATTTTCCTTGTGAACGGAAGGGAGGAGATCTTGAGATTGGTAAATTAAGGTAATTATCTTTGAATTGAAAGCCTTAGAAAAAACAATGGTAAAAAGGAAATGATGAACCAAATTAAGGCCAAAATTGAGAAAGAGCTTTTAGCTACTCTAATTAGCTTTGATCCAATTATACCACACAAAAATTTGCCTCTGGGATTGCTAATTCATTTTCAGTGATTATTGAGTAAATGTGTTTAGTAGGAAAGGTTAAGAGACATTGAGAGGGGCAAGTATAATTTCATTTCTAAAAGTTTATTGAAAATGATGTCTGTAAACTATAAGTGGGTGGAGTGTTGTAGGGATTGTTTATGCAAAGTAACAGGAAGTGTAATCCTCAGACAGGTGCTTCCTGCTGACTGCCTCTTATTACTCTCAGCAACATAGGTACAGAAATAGAGTAAGCTTTAGAAATTTTTGTCTGACAGTTGACTGAGAATTTTACATCTATTGAATCTAATGGTAATTTAAAAAATCTTTTAAAACTGAAATTATTACAAGTGCCCTTGTTTTGTTATTTTCCTACTAAATTATTCTTATTATATCTTACAAAAATTTCAGTCTATGATAGATTGGAAGTGAAAAACAAGTCTGATTCATGTCCACTGATTGTGAAGTACTGCTTTGAGCTCTTATAGAGATAGCAACTAATATCAGACCATGTAAATTTTCCTTTTTAACAATTGCCTAATCTAGTATTGTTCATGAAACATGATATATTCAGTGTATATGAATTTTGACACATAAATTTTCTTACTTGATTTTTGGAAAAAATAGTGAAATATAGGCTAGGTACTGGTGTTATCAAGTAGTTTGCCAATTAAATGATCACAGACAAAAAGATCTGGCTTATGAGTTAGGTCTCTCCAATTACCTCTCTACCATGCTGTACATTGTACTTGACCTCTGTATCTACAGTCCACCTCCTGCCTTCATTTGTAATCTCTGATTTTCAGTTGTATCTTTGTACCAGTTCTGTGATGTGAAATAGGAGGAAAATAAAATAAATTAATTTTTGACAGTTTAAAAGAAAATGTAGGGAAAATCTATCTAAAGATTTTTAAATTTTTTTTTATTTTTGAATTTTGTACTACACATGATTGCATAATTGTTGATCCCCCTATGATTACCCCCCACCCCCCACCCCACCACGCTCCCTCTGGTCCCACCACTTCCCTTCTTCTTGCTGTCCGTCCATGTTTAGCCCTTTATTCTTGGTTTTCTATTTCCTTTATTTCTCAATATCTTAATTGGCCATTGCGTGCGCCCTTGGGTTGCACCCGTTTCTTGGCGGCTGCTCCTTCCACTGCCTTCTGCCTCTTCTTGCTGCTTCCTTCCACCATGTTTCGTGTCTTTAGCTTTGGGGACTGGATTTCCAGTCTTGTATCTTGGCAGAGCTGCTCCTCCATGGGGACAGTCCCTGGCTGACAGTGGGTCCTCCTCAAGTCTTCCCCTTAAGACCTTTGCTGTTAGGCCTATGCTATTCTTTTCCTTTTTTTTTTTTTTTTTTTTTTTTTTTTTTTTTTTTTTTTTTTTTTTTGAGATCAGGTCTTGCCCTTGGGTCCCCAGGCTCAAGTAGCCCGGGTACCATGGACTCAAGTGATCCCCAGTCTCAGCTTACCGGGTAGCTGGGATCACAGGTGTGTGCCACCACACCCAGCTATGTTTTTTTGGAAGTATGTCTCACTACGTGCCCTGGTTGGGACTCGATCTGTGATCTCCAGCCCCAACCACTTCATAGCTGAAGCTTACAGGCACGAACCACCATGCCCGGCCACCACCGCCATTCTGCAGGCATCCCTCCTTTGGCAGCGGGAGTGTGCTGTTCTTTGTTGACTGCGTCTCTGTGCCAGGTTTATGGTCACAGCTCCCCAGTGGTTGGTAGGCAAAACTCTTTCTCATGTTTGTTCTCACAGTTCACTGCTCTATGAACTTGCCTCACTCTCCTTGAGTTCAGCCTCAGAGGTATGTGTTTCTAGATTGTTTCTTGGTGTTCCTTGTCTCTTCTGTCTCTTTGAAGTTTTGTCTGGCTGTACCTATCGCTGGCGTGGGCGACTAAACGGAGTGGAGGTCAACCAAGAGGGGTCTGTGGCAAACCACCCTCCCTCCCCCTCCGCTCTTCTCAGCAGGCCTTGGGTATGTGGTGCCCAAGCTCCGGCCGCCCCCAGACACTCACACTCCACCTCCCCATCATACAGGGAGGGGCGAGGCCTGGTCGGGCAGCGGGCATGGTGGCAGCCGATGTCTGAGCCGCTGCTGGCGTGGGCCACGCATCCCTTGAGTGCACATGACCCGCCTTACTCACCCTCCAGAGGCAGATGGAGTCACCACGCCCCATCTTAAGATGGGGTAGCGGGGGTGTGGTCACGTTTATTTAATAAGGTATAAGTGTTTCAGCTGGCAGAGTAAACTGTAATTTAGCTATCAAAGCAATGAAACTCAGATTAAATTATTAGGTTTTTTGACATATTGATCAATTTATATTCAACTTTTTCTACTAATCTGCATTTGAGTCAGCTTTGCCATGTATCTTTTACAATAACAGTAAACCGTTGAAGTAGATTCACCCACCTATCTCCTATACTGTAATAACATGAGATAAGTCAAATATCTTTTCTGAACTATCTAGTGATCAAAGAGAGAAGAATCATAGATAAAATCCAAACTTTTCTATAAAATAACCATACTTGTTTTTATTTTCATGGATAGGAATTTAAGTGATATGGTGGTCACTAGCCACCAATAATTATACAAAATAAATATACTGTTGAATTTTCATCTTTTTCTTTCTATTGGTATTTGGTAGTCTAGTTTGCTCAATTATTCCCTCTGTAGTAGACTCTCAGTTTTCAAATGTTACAGAATTGCTAAAGGAGACCAGGGTGAGATCAGAACTTGTGTTATTGAAAAGTACTTTGGTAGTTTTGATGCTCATGGTGCATAGATTAGAATTTGAGAAACAGAGATCTAGAGGAATAGTTGAAGTTTCTGTATAGGTGGTTTTTCAGACAGTCTTACATAAGAATGTCTGGTATTTGTTACTCTGTTATTTGGTAACAACCTATACTATAGAAATTAATTCTTTATAATTCAAGAGGCTGCCATGTAAAATTTGAGCTTAAATGCTTCCTGTTAAATGTACTTCAAAACATTAGTACTGCCATCCAGTGTGTATTTCCCTTAGCACTCTGCAATCAGTAAATAATCTAATTTAAGAGTTTTATGAAAGTGAAAGAGCTTCCACAGAAAAACTCCCTTGCAAAACACTGCTACGAAGAATTTACTTGGGAGGATTTATGGTTAAAGGAAGAATTATTTAAAATATTTAAGATTGTTTAAAACAACTTAAAAGTTTTATTGGGTAATATTTACTATTTAACAATTCAAATATCAATACACAAATTAGTTTTAAATGTTGTTTTGGATGATTTAGAATATTTAGTTACTTCATCCCTGTTATACAGTTGGTAGAATATAGACTGGTATAGTTCCTATGGAAAGCAGTGTAGAGGTTTCTTAAAACTAAAAATGAATCCAACATGTGATACAACAATTCCATTCCTTGGTGTCTATCCGATGAACAAAAAAACACTAACTAGAACAAAAAACACTAACCTACACTCCCATGCTTGTTACAGCACTCTTTACAATAGCCAACATATGAACACCTTACTGCACAGTGATCAAAAAAGACAATCATGTCATTTGTGGTACTATGGGTGAAACTGGAAGGATTTGTGCTAAGCAAATAAGCCAGAAGGAGAAAGATAAACTCTGGATGGTATCATTTGTATGTGGAATATAAGAAACCAAACAAAGGCTTAGACAAAGACAAACTTAAAACCGATCTTTGAAAGCTGACCACACATCTGATGCATTCAGAAGTCAAGGAGGAGAGGAAGGGGTACACATGAAGGGGGGATCACAGTGCACTATGGTCTAGGACTGTATGTTCTTTGGTGGTGGGAGTGCTATAATGACTGCACTTGAGGGGAGAAATCCAGTACCATGAAAATGTTAGCAGGATGTACAACAATGGTACCTCAATTAAGAAAAGAGACTCTTTAGTTATCTTTTACTTATTCTGTGACATGGTTATAGTGCAAGAAGTATACAATTTGTGTCATCTCTTTTTTTAACTGAGTTCAAAGTAATGTGCTTGATAACAGAAAAATAATCCACATATTTTGAAGATTTGGGTCCTTTAGTCAACCCAGCAGTACATGGTGGGTAGTAGATAGCAAAATTTCTTATAATTTGTATTATAGAGCCCTAAAATGTTGTTTGAACTAAACTGAAAAGAAAATACCAGTCACCTTCTTACAACTTTAAGAATCATAGAATGAGATGAAAAGAGTATGTATTGTGTAAAAAAAAATCTTTTGAAATTTGGAAAGGTTACACACAAAAAGAATAGATTTCCTAGGTAATGTAATTTCTTTCAAATTAAATGTAAATAGGAAATTAGCCAAAGTCCAAGTTTATTTAAAATTTAAGGCTCCTTAAACATGTGGGTTTAGCAACTTTTCTCAGTGTCTCTATTTTATGAAACACATTGGACATAGCAAACTAGAAACAATCTCCCAAAACATGGGCGGTAATTTTTTTACTTAAATATGCTGACTAAATTGTGATACTTGAAATATTACACTTCTTGAAATGGGAGGAATCCAAAATAAAACCTTATTTTATGACAATAGATAGAGATTGATAGCTTTATACATGAAATCAAAGAACTTTATAGAAAGACTAAATGTTTATATACCTTTTTGTGTTCCCTGTTAAATACCTTTAAACACATCATCATGATCGCTACCACCATCACTCCAGCCATGCTTTAAAGCAGAAATCCTTCTACGTTTTCTTTCTTATTTTTTTTTTTCAGGTTATATTTAACCTTTTATATTTTTTCCAGGTTATGTCTAACCTTTGCTCAGACGTTTTCTCTTGCCATACATTTCTAATTTTGAATTTCTTAGACTAGATTTTTGCTTCCTGTAATCCTTACCCCTTGATATGACACAATAAATCTAGATATACACCTAAAACCATCTATTCAAATGTTTGAAGACAGCTTTCATTTTCCCTTCAGTCTTTCCTTCAGGCAAAACATTCCAATTATCTCAAATATTTCTTATATTTTTGAGTTTGTAGATACACACTGTCTTGTATTCACCCTTGCTTTTCCCCTTATTGGGTGATGTGCTCCTTGTGGACAGTGACAAAGTCATTTTTATCTTTCTATTCCAAGATCTAATGTCTAGTCCAAGGTTTAAGATCTATTCCAAGTATAGTGTCTGGCACAAATTAGATAAAAACTTAGAAGTTTTTGTTAGATGGTAGTGATCAGTAAATACCAAGTATTCTAGTTGTTTTTAACATTCCCTTTAACAGTAGTGATAAAAACTAAACATGATATTCCCAAGTTATCTGGTCACGACAGAATGTAGAGCATTTATTTTATTTTAGGATTGGGGCAAACCACACTTTAAATAATATTGGATAAAGGTTTCTGTGGTCTAATATTGAGATTGTATAGTTCTCAGTAGGACTTGAATATACAGTAGGATGATATTTTCAATTGGGTCTTTAATTAGCTATGCTTCTCATTGATTAATTAGATCAATTGTGTGTATGCAATTTATTTATTATAAATCTAGAGCCATAGATATTTCCTTTAAAATTTACTTCATTAATATAAAATTTTAGTTCTGCTATCAAATTTATTTTCTTACTTAGTCTTGACTTTAATGTATCCTTCCAAATTAAAGTTATTTGAACATAACACAAGTTTTCATCAATCTCTTAAACAGGATATTTATTGATAAGTTACATTGGTTGATAGATTGTTAGCATAAAGTACAGATTATTGGTGCCACCTTAAAGACAAACTACTATAGTATCTTTAACTTTTCCATTTAAATCTTCAAATGGAAGCATTCTAGGTTTCTTCTAAAGAATTTAGTAATTCCCATAGAAAGTAATTATTATTGGCAGACTGAACATCCAAACCTTTTTAGGTCTTCTGATTAATTTTAGATAAAATGATCACTGAATGTGTACTCTGACTAGCTTTATCATGTATTCCAGATGATGATGTAAATATTTTCATTTCATTTTCTTCCAAGGAGAATGGTTGTGTTTCTTAATTATAGAGAATACCCACCTGCATTGTGAGCTCATACATGTGGTTTTCACCACATTTAATTCCGTTTCAGAAACTTTGTGCAAATAGATCTTAATGGTTATATGATAGAAGTAGTAGTATGTGAAGATAAAGGGATGTAGAGGTACAAGAGGCCATTCACTTATTTTAGTTGTGTTAAACTGAGCAAAGTAATGTGCTCAGTAGGGTAGTTGAGATGATATGTTATACTTACCCTGAGGAAACTTACAGTAATTATTAGTTTTATAACAGACCTGAGCTTTATTCATCATTTGGTTTTTGACCTCCTAGATTCAGTACAGATATTCTGTCTATAAGCTGTCATCAAGATGATCCTTCGTTGGGATGATCTTATGTTTGAGATGATCACTTTGGTGCAGTGATCTAATAAATACAAGTATTATAAATGATTTTATTAAACTATAAGAATCATGATTATCAATTGTCATAACACAAAATATGCCTGTTTCCCCGTAACAAAAATTTCTAATGTAATCACAAGTGTTACGAATCTTTGCCTACAAATGCCAACTGAAATAGCAAAATAGAAGTAATTTGCTAGTTGTTAATTTCTAATTACTTTTCTCACAGAATAGAGGCAAACCCAGTTGTTTGGCATATAGAACCATTCTAGGCTGCTGCTTCTGACTTTATTTTATACTTCAGGTAAAGTGATTTTTGAACTTGAAGAGCTTTACTTATATTTAAAAACATGTAAAAGTTATGTGTGGAGTAAAATACTATTACTCTTTTGAGAAATAAAACAGAAATTAAAAGCTTTATTTTTAAAAAATTGCATAGTACTAATATAAAGGAATTAAGAATTCACATTAGCATTTTCATGTCATATCATATCCCTATGTCTAATCTTGAACCAAATTTTTAAATTCCATAGAGGGAATTCTTATCCCCAAGGAGAGATATTCTTATGGGTGTTTTTATAAAGCCTATGGTTATAGGAAAACAGCAAATCACATAAAAAATGTTCACCAACCCAAAAGAATACATCACCTTGAGAATTGAAATATCGCTAAATAAAAAAAAAATTCAATTTAGCTTTAAAAAGGCTTATTAACAAGGAAACAAAACTCTCTTTTTGGATGGAAATTCGATAGGATAGGCAGGCAGTGGCAGGCCACTCAACCTGAGAACCTGAATTGCAGGATCTTTCTTGTGTGAAAATAGACCTGATTAATTTAAAATGTTATTATTTATAATAAAGGAAAATAAGAGATAATAGACTTGAAAATTTTTTCTTGCAGTGCTATACTTTTGAATTCTAGCTCTCAACAAGTAATTTCTGAATGTCTCCTGGCATTTTGCTATTTGTAAATTATGGCTGCTTTACTTTAAGGAAATTCAATATCTAAAAATCATTATTTACCAAATACATGGGGGAGAGAAAATTATTACTGTTTGTATTATAAAAAGATTCTGTTTTGTAAAATGATGCACTGCATGATTCCTATAAATAGGAAGCAACTCCAGTATACTTAAGAATGTGAATTGAATAACAGAAATGTGATATATGCAGAACTTTCTAGTCACACATTCACTGTGGAGCCAAAAGTGATTTTCTTTTAATATAAGATTGTCTATGGTTAATTTGCATTCAGGATGATTTTAAACCACTTAAGAAAAATCTCAATCAATCCTTGAGAATTTGTTGTTTTCTTTCACCAGTGAGCCTCTTGTAGCTTTCACCAATCAGTGTGATCAAATTTCAGTTCATCTAGAGCTTACTGAATCTCTCTGAATTATATCAATCGAAATTCTAAATGAGAATATAAAACATCTATGATCTTCTAATGCATTGGTTGCCATGGAAGCACTTCTTCTGGCTTGATTTGATCAATTTTTTTTTCAAGCTAGTAATTTGATAATTCTTTCTAAAGGGAAATGTCATAATATTCTGTTATCAAATTTAAAGACACAGATTGCTTCTTTTAATATATAATAATCTCTTCCTAATAACTATAATATTTTTCTCATTTTATTTACATCCAGCAGATAGTAAAGCATGAATTTATATATTTTTAACAGTGTCACTACAGGTGTTTTAATTTCCTTTTCTATGCTAATCAAAAAAATTATCTGAAAAATCCAAACATTCTAAATATAAACATTGGTGATGATTTCCTTGTGAAATTGTGGTTGTCACAGTTAATAACACGTGTAGGTAAAGTACTCTTTATTGTCTATCACCACCATCATTGAAAGTATTCATTAAAGGCTGGATTTGAACGATAGACTTGTCAAAATGACCAGAAGTGGGGTCCTGATTCAGAATTTTTTATTACCTAGCCCTGATAGTCTGCTTTCTGAACTGAAATGGAGCAGGAATAAAAATGACCCTTGCAATGAAATGTTATGTGCAGAGAGGGACATTTTCAGTTTCCCAAAACCAGTCTTGAACTTTAGGCAGATATTTTATTTTATGAATATGGATATAATATTGTGCATTTTCATGCTTAACTGTAATGCTGCATGAAAAATAGGAACATCATGACATTATCCCTTCTTAGTCAAGGGATAAAAACAAGTTATTATCTAGCAATTGCCACTTGTCCTGTAGGTGGCAGTGTGTAGCAGCAAGAGGCTGCCTGTTCTTGTATTGCACTAGATCTCTTAACAACAAATGTAAAAAGAAAAATCAATTTTTACATCAGAAATGTTTTATTGCATCTCCTGCATTTTGTTTCTTTCTCTAACGCCAGTCTCTGGTTAGAATCTCTGAACATACACGCCTGGTATCACTGAAATCATTACTGTGCATTTTTTTTGCCATTCAAAACAATAGCTGGTCTTTAATATGTACCTCCAAACTATTTACTGAGTGTTATGAGCCCAGTGGGTGTTAAGGAAGATATTTTCACTGAGCTGGAATATCTCAAATACTTTGTTATTTCTTGTTTTGCAAACTGGAGCATAGAAGTTACCAAGAGAGTCTTGACCAAGATATGAACAAACATAGACATTCTATCTAACAGTTAGTCAGAAATAGGTATTTGTTAGAATTAGTCAGAAATAGATATTTGTTTGGAATTCTAGAGAGAAACTACCATTAATTTCTTTCTGTGATATGCTGTTTCATCTGATTTTGCTGGGGTTAGGTTTTGCCAGTTCTGTCCAAGTTCTTTGTTATAAATTCAAATATGAAACTGTGTTTATCCTTTTTATTTTAACCTTTTACCAATAAAATAATCTCTTCCTATGTGAATATAGCTTTTTAACAACAACAGAAATGTGGGAGGAAATCCATAAGATTTCTTTTTGGTTTTACTTTTCTCTTACCCGAAACCAGAGTTACTAATTGGAAATAGTGCATGATTCTTAATTACCAATGTTTTTGTAAAAGAGATGGTAAAGGAATTAAAGGAGTTCAAGCATAGCAGTTCCAAATTTTGATCAGAGATTTTATTACTTTTAATGTAATTATATTCTGTCCATGTCTGATTCAATTAGAAATCTTTCCACAAAGCAGGTTATAGCATCTGGAGCTTTTGATCTCCTTTAAGCCTCTGATGTAATTGGGCAAAATGATTACTTCAAAAAGAGAACACAAACCTCAAAACCCATCTCCCTAATTTCAGATGATACTTTTAACCCTCTGCATTTCCTGCAGCTGTCACTCTAAGTCAACAGTTGGGTTTAGTTGCCAGCTGGAAGCATAACTATTGAAGAAAATTTTAGCAACCCTTTAATGCTATGTTTGTCAACACTGGCTTATTTCCTTTGCCTTCTTTTGAAAAGGATACTGAAATTCAGCTTATTAATTCAGTTTATTAAGTTAATTAAAAAAAACAACAAAGCAAAACTAAATGAACTGTTTTAAGAATCCTTTCCAGCTACTTGATATCATCAAGGCTCTGCTAAGTTGCAAGGGCTTTTTCTGTCCTCTCTGTTCTGTTAATGTCTTCTAATGCATAATAACAATTTTTTTCCTTGACTCTAACTTGCTTTCTATTTTCAAGTTGTGATGCCCTTCAACTGAATCTCTTGTGTTTTATCAGATTGTCACTTGTTTTTATGTTCTTTATGCTTTATGTACTTTGTGCTTTTGTCCTTTCAACACTGCCTATGATTGTGGGTTTCAATTCTCTGACACAACTGCCTTACTCCTTTGTAAACTTCCTCTTGTGGGTAGAACATAGATCAGCTGCTGTTTAATAAAGCAGGCATCTCATTTCATTCCTTTCACATCCATCAAAATGTCTTTTCCTAGAGCTGGCATTCTTCCACTATTATTTGGTTAACTTGCCACATACAAGTGATTTTTCATTTCTTGATTGGGGAAAGGAGCTCTCAAGGGTGATGCTTTTCTTGTTGAACTGGAGAATATCAGCTTTCCTCATAGAGCACTTGCTCCTTTGCCATTTTGATGCCTACCCAGCCTCCAGCACCTGGAGCCCATTGGCTTTTATGAAAGTTGGTGGTATTTGAAGAAAAATGTCACATATTTAAATTCATCTTAAGTTAAAGAAACAAAAGAAACATTCTGTAATCATTATTGATAGGCTGCCAAGGTTAATTATAGTCATTGCAATTTGGAATGTTTATGTGCACATATTTGTCTTTATTTGTAAGAACCTCAAAGGATAGCATTCATGTATAGAATCCCATGTATTTTCTTCCTATTACTGTTAAGAAACAAGCAAGAGTTATTTTTCTCATTTTTGTGGATGGGCAAAATGAAGCAAGGCTAAGTGAGCAGAAATATAGTGACAGAGGAGAGAATAAATGTCTCCTGATTCCAAGCCAGCTGCCTCCAGCACTTTGAAGCTGCTGGCTTCTTATGAAAGTTAGTGATATTTGGAAGAAAATGTCACCATTAAAGCATACTATAGCTTCTACTGGACCAAAGGGATTCTGTGACTACCATCAAAATGCAATGCAGTGATGTGTTTTTGAAAAGTGATGTGGAGCTGTATTGCTAAAAGAAGGCAATTTCCTTTGATTACTGCAAAATTCTGTTAACTGATTAGAAAGAATTCTTGGTAATATAGGAGGCGAGAGACTTCCTGCAAGCTTCTTCTAACTGTGAAATCCATTTGGGAACTCATTATTAAAACACTGCTAAAAGCTTAAAATCTGAATATTGAGCATTTTCTTATAGCACCTAATGTAAGGCCTATGGATTACCAGTTTGCTTTTTTCTGAGAAACATTACATATGTGTGTGTATCTGTATATATACAGTTAATTTTTTCCTACTTAAAATAGGTGTTCATAAAGTAATAAGTTTGAAATTTACAAGAATGGAAACCAGATCATTTATAATTTTACTTTTTTAGTTATTTTCCAGATTTTAAAGTAAGTGTAAAACCAAATTTTACAGAACTGGGTTTGTGGGTCTCTCAAGGGACAGCAATAAATAGTATTTTTTTTCCATATCTGAAAAGTTTTAAAGGAGAAAACGTCCCCAAATAACATTATCACAAACAGAGGTCAGAACAAGTAGCTTTTTGTCTGTTAGCCAAATATGCTTCTCAATAGGAAACTCCAGGTTTTGGCAGATTTCCCCACCTAATCCCAATTGTTGGAAACTGAAGTTTACCTGCTCATGAAGCCTCCTCTTCCAGCATGAAAGAGGGTGAAAATATGTTTTCTTTCAAGAGAATTTGAGTGGAGCTAAGCAGATCCTACCCAGTCATTCTTCCTACATTTATTGACTAGTTAACTTACAGGACTAAAAGAACTCTGCATAATACGAATTAATTTCCCCTGATTGGAAGAACATATTGCACATAAAGTATGGAGAAGCAGTTTTATCAACAGGGTCACAACAATACCTGATAGTTGTTGTTTTGTTTTTCTCCCTACTCCTTTTCCTCCTCCTTCCACAACCCTTCCCCACTACCTTAGCCAGAAAGTTTGGTATTTCTTTGGATTTTTCATAAACTCGATGGACTTAACATTTGATTGAATTGACTTGTAGGAAAGGATAAAAGTATTCTGCAACTTCTGTAGTCAAGGGACCCTCCCTGAACGCACTCTTGTCTACAGTTTATCCAATGAAGTCTTATTCAGCCATAAAAAGGAGATTTCTGCTATTTGCCATGACATAACGTATACCTTTAGGGCAATATGCTAAGTGAGATAAACCAAATTCAGAAAGATTAATACTACATAGTTGCACTCACTGAAGTTTCAGAAATCAAGTCAGTGTAATATTGGGAAAAGAATAGGCAAGTAGATCAGTGGGAAAGATTAGAGAGCTTTATATAAACAGCTCTTTGAACAAAGGAAAGAGTACAAAAATAGTCTTTTCAACAAATGGTGCTTAAATGGGACATCCACATGTAAATCAATGAATTTAGACAGACCTTGCACACTTCACAAAAGTTAGCTCAAATGGATTTCAGCCCTAAATGCAAAATTTGAAACTATGAAATATTTAGAAGATAATACAGGACAATTGTAGATGACCTTGGATTTGCCAATGAGCTCTTCAGATAAAACACCAAGGGCACAATCCATGAAATAAAGAATTGATAAGCTGGACTTCATTAAAATCTTCTGTTCTTGAAAGACAATATCAAGAGAATAAAAAAAATTCATGTTATCAGCATCAAATCATGAAAAGGTTACTTTCTTAAAGTGACTCTGAAAGAGCCATACTGAGAGAATTCTTTTCAATACCTTCATCATTATAATTGTGTCTTTCTCTCTGTCCTTTGGTTATTTTATGATTTCCTGCTCTTTGAGACAAAATATTAAAAACAGAATTAGAAAACTGAATCTGAATAGTACTAACAATTAGAGGAGTTACTTCTGTGGTACTTTAACTTCAAATCTCATGAAACAATTATGAATAATCCTTAATTAATATTTACTTGAACATATTTGCAGAAATCACCAAGAGATAACTTTGGTCTAGTCTTGAGGGTTACATTAAATGGTCAGTAGTAGTTATAGATATCACATATTTCATAGAATGTGATAATATACAGAGAATGTAATGAAAAATTTTGAAACCAAGAACATTAGCAATTCAATAGCTAACATCTAAAACATTGTTTTCAAGGGGTGAGTATAAGTTCTACAATAAACAAGTGGATCCATGACACTTTTACACTTACAATAATTGTTGTGATAAATTGCTTAATCAACCATAATAATCACATTTACATATTGTGATTTTCCAATGTGTTTAATAATATACATGTAATGGTGAAATTCTTTGACATTTGGTACCTCTTTGTGCTGTGAATAATGAAAAACTGTTGTATTAAATAGTCTCTGGAACAGGGAAGTGTTTCTACTAGAAGTTCTTGGAGTAGATTTCTGATTCATGAACAGATAGGGAAGTAAACGATCCAGTTATGATTAGGAGTTTGAATTACATTAGCCATTATTTTTTCTTCCTAGGGAAATAAAAAAACCCAGGACAGAGCTAGAAGTTAACAACTTTTGTCACATCATCAGGATATTCCTCTTTAAATAGTAAGTAGTACCAAACCATCAGTTTATGGATTATGCGTTTGTAAAAAAAAAAAAACCAAAAAAAAAAAACTTAGTTTTTACTTTTAAAGTCACTATTATTTAACTTCAAAAAATATAGTATTATTATCTTGTCTTTTGCTACATAGCCAACATTGAATAAAATCTTTATTACTCTTTATTTCTGCTGAGTTTATCATTAAATGGTATATAATAGCATATGCTACCTAATATGTATATAAAACATGTTTCTTTTTGCCTTGTACAGTATTTTGGACCTACTTGTGATTTCTTTTTAATTAATTGCCTCTTTAACCTTAGGCTTTTCCCCTCTAGGTGTCTTATGATTGTAACTTTTCCTTTCCTCCATTTCTCCAATCCTTTCATTCATTGAGTAAGAATTTATAAAATATTTGAATGCAGTCTGGATTTTTTCATTTTTATCCTACACTATTGGTTATTTTGCTAATTTTCTTTAGGTCACTAACACATCTATGTGAGTTTTAGGTATTATGGTATATTATACTACAACTTATTAATTTCCTGTATTCATTTTGACATTGACTATTCCTTACATTTTTAGAGTGTTTATGATATCATTGTGTACAACATAGTAGTGCATGTTTTTATAAAGGTATTCATATATAAAGATATATAAAGACTTGCACTTTTCAAAATAGTCTTACCACAAATTCTTTAAGGGCCCTCTACAATTAGTTAATGCTCTATGTTTTCTAAAGATAGTAAAGTTCTCCTGGGAAATTAAAAAATTGATTCCAGGAAAATTTGGCCTACATAAATTAGCATTCAGGATGATAATAAAAGTGATTGCTCTGTGGAGTGTGGTGATAAAAAAAAATGTATCTGTACTTGTATATATATAGCATAGAATTCTTTGGTTTATAACTGTAGTATGATTTCTCTGTTTTATTTTATTTATTTATTCATTATCTCTGTCATTGCTAAAAAGGATAATGAAAACAACTACATTCCTACTATATGTGATAATTTGTGATTGACAAGATAGATAGGCTTAGTTTCTTAATATATTTACCTTGCTGCCTTTCTTTTAATGCTTCCAGTTAAGCATCTGCTTATCACTCTGTCTTTTCTTTCATCATATGTTCACTTTTGCGTAAATTTAGTCATTCTCTAGCAAAGAGTAAATGATTGAGGTTGTTTAGAAGTAATCATTTTTTTTTAGAACAGATGACTTGATTTTGTTCTAAGAATTAATGGATAACTATTTTAGTCATAAGAATTGTATTACTTTTGGATTATAAATCAAGGACCTTATCATATAAAGAAAGATTTTTGTGGGAGTGAGTATAATGTGTTACCCAACAAGTTTCAACACAGAAGAAAAACTCTTCAGGAATTGATAATACTCATTTTGTGTGAATGAAAAAATTTGTGTTCTATCATAGCTAACACAAGATAAGATATTTGTGTTGTGAAATTATGGGGACAGTCTATTGAATATATGTTCCATAAACTCATGATTATGTCAAATATAAGGTTTTAGAAACTTTATAATATTGTCTATATTATACATTTCAGCAGCATGATTGCCATGATAGAAGGGAATGATTTCAATAGCTTTGTCTCAGGTTAATTGCCTAACACATAAGTTAGTGATTAAAAAACCACTTTTAATGTCTTGTTTTTAGGAAGTATGTTTACTAATTACTCATTTCCATAACATTTTTATATGATACCCAGGTGATTAATTCAGAGCTAGAAATTTAATTACATTATCTAAAGTATTAGAGACAATCATAGGGATATGAATTAATAGTAGTAGAGGGGAGAGAGGAAGAAGAAATGGTGGGTGCTCAACTCCTCATTTCTCTTGATGAAACAATGGAAACTGTATGAGATAAATACCTCTTGGTGGTGGCAACTAATAAAATAATTAAAAACAAAATGTTGACATACCTGTTTTAGGAGAAAAAGTCTAGAAGATTAGATCTGGGAAAATAACCCTTTTCACTCTTTATTTCCATTTAGAATTTGAATTTATTCTTTTATGTATTCTATATCTTTAGAAAAGATAATCTCTCCTTTAGTATTTTGTTCTATTTACCTATTGTCTACACATTTAATAACAATATGCTGCTTTACCCAATCTTTAAATCCCTTCATCTCTTTTAAAAGTGAGCCATCTCTTATGACTTCCAGAGCATTTTCACTGATATTTGTCCTCCCACCAATTTTCTGGGTAGGACTATCCTCACTGTCAGCTTGAGGAATTATTGAAGCAAAATTGTTACAAAATATGGTTGCAAAAGTTAGAACAAAGACTTCTAGGCAAATATGAAAGAAAGGACAAGTTAGATTGTTTACAGATGGAATTAATTTCTGCTGGAAATACCTGAGAATTTTTCCTGGCAGATTCAGGTTAGTGTAGGTTGCATGAATATTACTCATACTGAGAGAGATCACACAAAATTGTGGCTGAGTTTCTCCCTTAGCTAGATGGAAGGTTAGGCAGGAATTCTTTTTTCTTCTTGATGTGTAAAAAAGTATACAGTCTCTAGAATGGTATTTTTCCATGTATGATTCATAGGTCCTCTGAATGAAAATCAAACTGCATGTTTGGAAATTTCTGAGCCCCAGACTTCACATGCTCAAAATATTTTGAGCCCTGGGAATCTTAAACTTTAATAAGCTCCCCAGGTGGTTCTGGTGTCCTTTAAATATGAGTCTTTACATAGAAAGCAGAAACACACACAAATTCATGCCTACTAAGTATGTTTCCAGAATATGGTTTTTATGTGACCATCACAATGTATGCAATGAAATGGTGTCTGGGAGAAGAAGGTTAATGCCAAGGATTTTTCAAAAATGTACATTTTTATTTCATAGTTTTATTTCTTCTCTTCAATTCATATTACTTTTTCTTCTACTTCATGTTTTTTTAGTAACAGTGATGAATGCAGATGAGGCAATAGTTAATCCAACCCCAGGCACTCATTTTCAGGTAATTATTTGAAACCAGAGCAGCACTTAACAACACTGATTTACCTGTTTGGGAAATTAACAAATTAAAAGCTCAAGCAAGACTGACATTATTGTTATTTTCCCCCTAAATTGATTAAGAGGAAGGAAAGGAAAAAATCCTATTATTTCTTCTAATCTTTTCTGCCAACATTTTGTATTATTATATGTGGGCGTGTTTTTGATACATCTTTTCTGAGAAGTAGAATGGCAGATTAACATGAAATGTAGGGAGGAGAGGCAACAGTTGAAGTGATTTAGATAGCTTTATTTGAAAAGATTCATTTAGATAACTTATTCAGATGATTAAGGCAAAAGTAGAAGTTTGGGATATGTGTATAACTATGTATATAACTGATATATATATATTTATATATCTATAAATATATGCATATACACATATACATATATATCTATACAGTTATCAATAACTTTATTTTTATTTCAGTCTTCTCCAAATATTTTGTTTTTCCATAGTCACTCTAATATGCCATTGGTTATATATTTTTAATACTTTTTCAAACCACTATAGCTTGTAGACCCTAAATTTGTTCCAAATTATCAGTGATTCAGTAAGGCAGATCAATGATGCATGGGCTATATATAAGTAGTCTCTGTATTGATCTTGCAAAAACAAATGCCATTATCTTATCATTGATATGAGAGGCTTTTTTTTCTTCCTCCTCTTTTTATTTTATTGTTTGAGGCAAGTATCAAATCAAACCTCAACATATTTCCACAATCTTACACTTGGCCAGGTCAGTATTGAAAACGTGTCTTCTCGAGAGCCCTTGTTGCACATGGGTGCCCGTTTACTTTTTGAAGTTTTATAGTGATATATCAAAACCATCATTTTAAAGCAAAATCCATGTCAAACGACAATATCCTGTCTTTAAAAGTTTCTAGTCATCTTAACATTCTAAGAAAAGCTGAAATACCTGCTATGGGCCACAGGGTTTCAGCTAAATTTCACACATTATCAAACTTCTGATGTTCATTCATACTCGTAGTTTGGTAACCCTTTTTCTTTTTCAAATGCACTTTTAAACTTTAATGTATCTGCTTTCTCCTCAGAGGTGGTTGTGATATCACTGTGTGCGAAATGATCCCTTTATATGTTGTCAGTTTGGTAAATATGAGAAATGATTAGAAGTTTCTTTGGTTTCAGAAACATGTTAAAATATTGGGACTATTATTATCATGAAATCATTTTCATCTATGTAGATTACCTCCTTTATTTCTGAAAGGAAAAAAATGAGAACTTTTTAAAATTATTCTTTAAGATGGTCTATGTTCTTTAGTAAAGTCTGAAATATAACTGTAATAAATATTCATCTAATCTACAGGATTTGCACACAGAGTTTATCACCATTTCAATTTCAAGCTTTCATTATCTGCCTCTAGCACTGTTACTTTTGACCAACTCATTTCTTCCTCTTTGATAACAACAACAAAAGATCTATACTCTTTTTAATATTTCATAGCTATGTTTAGGCTTAGAAAAAAATCTTATGATATTCTTTCACACATGCTTGTCTCATGGGATAAGGTAACCATATCATTTGCTTCAGTTCTTATCCTTTTTTTTTTTTATGGTTTAAATTCTGAAGCTCTTTTTTTTATTTCCAAATTCATTTTTTTTTTTTTTTTGCATCCAATTCTCTCTGGCATTCCCATGAACAGCTGTGAGTGGCGATGGGGTAATGTATTAAGATAGTGTTTCTGCATTCAGCACATTCCCCTCTCCCTCCCCGCCAACAGCTTTATAAAACATGGGAAGTACAGTATAGCTCTGTGGCAGATGGACTTTCAAATAACATTCACTGAAATCTTTTCTTTTCATATCAAGAAACAAGAGTTATATACCCTACTTAGTTTGCTGACATTTCACAGTTGATATGCTCATATATTCTCTCTTTCACTTGATGGGCAGGGATGGGAATTGAGGTGCCCTTTTCAAACAAAATATGTTTTCTTCTTTAGTGTCTGCAAATGTTGACTAAAACAAATCTATTTGGTTGAATGCTACTTGTTTTCTAAATTCTTGGGCTGTACACCTAATGCCTATCACTACATGTCAGAATAAAAAGGTAAATAGTTCTCTAATTCAGTTCAGTGATTGTTATACTCAAAGATATTGCTGCATAGAAATTGCCAAGAAATTAACTGTTATGCCATCTTTCATTTCTTTTTCTATTAGTTTGAGTACTTGTATTTTTTATGATTTAAAAACAGTGTAAAAACTGGTATTAAAATAATTCCAGAGCAGTTTTATAATATCAGACGTATTGTTTAAACAATGTTAATGGTGGAAGACAAAAGACATCAAGTTTAATTTACCTCCTATATTTAGAGCATATTTTTACTTTATATTCTGAAATAATTAGATGACCAAGGAATTTTCTAAAATGGAAAAAAAAAGTTTTCTGAAAGAGATAGGAAAGTGCACCTATGTTTGAAATATTTTTTCCTTTTTAAAAAAATAATAGGCAGTTTCAGATATCAGGAATATTCAGCAGAAATATCACATATTTGCTCTAAATTCTGCAGTAAATTTGGTTATGGAAAAATTACCATTGCCTGTGCGGAGAGAGAGTCTGGAGATAAGTAAGTGTGTTGTTCCCTCTTGGGTAACTCCAAATTGTTTTCTTTAAACTGGTGATCTAGCAAGTAGTCCTCTAGGTGAACCTTGACAATCTGATTATACTGTAATGCCAGGTCTTCTGAAAGTAGATGATTGATTAGGTACCTCACCACTTCTTGCTCTGATCTTAGGGAGTGTAGATATGTTTATAACAATTCCAATCGGGATTTCTTTAGATGGAACAGACCACATGAATCCTAAGTTTTGGTGGGGCTTAGAACCCATTACTGAGCAGCACTTTTGAAGATTTCACTGATGTAAGTATAGTTCCTGGTACCATGTCCCCTGCTTATGTGAAAGAAAGGTAAAAACACATGAAAACTTAACGTTAATCTATACAAATAAAAAATTGTATCCCCTGAGAAATAAAGAATCTATGACAGGGAAGGATTTTATTTGAACCACAGGAAAAATATACTTTGTTAAACAGTGAAGGGCATAAATTGGTTTTGCCTTGTGAATAATTAATTTGCAGAGAATGGGTTGTAGAGAACAAAATTTGAAGCAGGAAAACAGGAATGTAAGTCATGATGCAAATGGATGCCCTTGCACCTTCCCAGTTCACACAGTTACAGTGAATGTCTCCTTGTGGAAGTGATCATTATTATTTAAAGAAAAAGAAATCATTATTATTTATAGAAAACGACAGAGGGGTTGCATTCTACCTGTGTTATCTTTAAATCAAAATTTCAGTCATCAAAAACAAACTCCTTAAAGGTTTTGCATAATTAACAAAGAGTTCTGTCAGCTTTGATCTCTTACTAACATTTACGTTCTCTGCACAGATATTTGTATACTTTTATCCAAAAATTGGTAGTAAGAGTTAAGGGACAAGTGTTAACCTAATCAGAGAATTAGAAAGCTAACATGTAAAGAAATATTTTTTCCACTATCTATACAACTTTTATGAGTTTAATATCTTCTTTTTATTTTTAATGTAATTTATGAAATTCCATATAGAGTCGTTTATGAGGTATGAAATTGTGTATGATGTAGATGTAATATCTCTACATATTTCTGTTACCTGTAATAATAAACTCACCTTTATAAATGAAGTTCCTTTATTCTCTGAAAATATCACATGGAATTTGAATGATGTGAAAAATATAAGTGAATGGAATTTGTAATTTCACTTTGAATTGAAAAAATTTACTAGTGCAAAACTTGACAATAATGACAAGCTAAGACTTTATATGGAATTAAGAAATCCTTTAAGAAGTTAAAAAGTTAATCATCTTACAACAATAAACACTTATCCACATTGTTTCCATGTAGTATTCTGCTTGTTAAAGGGACTTTAAGAGTCTGTGTTAGTGTGTAGAGTTAGTTAGTGCCATGTTGGTGAATTAGAGTTGCTAACTACTTGAATTGTCAACTGTGCATTTTGGTAGATTTTTCCCTTGAATGCTAATGTGGCATTTTAAGTATCATTTTGATGAATTTTATTGTTACATTAGATACAGTCTGGCTTTTCCAATCAGTCATGTCCACTTTATCATTGTCAACATGTTGCAATAACATTATATATGACCAGAGGTAAACATTAGTGAAAGCTGTGCCTGTAACTGCTGTTTTACAGTAGCGTAATTTTGTTTTTATTTCCTTTGATTTTATGCTGATATGGGTTTCAGCAGTATTTGCCTGCAGCCTCTTTCAACTTTTCCTTTTAATTAAAAAGCCTAATTGGGAGTAATAAAAACTTCCAATTAAGCCTTTTAAATAAAAACTGAAAGCTGAAAATGGCTGTGGTTGCAGATAGAGGCCGGTGCTGACATTTTGATTCTGGCAGAATTCTAATACTGAAATACAATTTGTGGTTTTCTGGTTTCACTTGAGACCTGTGATTCAGGAGAAGTGGACCTTGGGAGCTATACCTAAACAGATAATTATGCAGTTAAGCACCCATGATTTTTTTAGAGGGATTTTTAGAGTGATTTTTTTAGTCAGGAAAGGAGATACTGAAGAGGATACTGAAGAGGAGCTTATAGCAAGATTCTTCACAATGGAAAATTTAAAATAAATATTAAAAAAATTTATAATATTTTACTTATAGCAATGAATACCAAGGCTTCAAAATATTCAAACAAAAAGTGTTTTCATTTAGGTATAAGATGAAAGTTTTGAACTTGTTTTATTTTCTTTCATTACTGTACGAGAGAAATGTGCTAGAAGAAGCCTTCAGTGGAACTGAGATCGATACTGTCTGTTACTGTGCACATTGGTGTACAATTTGCTTATCCTTGTGTTTAAATTAAATACTGAAAGACTGACATAAACCTTTTATACTTTAAAAGTACATATGTGCTTTTGGAATTTATTTCTTATAACTTTATTTTTTAATTGAGGGAACATTAGAATCCTCTTGTCAAGCATCACAACTATAGTGCACCCACCATCCAATAGTAAAGCACATTTTAAATTCACATTTGAGGTAATTTTGTTTTGCTTTTGACATTAATCAGACTCCCACACAAAATGATAGAGGTAACAACAGTTTCATCCCTTCAATCACTGAAGAGAACTAACCAAAATGTTACTAAAAAGGTGATATACCATAAAGTTTTAGAGTTACTTTTAGTGGAAATTACCATCTTATTGAGATATAATACATACTTATCATCTCATTGAGATAGCAAATCAACTTTTTATGTGTTGAGCTGAAAGATTATTTGAGCTCTGACTCTTTTATTATTCCAGGAAATGATTATTAAAGGACTTTCTAAGTGAAAATAGGATTATTTTGTCACTAATACTGGCACAAACATTCATAATGTCTACAACAGACTCCATTCTTAAAATTTCCTTTTCAATTTAACAATCATGTGTTACACAGCATTGTTTGAAACAGTGTACCTTAGTCTGAATAATTTTATTATTCTTCACTATTGCTTATAAATACTTACTTATTTCTTTATCCAGGATCTTTATCCATTCTCTCCTACTGTGTGAGAATTACTCTTCAAAGTAATTTTGTAATTGATTTGGAAGGGAAATTTAAGTAATTTTAATTGACTTCATTGGTTTTCATTTTCATTGTTACTCTAACCTCTTTATCTTTGGCAAAACACGCCAGTGATCTTATTTCAAAATTTCTTTGACATTTGTTTATAGACATTGTTGTAAAGTAGCTCCCTGAAATTATGGTGCAGAGTTGGTTTTCATCTAAAAGATTCAGCAAAGTTTAGGTTCACTTACACCCCTTGATAATAAAATCAAATCTATAATTCACTATGTAAAAATAAGCAGAAGAATGATTAAAACATGTGGTGTTGACATATTATTTTTTGTTTGGAAAACAAACATCACAGCTATGCAGCTCACTTGTTGGTTAAAAAAACTGTAATAAGGGAATATGGGGATGTGTGGTTTGCCAAATTTCACTGGAAAACGTATCTAGCAAATGAGTGAATTTAAATACAAGGCATGAAATGGAGTGAATATAAGAAGTGCTGTGAAAAAAAGAAAATTCTGGACTGGGAATGAAATGGAGATTCTAGAATTGTCAATTTCCTCCCTTCCTCTCTCCCTCCTTCCCTTCCTCCCTCTCTTGAATCACGTGTCTATAAACTCTAAGAGAATTTACATAAAATATCTTTCTAAAATGTCTGATGGAAGAACTATATAATTATCACAAAGTGAATATGCAGAAAATGAAGCCAATAGTAAGATTTATGCACAATTTGCTAAGAAAATTTGGTTTAATAATACATTACAGAGGTGCAGTATGGCTACACTTCTCTTCAAAGTAAGTAAACTACTATCTCTCCAAATCTTGTCCTTAGATCTTGTTCTCTAACCTATTGACAAAAAAATTTTCAGCAATGAGATATAAATGATATCAGACACTGTATTCCACCAAAGCTGCTCACTGTTTATTTTTTATGTGCATTTGAGCACCAGATAGCTGTGGGAGAATAGAGTAGAAACGCCCACTGAAAAGATTGAAGAAATAAAGCACAATACAGAAGTCCTGAGAATTGAAGAAATTTTTGCCTATTTCAAAATTTACTTGAGAGGCTAAATTGTGCACTTAGAAAAAGGAAGGTTTTCTTTTGGGAGAGGGAGATTGGAAGCAGTTATCCCTGCTCTTTCCTGTCTCTTTCTACCAACTCTCCATGTTTTGCTTCTAGACCCAGTAAACGCAAATTACTGGGATGAACTAGTGACTAGAAATAAAAAAGATAATTCTGTTTTATTTCTTCTTTTTCTCTACAGTCATAATAGGTGAATTTTCATTAAACATAAGAAGATGAAAAATGGGAAATGCACTTTCCCTGAACTTTCAATGTTCTATAAAATGTTCAATTAACTGTACTTGCCACTGTTCATATTTCTTTCCATATTCTCCAGATTGCTTGAGGTCTCTAGTGTCTCAGTTAACATTAAAAAGAACCAATTTATTGTATTTTTTTAAAACAACTCAGAATGGCTGGGAGAATAAATGCTACTACTAATCATTTAATTTGCTTCAAGACCTGTTGTTTAAACTTTGGAAGACTCAAAATACAATAAGAACTAACATTGTCTTAAAGGAAAAGTTTCCAGAAGAGAAAAGAAGTAAAATTTGATTTTCCCCATGTCTTTGTACACCATATCTAGCCATCTTCTATTGTAAGCTCTCAAACCATGTAACAACCAAGTAAGTAATTTAGTTCATGGCATAAAGAGAATTAATAATAATAAAAATTATAAATAAATACAAATTGTAGAATATGGTTAAGAATTTGGGGACATTACATATGGAAAATTTTGACTATGAATCCCAGCTCCATTCGTGAAATGGAGCAAGTTGCTTATTCTTTACAAGCATTAGTTGCTCATTTGTAAAATGGAGATAACAATACTTATATCATAGGTTATTATAAGGGTTGATGCACTGAATGAAAAGACTCAAGAATAATAAGTGGTCCAGAGTAGTTGCTCCATGATATAATAAAGCCATCATCAAAAATCAAGCCAGGACATTTTCTGTCATTGTTATAATCAAGGAATTATGTTACCAAAGGATAGCAGAGGTCAAAATAGTGATTTCTCTATTTCTTTCAGGAAATGTAGGGTAATTACATCATCTCAGTTTCAATTATGTTCATTGAAAGTGTGTGTGTGTGTGTGTGTGTGTGTGTGTGACAAAGAGAGACAGGATGAGAGAAAATATGAGTATTTTGACACAGTGGTCACATGTTCCATCTTGGGTTACTCAAAGTGCTTGCTTTAAGACATTATTTAGTGACAATGTAGGAAAAAGAGCAGTTGACTTGGAATAAAATTATTATTATTATCAAATTATTATTATTATTTGATTATTATCAAATGGTGGTTGTTTTAAACACTTGATTCATGTAGGTGCCTAGCAAATGTTTAGAGTTAAAGACAAATGAATAGTTAGTCTCTAAATACTGGTGTTCCATACAATTTTAATAGACTACACTATTTGTTTCTTCTAAAGATCTTGAAAGAGTGATGAAGACTTGAAGGCAAAGGTAGTTTCCGTGTGTATCCATGTCTGTGGAACAGATTGAGAAGGCTAGAAAATGTTACAGTCTCTAAAGTGGTTTTTTGTTTGCTTGATTTTTACTTTCTGTGAATCACAAAATAGGATTCTATGATCACTGAAATGACATAGGTCAATGATTCTCAAACTAGTTTGTCTCAGACTTTTCTACTTTTTAAAAAGACTGTGGACTCCCAGAGGGCTCTTGTTTAAGTTATATGTATAGACTGGGTTTATACATCCCAATAAATAAGTTAGTGTTTAAAATATGTTTAAAATTATTATAAGACCTTTAAATGTTAACACAAAATATTTTCATGAAAAAAACTGCATTTTTAAAAAACGAGCAAGAAATTAATGAGAAGAGAAGCATTTCTTCAATGTATTTGCAAGTGAGATTATTCTGGCTTAATAAAAGGCAGCTGGATTCTGATATCTGTTTCTAGATTCAGGTTGTTGAGATAGCACCTATCATCTATTTACTGGGAAATACCAGTACTCTATTATGAAAGAATAAGAATGAAAAAAATCAATTAATATCTTAGATTTGTTATGAAAAGAATCTTGACCTGCTAGGACTCCTAAAAATATCTCAAGCTCCTTGATTATCTCTTAGCCCTCATTTAAAAACCAATGATGCTGTTAATCATTGCTGCATCTCACTGTTTCCTTTTGCCTTCAAAGCCTTTGAAAGGGTGGTTCTCTTGCCTGCCTGTGACTGTGCAGGTGTTTGTTTTCAGAAACCATTCCCCTTTGCAAAGCTGCCGCAGCAGTGTTCCTGCTCACCTGTGACTATGCAGGTGTGTCCCTTTTTCTCATTTTCCTAATGTGTCCTTTTAAAATGTGGGAAAAAAATATAAAAACCAAAACCAAAACCAAAAAAACCCCAAAGAATTGAAAAGTTTACTCCATACAATAGATTGAATGTATTAAAATCTTAAATCCTAAGGGGGTGAGGGGAGATGAGAACAATATAGACTTAAAAATAATGTGGCTTTGAAAAAAGTGAGAAATCCTAATGTCAGCTACATATTCCAGTTTGTGAATTGGTTCCATCACTGAATTGTGGCTTATATTTAGACCAGTTAATTAATTTTTCAAAAAGACTTTTAAAATAGAGGTAGTAATATTGAATTGATGGTGGTGGTGTTATGACTAAATCTGATTTTTTTTTTAAACATGTAGTTTAATGTTTGACATATAGGAAATAATCCATTATTCCTTTTTCCTTATAAGGAGATACAAATCCTTTATTTATCTACTTAAATTATAGGAATACAGAAGAAGAAAATAAGTGCTTAGTGGTTTTATTTTATATATTTACAAGATAGTACATTGATTGGTTCTCTCTATAATCCAGTGAAGGTATGCAACTGACTTTGAATATAATTGAAACTTTTCTTTTTAATTGGGATAATGTTCTTTTACAACACTACACATGATTTAGGGGTTTAAAGTTACACCTCATCATGTTATAGGGTGAGGAGGCTTTCTAACTTTACACACTTAAATTATCTGCCTGCTTCTCCCAGGCAGATTCAAATCCTAACCTCCTGCAGGTTAGGATTGCCTTCACAGAGCAATCATCTTTGTTATGTAGATGTTAGCCACTGCCTTTCAGCTCCCAAACCCAACCCAGAGGCTGCAGAAAAAAAAACAACTCAGAAACAGCAGTTTATACTTTATTAGCTTGCATCAATTTACCTTTTGCAGCTCCTGCAGCCCAAAGACTTTCAAACTTGTGCATTCTTTCCACAACCTCCAGCCTTTTTACTAAAATTCCAAGTCAGAACAAGATTCTTAGAGTGCAGACTAACTTATTACTAAATAAAGTGAATTCCTATTTACTGCAAAAAGAAACATAAGAAAAACTCAATACTCCAACATTGTCCAAAACTTTTCTCAATATTGTCCAAACTCCTTCCCCCAGTGTGTCCAAAACCCTCAGTTCTTTAGTCCTGTTAACCTCACCACTTTGTTCAAATTTTCAGAGTTCATTTACACGTGCTCAAAGAGTAGACGTCTTTTTTTTTTTTTGGCACTCTCCAGCTCTTCCAAGAAGGCAGTCGAGAGCATAATGCTGTCTTCACCTTGACCTCCTCCAGGTAGTAGAAAGAAACTCCACAGTACAGGAACCAATAGCAGATTCTGAAGGCCTCCCTCATGACCTCTTCACAGGCTTGGGCCTATGGCCGGGCTACCCACCTTGACCATATAGCCTGGACTTACATTGTCCTTCACCCCAAAATGCTAAGCCTAAAATCTGTTGTTCCCAAAAATGGCTGAACCCAAAATGGATGATCTCTCTCTTTGTTCCAACTCTCCTTATATGTCCTTACTTCGTTATCCCACCCTTCCAGGAACTAGCTTGTAAGTTATCTCACATTACAGAAGAAAAGCCTGTTTCTCATCTTTCTCCCCCCTTGTATCTTTGGAAAAGAAATTCTAATTAAATCCATTCTTGAGTCAGCATTTCCTTCTCAAAATTTGCAATCCTAAAACGGCACACAGTGGGTAGGCACCCCCTATCAATCAGATGTATGTTACTAAACCATGTCCAACATCAAAACACCCATAAATCCTCCATTACAGTCCATTGGACTTTCTTCCCTCTCATGTTGGAGATATATCCCATTAACATAGGTAAAGGTATACATTGATAGTAACATGATAAGTAACATTGTGTAGCTAGGAAATATGAGACACTTCCCTTTTTGCTTTCAAGAAGGACCTGGCAGTATTATGGAGATTTGACTTGCTAACTAGATTATTTCAGGCTTAGATAAGAAAAACTTCAGTTGACCCTTCATTAGAATTCATAGTTTTCTTTCAAAAGGATAGAAGTGGAGGAGAAAGAAAAACAAGAATTTTGTGATGTGAGATGGTTGACAAACTCTGGTCCTGGAAAAGTGGAAAAAACAAGGAGGAAAGATATAGAAAAGGACTTAGAAGAGAAAGAATCAATCAACCATTTTTGAAGGAGGATGTGGGCCCAGTCATGATGGCCAAAGCAACCTGGAGACTGTGGCCTTTGGCCTGGACTGATGAACTCATAACCTTAGTATGCGTAAATTGATGATGTGTGCTGAAGGAGTCTAAAGAGTTTGGAGATTCAAATTTCCTGTTGAAGTTTGTCTTATCTAGTTTGATTCAGACATATTTGGAGAGACCGTGAGCAAGGCCTGAGAAGATGAACCTACCATTGGTTCCTGTTTTACCTTGGAGTTTTCCTACTGCCTAGAGTTGGGAGGATGCTAAAAGTGAAGAAGAGCATCAAGTCTTGGACTATGTGTTTGGAGGAAGCCAGAACAGATGTCAAAGTAAGAACAGAAAGATACTGTTTTAGAATTCGAGCTTGTGGACTCTAATTGGACATGTGGTGAGGTGACCAGGGACTAAAAGACAGTTTTGGACAGGTGGTAGGGTAACTGGGTTTTTCATGTTTATCTCATAGCACATGTTATGGAGTAACCAGGGTTTTTACATGCTTTTCTTGTAGTACATGTTTAGGCAATCACTTGCTTATTTATTAATAAATAGTTTGATACTTTAAGAGTTTGGTCTGGCTTTGGAATTACATAGCAGGGGCTGTAGATGGTAAGGAACCCTAAAAGATACAGGTTAGAAGTTTTTCTTTTCTTTTTTCCTTTAGTTTGGGAGAGAGGGCCTGGGGTAGCAGGTATTTGAATGATAAAGGTAACTAACATGTGGAAGGTTAAGGGTTGATAAAGGCAAAAGGTTGATAAGGGTTTTTGCTGTTTTGTAGCAGATGAAGTAGTAAAGGTTTTTCTATAGTTAAAGAAAAGCTGGCAAATAAGATTTTTAGTAAAAAAGCCTGCCCCCACCCCTTATTTTTATGTCTCACCACTTATTCTTCATGTCTCACTCTCTCAGCTGATAGGCTCAGCTCTACAGTCAGATTTATAGGATTTGTTTTGGTTTACTTTCAGCTATTCTTTTGTTTTGTTATTTAGTTCATCTTTTCTATTTCTGTAGTTGAATAATATTCCTCTGTGTATATAAACCATATTGGTTTTTTTTTGTTTGTTTGTTTTCAGTATTGTCATTGGGCACTCAGGTTGTTTCTCTAACTTGGTAATTTTAAATAGTGATGCATATATTCATTCAGATTGGCACTATTTTTTTTTTCAGGTAAATACTTAGGGACTGAATTGCTGGATCTTAAGGCAGATCTATTTTAATATTTTGAAAAACTTCTGCAATGCTTCCCCATAGGACTAGACCAGTCTACATTCTTTCCAACAGTCTACAAGCGTTTGTTTTTTCTCCAAACCTTATCAATGCATCCTCTTTCTGGTCTTTTTTGATGGGTGGATCATAAAAAAGTCACTATTTTTATTGTTAGTCTTCAGGATTTCACTTGCATATAAGCACAGCTCTCTCTTTAGGTTATATTTTTTGTGCAATAAGTATCTTTGTGCAAACCACTTTCATATTTAGTATAGTGTCCTTAAGTTAGAATTCTGTTAGAATCATTGATTCAATGAATATTTTTAAAAATCTTCTGTGAAAAATTACTTTTCAAAGGGCTGTCTCATCTCTACACTTATCAAGAATTTATAAGAGTGCTTGATAATTTTATATAGCTTCTGAGCCCTGGGACACAAAAGTATGAAAAACAGAAGATCTCCATTTTTAACTTTAACAAACAATACAATTTGTTTAAATTTTCACAAATTTGATAGGTAGGAAATGAAAAAGTTTATTGAAAACAAAACATTTGCATAAATACCTGAGGGAACTAGGTGTGGTATTTTGGTGCTTATGAAAATTTTCTAGTGTCTCAAATAGCATTTAATGAAGGTAAACTTCTCATATTTTCTTGATCAGGTAGTACTAATAGTTTTATTTTGTTTTGGCTGGTAGGCCTTTACAAGCTTTCAAAGCATACCTTCTCAACTTGTTTATTTTCCAGATAGGACCTGACTTTGGGGGAATATATTCTATAAGCTCTAATTTAACTGTTTTAAAATCTTGGTAGAGATAAAGCAAGAATGAGGACTGTTTAGAAGATAGAGTGAAGGTTGTTAGCCTGAGTTTGAAATTTCGGGTTAAATTTCTGAGACAAAGTCTCAATGAAGACTTTTACTTGTAGGATTATGGAAGAGATATCCAGAAGGTATTATGGTCTGAAGTACTTTTCCATATTCACATAATGAAGTCTTAAATCCTAGTATCTCAAAATGTGAGATGGAATATTTAAATTAAGGTTTAAATGAGATTGCTGGAATGGAGTCTATGCCCATATGACCCATATCTCTATAAGAGGAAGAGATAGATCACCTACACAAAGAAAGAAGAATTTATGAAGATATTAGAAGATCATAGCTATGTAGAAGGCAAAGGGAGAGACTTAAGAAAAAACAGTCCTTCCAAAACCTTGGTCCTCGACTTATAGCCTTCAAAACTCTCTTCCAAGCCTGTAGGAATAGCTGTAGAGGGTATTCCTAAATGAATCCTGAAGATTCATTTAGAATTGCTATGGGGACTAATGCTAAATGAAATAAGTCAGGAGAAAGACAAATACCAGATGATTTCTTTATGTGTGAGATATTGAGAATCAAAACAATAGTTCAGATAAATCCAAATCCAAACTAATAACAAACCTTAGAAACATGACTATATAATTGAGGTTACCAGAGAAGGAAGAGAAATGAGGAGAACAAAAAGGGGAGAAGGTAAAGTGGACTATGGTGGAGGACTGTTGATGCCTTGGTGGTAAGGTGTGGTGTGGTGACATGCATTTGAGGAAGTGTGATCCTATGCCTCTGAATCACACAAAATGTAAGCTGATGTTATCTGAATTAAACAAACAAACAAAAATTTAAGCAAACAAAAAAGGAACTGCTTCTCTGCTATGGTCTTGTGAGACTTGAGAACACAGACTTATTGCCTTTCAGGGTTTAAAATTTTGGGAGCCACTGCTTGGGCAGGAGACTTAAAACCCAAGTCATTAAATATGAGTCAGGAATTCCATTCTGGTTACACATGGCTATGCTATAAATGGGTTTTGTCTTGAGAGGTAACTTCAGTCATTCTTTCCTATTTTGATATGATTATTTTCTCTTTCGTTATATACACAGGAGTCACCCAGGTAGATTCTGCATTTTTCTGAGGAAATAGCTCCAAAGATAGGAGGGAGATTCAGAATCCTCTTATGTTACTATCTTGATCCATAGTCAAGTCAATGTTTTTGGAGTGAATGCTGACTGAGTTTTTAATTTTGATTTTTCTCTATAACTTGTTTCTTGAAGTAATATCAGTTTACAACACAGGGTTCACACCTCTTCAGTTACCACACCAAATTCACCAGCAAAACACTGTAATTCTTCACCATAGTCCATTAGGCCCTCTCCATCCTTTATTCCCTGCATTCCCCTCCCACTAATTGTCCCGTTCTACATCTGACTCAGGTTTACAGTTGACTGACTAACTGAATGATAATACTGTCAAATTTATAACTAGTAGGGACTCTCTTTGAGGATGGAGTTTTTAGTATAAAGTACAGACTTCATCTAAATCCATTCTTTCCATAAGAATATTTCATTAACTAGTTGTTTATAACGCTAGGTCATTTTCACAAACATTACAATTTATTTTACAAGTGACCTTTAATTAAAAAAAATAGCAACCAACAGATTTTCTTACAGGCTAACTTTTGCCCTTATTAGTATTTTTCTGCTAAATTCTTTTTCTTGCAATGGTTATAAACAGATTTGGAATGCACTTAAAGTTCTTAATTGAGTTAGTTTTTATTAAAGTTATAGAACTATGGATAATTAAGTCCATAACAATAAAGTACATGAGATTCTAATGGAAAAAAAATCAATGCATGCAAACCTAACTGTTGTTTTTCCTAGAAGTACTCAATTACGGACCACAAAGACCGAATGGCATATACTAAAATTGGAACTTCTCTACATTAGCTGGACAGAATAAACATAATAAACTTAATATAACATTTTTATGTTATTTTCCTGAAATTTTGAACACTGATGCCAGATTCTCAAGAATTAATTTTTTAATGAGACTATATTTATACCATTAGATTTTTTCATTTATCAAATCATGTCAAGAGAAAAATACTTAGTGATGATTTGAAATTCAAGAAAGAGATTAAATGTTAAACACTATTTTTTGAAAAAATTGCTGATTATTGTATTCTACTACTCTGAGTTATTAGTCATTACTATGAACTCTCATTTCCTACTGAACTATTTTAGAAATTCGGATGGTATTTTTATTTTTGCACAAATCACTGTAGAATATAGGACACAAATTCAAAAATAATATGCTTAATACATTAAAGTATACATAAAACTGTAGTCAACATTATTACAAGAAACATAGATCCTTTAATAAGTATTCCCTTCCTTTATTTCCATTATCTGGGTACTTAGGATACAGTGTAACAATAGCTGGGGACCCTGGCTGCCCATGTGGCAGCGTGATTGTTGGGACTTACTGTGGCATATGGTGTTTGGTGCACATAGAGGCATGTCAGCCCAGTGTACTGCTTGTAGGTCTTACCTCAAATATGCACACAGCTCTGAGGACCAGCCATGGGCATGTAGCCTGGAGCTTTGAGCTTGAACTACCACAGAAGTAGAAAGTAGTGCAGTTCCTGGGTTCTGAGAGGTGGAGAAGGACTGGGGTAGGACTTATGAATTGGCCTAAGTGAATGTGAATACCTCGAACAAAAAGTGGTGCTATCTGCCATCGCTTTCTTAGTGGTGAAAGCTATTATATTTGTCCACTGAGTGGGTCCCTGGGAACTAGGATTGTTCTCACTGCCTTGTAGTCCTTCCTAGTTGTTCCTATTTTTTCTACTTATTCATAGCCATCTCTGTTCATAGCTTTGCTGGTCTTTGGGGGAGAGGGGCGTGAAATTGATGGGGAACTTTGCTGGGATGCCTAAAAAGACTCAGGAGGCTTGTCACTCACCCTGGTTTTCTTTTCCTAGCAAGTGGAACTCTTTCTGACTGGGGAATTCTTTCTTGATGTGGAGTAATTCTGCCTCAGGGAATAGTGCAAGCAAAATGAAACTGTCTTAGGACTTAATATGTAGTCTGTATCTTAAATAAAAAATTCACTTAGAAGACCAGGAGACCACACAAAGTGATAAACGCATCCTTTAGAACTTCAGGCATTGATTTGCATAGATTTTTTTGTCCCACTGAGCTAAAATTTCTTCAGTGAACTTCAGGACTCTCACAGAGCTTTTTTATTCATACAGTACATATGTGTCTAATTGTTGATTTTTGTGTAGGGACAGAGATTGGGGTGCTTTCTCCAATTTGGTGATGTCATTTATAAGCTCTTTGTGCAATTAGAATTGTTTAAAGACAAATTATTACTCCTAGAGATGAATTGAATTTGAAATGGGTCAGTGGAGTAAACTGAAGAATACTTGGCTTTGACTTACTGTCACAATTTGCATGTATGTTTGCATATATATATATATTTGAGTTATATGAGAAATTAAAGCAATAGATGAGAGTAAGAGAATTATGCAAAGCAGTCTGGATGCTGGTAGAAATACAATATCTTTGTGTATTTCTTGACAATACACAATATTTTCCTGCTTTTGTATACACTAGAAGAAACTGATCATTAAATATGTGTCAGTACATCATATCAACAAATAATTTGTTATTTGGTATGCTCTCTGGTCAACAGTAAAACTTTCTTCACTACAAGTATCAAAGTATCGTAGTTTTATACTATTTCACAAGGTAGGATTAGGCATTTCAGAAAATTGTAGACTCACTTATTTGTGGATTCACTTTGCTTTTCTCTGCCAGTGTTGAATGATGATTAGCTGTATTCTAGTGAATGTCCTCTATATTTTTAATGTACACTCTTTTGGGTTTGATATTTTAATATGCTTAGTCATAGCTTTGAGGTTATTTTTTAATGGTTAGTGGACAAAATAGATTGTTCTTTTAAATACAGTCAATGGTATGTTTTAAGAACTCTATGTAACTTACCTTTAGCTCCTTTTCTATATTTAAATATAATTTAAAGAAAAAAACAAATCACAGTACCTAATACTTCTAAAGTTAGAATTAAAGTGCATCGAGGCTTTCTTGAATCTTGTTATCTGTCATTCTAAATCCTCTTGAAGTTAGGTATAAAGAATAATAGATATATATTCAGTCAGTATACTGAAGATTTATTTTTACTGGCTTTTGGATTAGAAGATTTTCAACTATCAGTGTTTAAGCTTCTACTTGCTGTCAGTTAGTCTTGACAAGGCCAAAATAAGATTCTAATAGTTGTGATTGTAGAGAGGTTGCTTTTTCATTAGGTGAGGCAAAGTGTCAATTAGAAAGGTATTGAGATAAAGAAATTGAAACTAGATTAAGTTTATACTTTTTCATGGACGATAAGAAAATCCATTTTCAAGTTACATTTCATTGAGGATATATACCATCAGAGCTGATGCTGGAAAATCATACACATTTAACAGACTGCATTTAATTTTCAAAAGACTTATTAATTGCTTAATAATAATTTCAAAAGAATTTTTGTATGTAAAAACAAATGTACTTTAAATAAAATGGAATGTGACTATCAAAGAATGGCAGTAATATTTAAATAAGCTGAAATCGGCAATCTTACTTTTCTCTTTCTTAGTGGTTTACTACCATTTAAATACTGAGTATTTGTAGTCTTACAGTCTTGCTTAATCTTTTAGTCTTGCTTAATCTTTAGTCTTGCTTAATCTTTTAAGCAAGTCTGATGATTGTATTTGATGTATGTCCAGAAAAAAAATGTACATTTTCCAGTATGACTGTCCATATTTACATAGAAAGAATAGCTAAAAATTTTAGTATATCACTGAGCATGCATCTATAAAATCATGAAATACCAAATACAAATTTTCTGTCTTAACTAATCTATATAAATAAAATCAAGTTTTTCACTGATGATTACTATATATAGTGAAAATGGTGGAGTAAATACTCTAAAATTTGGAAAGATTTCTTAGAATCCATGGTAGGCTTTGTGCTGAGTAGGAAATTCACTTAAGATGACTCATGTGCCCATATGTTTACTGCAGCACTGTTTATAATTGCAAGGATATGGAAACAACCCAAATTCCCCAAGACAAATGACTGAAAGAAAAAGATGTGTTATATATACACAATAGAATATCACTCATCAATTAAAAATGACAAATTTGACGATATTACAGCAATATGAATGTACCTAGAAGAAATCATATTGACAGAAACAAGTCAGAAGGAAAAAATACAAAAACCAAATGGTTTCACTAATATATGGACAACCAAACGAAAGTCCACAACCAGGGGGGTGGGGAACCAGCTGGAGCAGCCAGGGAGGGGAGGTGGTGGGTGACCCGTGGGGATTGCAATGATGTGATATATATATATATATCACATCATTGCAATACTATATATAGTAGTATAGATTATATATATATACTATATATGGTATTGTAGTATATATAGAGTAGTATATATACATATATATTATATATATATTATATATTATATATATTATATATATATATATATATTACCCTCTTTCCACTCACTTTGTTGTATGGCATTGAATTTCCTCAATGTCCTTACTGGCATGGTCTTCATTGCTCTCTGATATTCAAGAAGTGCTGTTTTCATTCAAATCATGGGATCCTTTGTGTCCAGTGCCCTTCTGGACTATTTTGACATTGTCCTCCTGTAGTGATACAGGAAACCTTGATGCTCTCTTCCTTCTTATACCCTGGCTTATTGTTTTGTGCAGTTCCAGCAGTTTAATTTTCAGAGCATATGCAGAATTATTTTGACCTATTTGATTTATCAGAAATTAGTGTCACTGTTATTGGTCCTTGGTGGTACTTCTCAAGGGGGATGAGTGGGACCGGGAATCTGTTGTCTCTGACTGTAAAAGAGAAGCCTGAGACATCAGGGAATATATATGGTGTTTCATAATCAGGTGGGATTTTTTATCTGCTTTTCCAGTGTCACCATATCTCCTCCCTGTATCTTGATGAAGGAGGAGTGTGTCATCCTGCATGGAAGGAAAGCACTTTTCTTGGTAGCTTCTTGCTTATTGGGTTGCCTATCTATCCACCTTTCTGGTGGTACTGGACTCACCCAGTGTGATCAGAAGGATTCCCATTCAGTTATGGGCTGGAAGGAGTATGCTTGGGCAGTGCTACTGCTAGGTTGGGACAAAGTACATCCAAATTGTACCCTTACTCCTTGGAATTTATTTTTCTAGTCCTAACATTCCACCAAGTTTACTTTCCCTTTATCTTCTTTTAGAATTTTTGTTTGATTCTCTCTTATATTGTTTTAAGAATTTATAGTTGTAATAAATGAGCAGGATCTGATCAAAATGAATCCACACATCTGGTGTGGAATTTCACTCATTCCAGTGACCCAGCAAGTTATTAAACTCTTACATATCTTGGGTATATATTTGAATAAAGATCTGAATGATAAGAGAGCCTCAGTCGCTGTGTGAGAGTAGAGTATCTCAATCATTATGTGACAGAATAACATTCCAGGCAGAGGAGCATTCTATATAAAGAAATCACCAAGGTGCAAGGAATCTTGACAAAGCTAAGGAGCAGAGAAAGATGTATATCATTGTTGGAATGTTGTGAGGAGGAATATTACCAGAAGTAATTGGAAAGGTATACAAAACACTGATTACTTGGGGACTTTAGAATCATAATAATGAGTTTAGTATTGTTCTGCCAATAGTGGGAAAGCTCTCATGGGCTTACACAGATAATTGATGAAATCTGTTTCATAAAGGTTACTCTAGCTGTTTATTGGGGAATTAAATGCAGGAGAGGAATAATAGCATCAATTAAAAGTTATTTCAGTAGATCAAGTGGAAATAATGAACTTCATTGATATCTGTGGAAAATGCTGTAGATTAGAGATGCATTTGGCTGTTCAAGCAAACAAGATTTTCTTTCAGCTCACAATTTAGCAAAAATGAAATGTCTGTTTTTATGGTTGGGTGATTGAAACCATTTTAGATATGAGGAGATTGGGATTGGAGATTTTATTGGAATGGCGTCAGAAGTAAACATACTTGTTTTGGATAAGTTTTTTGAGGTATCTGTAAGACATCCATGCAGATGTATTCTAAGTAGTAAATTCCAGGTCTAGAACTCATGGGATTCATGAAGGGAGCTACAATGTAACACTGGACATTACCAATGTAAGTCTGAAACATTTAGGTGATATTTAAGGCAATAGGACTATAGAAGTTTGTCTAAGGAGAAATGATAGAGGAAAAAAAAGAAGAATCTCAGATACTTCATAATTTTAAAGTCAGGAATAGAAAGTACATCTTGGAAAAAGAGACTAAGGAGAGATAGGAAAGAGTAGGGACAAAAATCATGTAATCTGATGACAAAGAAGTTAAAATATTTCAATAGTGGGGAAGCATACAACTTTGTCAAATACTTTTGTAAAATAAAGATATCAAATTGACTTATTGATTTGGTAATTTGAAGGTATTTTAGAAAAAAATTTGTAAAGGTGACACTGGCTTAACCATGTTTAAGGTGCTTATACCTCTATAAATATATGTTAGCATGTTCCAAATATCCTCCACCATAGTCCATTGGACCCCTTGCTTATCTTATTCTCACCCTTCTCTTCTGATAGCACCCATTGCGAAAATTTTAAAAGTTTGTTTTGAAATCTGTGTTCTTCTATTCCTTTGTTTAATTACTTTTATCTGCATATGAAGGAAATCATTTGGTACTTTTGTGAGTGTCCTTGACCAGTATCCTTTCAATAGAATAGTCAGGGTTATTATAAAATCACTTATATATATGAGGTTAGGTATTTTATCAATTTACTGTATAAATTGGTTTCTTCCTTCCTTAATTTCTTCATGTGTAAATAATGTCCATATCACTCTTTTCATACTTTCCATACATAAAATTGAAACAATGCAATTTTATTTCAAAATCTTATAGCGAGTCATACTATTCCAGGTCACAGATATAAATATCTTGGTGATACTTAAGGTTTATTTTCAGATATTACCTTTATTTTTAAAATAACCGCCTCTAATGGCACTATCATCAAATAACCGGAATTAAAATCCCAGCAATAGTCACTGCATTTTAAAGAGCATATCATATCAGGCACTTTACAAAAATTGTATTTGTAACTGCTTTATGATGTATATATTGTTTCTGTATACTTTACAGATAAAAAATGAGTCTCAGAGAGTTTAAGCAGTTTATAAATTAGAGATAATATCAGAGTCCATTTCAAAAATTGTATTTTTTTAAAATATGTTTTTCATTTTAGTGAAATTTTACCTTTTATTTTTGGATGTATTGAAAGGTTTTAATCTGGTAATTTGGCAAGATATACATATATATCTTATATATCTTGTATGATGAATATGTGTATATGTATGATGTATGTGTATATATGTATATGTATGATGTGTGTATACATATGAACACATGTATATGTATGATGAATATATATGTATATATATTCATCTATATATACATCATTGATGAAGTTTATGTTCATCAGGCTATGAGCAGAAAGGACTTAAGATTTGGTGAAACCATTTACAAATTGTGAAACTCCACCCAAGAATCAATGTATGTATTGAAAGAGGGACAGGGAAGATAGTATAACCATAGGTAAATAAGACATAAAATGTATTTGTTTTCCATTCACCAGGCAGGAGAGGATTCTGAAGTCACAGCTGGAACATGCTTAAGTGTAAGGTAGGATATCCATCACTTGGGAAGGTCAGAGAAGAAAAAGATGGTGTGTGTATGTTTGTGTTTTATGGGCTACTAGAATTTGTTTTAATCGAGCATGGTAAGACATGCATAGAAATGACTACCATAAAAATTATTTTACCCACAGATCCCTACAAACAGGAGGCATGGCATACAACTTGCAAAACAGAGTGAAACATCAGGGTGGATCAGTAGGTAGAGCAGTGAGGAGAAAACTAGGACAAGATCCTTACTGTTTCTTTGGGAGGAAAAAGCAAGGATGACAAGCAGCTTTAAAACAGTTTGAATGGGCTATCATGGATGTCCTTCATTATCTGGTAGCTACCTAAGATGTTGAATAGTGCCCTGGACAGCGAGAGGTTGATAAAGAAAGTTGTTTGGTGCATGGGTTCTGTATTGGATGATTTGTATATATTTAAACTCACAGGTAAGTTGTTCAATGTCAACAGTAATTAACTAATCCTAGGAGGAGCAATCTATCCTAGGTCAATAGGATCCTACATGATGAAATGTCAAAGTATAAAAAAATAATAAGACATGGTTAGTACTATATGTCTGTAAATAGTAATCATCAAAAAAATGAAAACTATGTTTAATCTATGTTTGGGGATGCAATAATTAAATTTGAATTAATTTTTTAAGTTTTGCATTTAGAACTGATTTATACTCACACACACATAATCATATTGAAAAGGAAGGTAAAGTTCTTGCATAATGTTTATTTTCATTATTAATAATGAATTAAGTTCAGGTAATCTTATGATATATTCATTTTCCTCTCCTCTTGTAAGAATGGGTTAAGTGAAGAATTTGGAAAATTGAGAGTTACAACAATTAGGGTAGAAATGTAAACATTGTCCAACATTAGTACTGCAAAATAGTATTTTTTAATAGTATTACCTGCAGTCCTAGAGTAATCTTATTTTCTAGTAGGCAAACATTTCTTCAATTAATTCCATATTGGATCATACTTCTGTCAATGTTTGTAATGAAAATGAACAGTTTGTTTTTGACCCCAGGACATGCTGTTAGAAATAAAATGTGCAACTTTCATTGTGCCTTGGGGAAGCATTCAGACATCTGTACATTTTACATAGTCTTTTCTATGATACCATATAGCGATCACCTTGACTTTTTCCTTGACAGCTCTGGGTAATAGACAAAGCTAGTTTTGAATTATGGAATGCCAGTTCGAGACCTCCTTAAAGTGTTCTCAAATATAATTCATTTCCTTGGGAAACAAGGATTATCAATTCTTCTAAAATATGATTTAATTGCACACTTATACAAAATGTCATTACCTTTATTCACTTAACATTTTTCATTCATATTTGCTTTTTGTTATCTATATCACTAACAAATGACAGAATAAAGGCCTAGCAGAAAAATTTTATCATGAGACATTTTATATAATTATGGGCAATTATAATTTATGAAACATTTAAATTAATTTATTTTTTCTTTTCAAGCTCAGTACACTCAGAAGAAAGTTCAAGCAACCACTGAATATTCCAGCAATTCAATCTACCCACCAAGAGGCATGGTAAGGAAAACCAGGCACTAAAGTGGCACCATTAGTACCTAACATTTGGTCTATGACCTTGAATGAGCACTGGATTCTCCCTACAATTGTTTCTTCACCAGTCAAGACTTGACAACAAAGTGTTCTAAGATTCTTTTAAGCAGAAAATTCCCAATCTCTAAACATTTACTAAATTCCCAAATATCCAAAAAGATATTTAAAAGGCAATATTCATTAGAATGTGTAATAGCAAACCATTACAGAAACTGTGAAAAAGCAGAGATAAGTAATACAAATATCTGCTTCTAAGTTTAAAAGAAAATTCAGACTCTTCAAATAAACCACAACAGGTTTTTCTTAGAAAACTTACCACCAGATGAAATTACTGTATTTTGGTATTTATTTATTAAGTATTTTCTACATAACTAATTAACAACTTATTTCAACACATGACTTTCCATTCTTATTTCATCACTATCAGTTCTACTAAACTTTGAATCCCCAGGGTGTGTGGATTTGATTTTTCTTTCCATGCTGTCTTGAACCAGGAAGTCACTCAGCGTTACCCAGCAACACAAATAGCATAGAGAGAGTTAGAATGCAGGTTTCCTATTAGTTTAATTCTCCCTTATGTCTAGAGACTCTATTACAATACTCTCTTGGTGATTTTTCTTTCAGCAGTGCTTCCTACAAACACTGCCACATTAAACTTCCTCAAATACTGTCCTACAGTTCCTGCCAGATTATACCAAGCAATCTAGGGAGGAAGAAAACTTAGACATAATCCTGGCTTATTTCTTTCTACCACTCACAGGCACACTTCACAGCAGTTGGAGGATGGCAGAGTTCAGTGCTAAATGATTACTTACTGCATGAACAGTGGTAAGATTTCATTCATAGTTGAAATTTTTTCTACAAATAACATAATTTTCCTCATTTGTAAAATCAAAATCTAATTCCTACCTTATAGGTTATCCCTAAAATAAAACAAAATCTGTTTGATATGCAATAAATACTCAAAGCATACAAACTTAGTGATTTGTAGAGTTAATTTAACTAATTCTAGTTAACATGACTTAGAACATACAATTACAGATATTTTACTCTTGTAATAAGAAATTTTAAGATCTACTTATATTCTTTGTAACTTTCAAGTATAAAGTATGACAGTATTCACTATAGATACTGTTCCTTCTCTCATTGCCCAAATTTAATCCAGCAGGAAATGATGTCAGTTCTGTGTCTAGAAGAGACTCTAAATTGAGTTACTTCCTGTTACCTCCATAACTACAGCTTAGTCCCAGACACCATCATTTTTCATGGAACATCTTAGTAGTTTCTTAATTGGTCTTACTACTGCCTATTGTCTACCCAATAGTACTACTTTTCTTCTCTCCTACTATGCTTGGCCTATTTATTTTTATTTTCTCCTTACGGTCTTCCTTTTTCCTGATAGTTGCTCTTTTATATGCATGTTTGGTTATGTTTTTTACATTTAGGCCCCTGCCAAAATGTTAGCCAATATCTAAGAGAAACCTTCCCTCACTATCCTGACTAAACAATTCTCAACCTGCTCTGCTTTATCTATTACCTTTGATTCAAGCCTTTTGAACTTCTTAGTTTTCTTTCTAATACTGTCATTATCTATAGTCATTTTTGCTATTTTATATTATTATTATTCTTTATTTAGAACAGTAGCATCATTGAGCTTACAGTAGGCTCATGAGAATATATTTGTATATTAAAGATTTAGAAAGGAATCATAAAGTCACAGGGTTCCGAAGTCAAGGCAGTATATTAAGACTTAAAGGAGAACTTGTTGCCAAGTCAGAAATCATGGAGATTGAAAAAAAATATTAAGTTTTTAAAGAAAAATAAGCTAAAGATTTATAATAAATTGACATAAAAAGTTAGTTAAGGATTAATCTAATCTGTTTGATTCATATATTTTAGATTTTAGTTTTACTATTTGTTCAAGTTTCCAAGGCACTCAGACTATTTGAGTTCAGATTTGGGTAAATATTTTGAGATATGGCTAAAGTTCTTGAAGACTGAATGTGCAAATACAAACCAAAAATGACAACTTCTGTCATAACCTCTTTATTAGTAAGGCATTTATATCAGCTCAAGCTCTTATGATATGAACAGATGTAAGCCAAGTTAAAAGGGAAGTTAATGGAAATCAGTGAACACTGCACAGAGAAGAGAAAGTGAAGTCATACTTTCATAGGTTGACATTCTCAAAGACTAGGTTCAGTTAGGGTGTTTTTCCAGTCCAGTGTTTTCCAATGAATATTGAATCTTAAGGGGAATGAGCTAGTAAGATGGCACAATTTTGTAAAATAAAGGAGTTTTACATTTAAGAAAATTCATCTAAAATGATTCTGGGGAGGAAAATGAAATGGCTTTAGTAAACTGGCCTCAGAAATTTCAAAGACACACAGCTATTAGTCCATTAGAGTTTCAAAACTGAGGTGCAAAGGACATAAAAAACACCTTGGGTATCTAAGAAGCATATAGGCATATAAGATCAAGTAATGACCTATCTTCCTGAAGTCATACAAATAGTTTTAGAAACTTAGAGGCATGGTATCAAAGAGATATAAAGATTTTCCTAGAATTTGGTTTTTGTTGGGGCAAGGTCTATGACAAGTCATCTTATTGAAACCTTTTTGGTTTTGGCTGAAACACAAATACACTAAATTAATGGACAGGTTGGAAGGAATTTTGCAGCCCATACTCAGTCTCCTAAGTTTCTGCTTTCTTTCATTTCTTTCTTTTTTTCTTTTTTAAACACCCTTGTTTATTTATTTATTTTTACAATACCAGATATCTCTCCTAAGGTGTGAACATCTTAATTTCCCCATCACCAAAGTACCTCCAAACCTCCACCACATTCTGATGCACTCTACCCCTCATTTCTTTTTCTCTGCTAACCCCCTGCTCCTTCCCCATTCTTTCCTTAATGTCATTAGCTCTTTGAAGGTTTTAAAATCATTAATTACCTCACTGCTGCTACTATTCATTCATGTGGAGAAATCAAGGACATTTTCAGTTTCCATAGTCATATACACTCTTTTGTTCTAAGTGTGATTTTCTTAGAAAAGCTATCTTTTCTTAAAAATGATAGCTAAGGGGATACTACATACACCTATAGAGAAAATGTTTTTACTTATGAGTAATGAGTCTGAATTTAACATTGGTAACTTACTGCAAATACTACAGCCCTATTTCAATCTATATAACCCAGGATAGAAAGTTTATATTCTCAAAAATAGAAACATTCCCTATTGTTTTAATATATATTTCATGCAACTACCATGAAGAGATCACTAAATATATGACAAGAGAGGCATAATACAGGAGTATTAGCATCTATACTGAAATCTTCAATACTAGTTCAGTAATAAACATCAATCTTAGTTCAGCATTAAAAATCCTGTAAGAGCCAGGTGTGGTGGCATGCACCTATAATCCCAGCTACCTGGGAGGCTGAGACTAGGGATCACTTGAGTCCATGGGTGCAGGACTACCCTGGGCAACACAGTGAAACTAGTCTCAAAAAAAATCTGTAAGAAATAAGTTGAAAATCATAACTTTTCTGAAGGTTTGCAAGCCTTGCACATTAAGGGTAACAACATTTAACAGAGACATTGGTTCTGTTTACTCTTGCCTGTATGATTTGAAATTGAATGTTAAACATAGCTATGAGGATGACAGTTCATGGGTGAAATGGTGGTGGGAGAACCTTACATACAATGATGTAAAAAAAATGCAATCAATAATAAATAAATAAATACATAAATAAATAAGTAAGTAAATAAATAAATAAATTGTCCCCTCCCCCAATAAAACCCACAAGAAATAAAAAACAAAAATATAGCTGAGACTAGATTAAAATGGAGTTTGGTTGTTTTGATAGCATATGTATAAATATGAGGTAACTTGCTTTATAAATAACACTACGTCAGAATGACACTGTGACAATGTTATGATCTAAAGCAGAAAAGTTGTCTCTAGTTCTTAGGATAGAGTTGAATTATTTACTCATAAGTGATAGTACTAGGGGTAAAATATGTAATCTCACATTTTGTCACCTTTAGTCTTATTCTTAAAATGTCATATACAATTCAGAAATATAGGTTTGTACTGGTATAATTATTTTTTATTCAATATTATTTTCTTAATTACAATCAATTTTCTCAAATCAGTACTGGAGGAAAAAATATGATTTTTGCTTGCCAATGAAAAATCTAGGATTTTGTTTTTCAGTATAAAATGTCAATGTACCTTGAAGCAGGGAATGAAATCTGCTGAAGAAATGACTCCTTAATCACGAAGGTTCAGTCTGGGCCCAACTTAAAGCTTAAAGCTATACAAAAGTAAAAAAAGAATAAAATAGCAAAGGTAGCATATTTACATATCATTTTATCCACGAGTCAGACTAAATCATGATCAGCTGTCCTATTTAAATAGGACAATGGTTTCTTGCAAACTGGAAAATTACTCAGGGAAGGATAAACAGAATGAAGTTTTCCTCCCATCTGACCCTCTGACAGTTTTCATGTTTATTCTTCTTTATACTTCCACAGTCTTACACATTTATCCTTCCCACAAGAGTTATTCTGATATGCATTAGACATTAATATGCACATTTGAATGAGGAATCAGGTTTCCAGTTATAATAAAAACCACTTATAAAGAATTTCTTCCCGTTTTCAAACCTTTAAAACAGCCACAACAGATTAAATTATTTTTTAAGGAAGGTAAGTTGTGCCTTATTACTTCTTTTTAAATGTTCAAAATTTACTTTATTAGTTATTTTATAGGATGTCCTTAATGAATACATTTATATCAGACCAAGGGGAATGAAAACTGTCACTGAGAAGGCTCTCTAATGAGCCATATAGAACTGAAATAACTACATATGCATTCCATAAATGGACCATTAATTGGAAAAAGAACCAAAGTGTGAAGTTTTAATCCTATAGGATGGAAATTAAAATGGCGATATATTTCAAGGCATTAGAACTTTTGTTTCACTTGTGTGGAAGAAAAGATGAATGTGAAACATAATTCATTTTTCTTTCCATCTAAGGTTAAAGTTATGGCCACTATTTTACACTGTGGTCACTCTGAGAAAAACTTTGAAAAAAATTTTTTTGAGAATTTTGTCTATTTGGCAAACACTCTTGTCTCAGCTAGTACTTTTTCTTTTTTCTTTCTTTTTTTTAATTTATTATGTTATATCACACTGGAAACCTCTCTGGGGTTGCCAGTGAGAAATGCAAGATCTTTATATTGATGAATCTCCTAGTGCAAATCTGATTAAGACAAAGTCTTGAGTGGATGAATAGTTATCTCCAGTGGTGAATACATGTGTAAATGAAAAGGGAAATGATTAATATTTACAATTGGAACACAGACATAAGCTTGATCTGTCTTGGACATACTGTGATATAGAGTTGTTTAAAGTGAGGATCCCCTGGGCTTCATTAAGTATCATATATACATAAGAGGTATAGTGTAAGGAGTTGATTCATGTGATTATGATTATGGAGGCTGACAAATCCAACAATCTTAGATATTTTGCCCTGATTCCTGTCCAACATTGGAATATAGATCTAGGACTAACTGATAAGGCAGTGATGAAGCAGGCAGGAGAATTTATTTCTTACTCAGGCTGGTCTGTTATACATAGGCCACTGACTAACTACATGAGGCCCATTCACTTTATGAGAAGTATTCTGTTTACTTCGCCTGCCAATTTTAATGTTAGTCTCATTCAAAAAGACTCTCACAGAAACACCCCAAATAATGTGTGACCAAATATCAGGACACCTGTGGTCCAATCAAGTTAACACATAAAATTAATCTTTCAGAGTTGCAAATAATTTGCTATGTTATGTTGATCCTCTGTCCACACAGTTGACAGGTTTTTTTCACATCTGCTGAAATAAACGTGGTCTCCCCTTATTTTAAGCTTACTCCTAGCACAGATCAGAATTATAATGGCTCCAACAGAATCATGCTCATTTTTCTCTCTCTTTCTTAAAATTAATTTTTGCATATTATCAAAAGACAGCAATTTTTAAGCTATACTGATGGAGGGAGGTGATGTAGCATTTATGATGGAGATGGAGTCATGCACCATTTTTGCTTCAACTATAGTAGCTTTTTATTTTATTATTTTGGTCTCATTTCCAACTATCTTTTTATATGAGGACAGATTATTTGTTGGAGTTTTTGAAATGTTTGAAAATCACTACATTTTTTTAATAAGTATATGATTTTGCTTTAGACTCTCTGAGAACATGCTGAAAGTATATGTAAAACTGTTTCTTTGTATAGATATATTTTTCTCATTTATTTCAAAAGTTCTGTAACTCAGCAAATTAATCACCATTAGTCAAAAGTTATACACATTGTTTTTTATTTTCAAGGGTGAAATGATTTGGAAATTACATTCAAGGACTTTGATACTATTGATATGTAATAAATCATTCCTATGTTTCTATTGGATCACTAACAAAATGATAGTAAAATGATGCCAATATTCACTAGCCATGGAAAACAAGAGAAAAAAAAAAAAACACAAGCTATTTCAACCCATGTTTAGCCATAGCTTCTTGGTGGGGCGGCACATTTAATCTATAAGGGACTAAAGATGCAAGGAGTTCTCTGTTCATATGTAACAAAGTTCTCAGAAACATGGCTAAATAGAAAAAAAAATCATTAAATAAGATTAAGTTTAAAAAAAAATATTAGTTTCTTTTAATGTTGTATTGCAAACATTCCCAACACTTACTGGCTAAAAATAATGTCTTTTATAGCAGTAACTGAGAGTTAAAGGTTGCCAGAGCATAGTATCTTTGGCACATGTGGAATATTTGCACAATTCTTAGTAAGAATTCTCTAGCCAAATGAAGCAGATATAGCTGAGACTAGATTAAAATGGAGTTTGGTTGGTTTGATAGCATATGTATAAATATGAGGTAACTTGCTTTATAAATACTTTTTCTTTAGCTACTTGAGTTTTCTGTTTTCTCAGTGGTTGATAGGTTTAGCATTTCACAGAAAAAGAAGAAAACATAGCATTATCTGTCTAATATGTACATTTCAACCCCCCATCTTTTGCTTTTTATTTTCTCCTTCCTTCTATTTCTCCATTCATTTGTTCTTTCTTTATTTTTTCTTTCCATTCTTCTTCCTTTTTTCTCTTTTCAGGTACTGTTATAGCTAAGTGCAATATTTGATGTTGACCAGAGGTGATCAGATTTTCTTTCTCACGGCCAGAGAGTTCAGACTATTTGGAAAGAAGATTAGTACATAAAGTTAAATAATTATTACATAATTTTGTATTTTCAGAAACCTTATGAAGTAATATTTGGCAAGGGTTAGTTTTCTTAAGGATTTGGTGAGATACAGTATGGTGAGAAGAAATATGGTAAGAATCTTAAAGTCTTGACTGAGTTTCAAGAGAAGTCAGACAACTCACTTCATTATAAAACAACTCTATCACTATAGAGTAAAAGCTCTTGGTTTAGCACCAGTTTGCAAACTTCATCTTGTCAAGTTAGATCTTTCCTTTTTATCCAATATCCATAATTCATATGTTGAAACCTAATCTTCATATGTTGAAAGTTAATCATATGTTGAAACCTAATCATACATTGAAACCTAATTCATATGTTATAATATGTTGAAACCTAATATTCAGTGGGTGGCATTAGTAGATAATTAAGTTATAAGAATCAAAACCTCATGAATGGTATTAGTTCTCTTGTCAAAGAGATCCCAGAGACATCCCTTGCTCTCTCCTGTCCTCCCCCATGTGAGGTGATATAGCAGTACAGCTCTCTATGAGGAAAATATTCTCACCGGACACTAAATCTGCTGGTGCCCTGATCTTGAATTTGTCACCCTGCAGATGGTGAGAAATAAATTTTTGTGACTTATAATTCACCAAATCTGTGGTATTTGTTTTAGCACCTCACAAAAACTAAGGCATAGTCCCTGAGAGTGCTTTTCAGTACACTTTTTCTAGGAATAAGTTTTTCTTTTCCTCATTCATTATTAGCTAGATATAGATCCATTTCCTGACCCTAGTTTCTACAAATTGTTGCTTGTTTCTCACTGTTATCAAGTGCCATCCTTCACAGAACATCTGGTTTTACTAAGATATGAGGAAAATATATTCTCTTTTCCTCTGCTTCTCATCCTTCATCTCTTAACTTTTTGTTTTTTCATTTCTAAATATTCAGGTTTGAATGTGATAATTTAGGAATTGGAGCAAAAAGGAAAAACAAGATTTTAATTTGTGGTTGTGAATTTTCCCCCAGAAATTAAATAAAAAGAAGCAAGTGAAGGCCATGCCACTGTTCAAAGTTCAGATGCATGCATTCATGAATTAAAGATAACATAGTATTGCTAGACAGATTTCAGATAGAAGAATGTTCTGATATATTAAACTTGTCTTTCTAAGTAAGATAAAGTAGTTGAATTAATAGACAATCCCAGCTACTTCTTCCAGGGTCTCAGAAGGAAATAATTCTGCTATAAGAACCTTGGAAGAGAGAGAACTATAAAAACAAGGTTCCACTTTGATGGACAGACTTTGGGAGAGGGATTGTATAATTTTGTACACTGAGGCTAGTTCACATTGGTGTTAATGGCTCCCTTGCTTTCTGTCAAGGTTATGTCCTGTAATTCATCACCTTTCCACTGACTATGTCCCCTGGAACTGAAAGTGTTGGTAGCTGAACTATGACTTAGTAGGAATGATCTTTGCTTTATGTGCATTTTGTATTATGTTCATCCCAATATATCTTGGGGCCAGAAGTAGAAAAGTTGAAAAGGGGCAGACCTAGTGTTATTTCTATGAACTATAACTTTTGCTGGTGAGGGGTAAAATAGAGAATTAACCTTTTCAGGTGGGTGATAGAGAATTTAAATAGGATACATATGAATGTTTAGTTTGCATGTTTAGAAAATTATTGATAGCTTAAGTTCTTATGGTTCCCTTTTGGATTTTTAAGTCTTTTTTTTCCTATTCATCTAGGCACCTATGAACTTGGGAAGAAATTCAGGTTCTGAAACTCAATGTGAAGGTGAGTGTGGATGTTTCTTTTTACCTCATCATATTTTTCTTTGCAAACCAAGTTAATGTTTGATAAATTGTTTAAAATTTCTACCTTTTTAAGCATGGACTTATCTTGTTGGGCTAGATCACTGAATTTTATTTGCTAGGGAGAAAAGGAAGAAGAAATGTAAAAAGTTTCCTTTTCTGGTTTTAAAAGATAATAGGAAGGAGAAAGATAAAATATGAAGTAATAAACATGTGAAGTATTGAAACACAGAATTTCTGTTCTTCAAAACTCAGTTTTGAGGGGTAGGAGGGGTAGTAAGTCAGACAAATAAAGGTTAATGAGGTACAGAGGGAATGGCTCTTCTCTGTGCCCCTATGTGTGACTCTGTAAAGAAACTGGATTTGTACTCTGGAGACTGACCGAGATCTGGTCACTGAAAGGTGTCTGTGGAGAACTTGACAGGCCCACATCAAAAGAATGGGCAACAACAAGTGCTGGTGAGAATGTGGAGAGAAAGGAACACTCATACACTGCTGGTGGGAATGTAAACTGGTCCAACCTCTATGGAAAATTATGTGGAGGACCCTCAAACTAATGAAAATGGAACTACCATTTGACCCAGCAATTGCTCTCTTGGGAATCTACCCAAAAGAGACCTCAATGTGGGTACAAAGGGACACCTGTGCTTGGATGTTTACTGCGGCACTATTTATAATTCAAGGACATGGAAACAACCCAAATATCCTAAAACAGATGAATGGATGAAAAAGATGTGGTATATATACACAATGAAATATTACTCATCAATTAAGAATGACAAGTTTGATGATTTTATGATAACATGGATATACTTAGAAGAAATTATATTAACAGAAACAAGTCAAAAAGAAAAAGACAGAAACCAAATGGTTTCACTAATATGTGGGATATAGGGAAAAAATATATGTGGGATATAGGGAAAAAATATGTGGGATATAGGGATATATAGGGATATAGGGAAAAAATATGTGGGATATAGGGAAAAAAATAGCAAAGGACATGAGGAAAAGTCAAAACAAGCTAACCACCAAATGAAACACACAACTTTGGGTAGTGGGGGAAGGGAGGAACTGATGGGGGGGGGTGAATCCCTGGGATTACAATGATGTGAAATTTATATATAAATAAATTTTTAAAAAAAGAAAGCACTGAGTGAGTATTGTGCTCTTAGTGGTGACTTTAAAGTACACTACTCTTGCCAGGAAATAGTATGGTCAAATGAGAATAATTTTTAGTATCAGCAGGCAATCCAATGAAACCTTCGAGGCCTAAACCCTAAGTGGAAACATGAATCCATCCAAAAAAGACTGAATCAAAAAGTTTCCTAGCGACCAACTTCTCTACTGGAGTCTAGGGGAATCTGGCAACAGTTTGGTTAGGATTCTATTCACAAGAATCCTAAATGATTACTCTGAGACTGAGGATTTTTATCTATCTAAGACACTGAACATGTCCCAAAGGATATGTTCTGTGTTATTTATTTACTTTTACAACAGACTAAATTTTAGATTAGATAGAATACTTAGTGACATAAGCAGTGGGGGGACACAGAAGGAAGAATATATTAGAGACAAAATAACAAACGATTTATGTTTTTATTATGCAGCAAATATTTTTTACTTAGTTTACAGTATAAATAAAAATTGATATCTTTTTTAAAGATGTAAATATTTGAAGTTAGCCCACACATGTCATTCTGTAAATAGCCCTTTTTTCTTTCAACTTAAAAATAATGAACTCCAATTAAAACTGAAGTAGTTCAAGAAATTGAAATTGTCTTTGTTTTTCTATCTTTTCCTTATACCTCAAAATCTTACCCCATCCCCTTCACCCATGCATCTTCTCCTTCCAAGATTTTTAGTGTTAAATTACTAGAAAGCAGGGTTTTTAAGATTAACAAAGCTTGTTCTGATGAAATTCTATGCAAAGAATGTCACCTATTGTGAATCTACTATATATATATATATATAAATGTATGTATGTAAACACACACACAGAAAGCACTGGGTGAGTTTTGTGCTCTTAGTAGTGGCTATAAAGTGAACTACCTATGCCAGGAGACAGTATGGTCAAAGTGAGAACAATCTTTAGTATCAGTATTTAGTATTTATATACATGAATATATATATGTGAATACCTGCATCCATGTATCAAAATTGCTATACGTATACAAATTATACATATATAATTATACATATATAAATTATACATATATATATAACTATACATAGTTATATATATATATAATATATTTTTACATGAATGCAGGTATTCACACCTATAATTCTGTATCTGGATTTGGAATTTATATGCTAAAATGTGGTACGAAATTTTACTGCCTAGTTTTGTCTCTCAGTGTAAAGATTTTTGGTGTTAAAGTGTGATCCTATACATCTGAATCATATTTGGTGTTGTAAGCCAATCTTACCTCAATACAGTAAAAAAAAGAAACACAATTGTAGAAGCTAGAATTAAAGGACATATGAGAGGCTTGTCCACCGGAACACCTGTATCTAGAATTTTACTTTTCTTTTTCAGTGTCAAATTCTGCTTTTCTTGTTCATTGAGATGACAGATTTTTATTTTGTTGTTCTGAGGAATGAGTGAGCTTCATGGAATCTGTGAATCCACTGAAGTTGTGAATATGTTTTATACAGAAATTTTTTTCAAATAAAGATCTATGTTTTTCATGAGATATTCAAATAAAAATGAGACTGGATAAATCAAAACATTCTTGTTCTAACAACCATAAGGACAAGTAAAATTTAAAACTAGCAAACTGTCAGCAGAACTGAAGCATAGAGTAAGGGATGGGGAAGGGGTTAAATCTGAAGAGGAATGGGTACAAGAGATTGAAAGTGATGGTTCACAGGTGACAAGGTGGTGGGAGAATCTCAGGGTATACAATGACTTGCATCAATTTCAATAAATAAAAATGAATTTAAAACTTTCTTGTTCTATTTTATATGTTAATTTTATTTTGTCTCATCAACTCTTCATTTTTCCTTTTTACTTGCACACAGCAAAAAACTGTGGTTTTGAATTTGGATTTGGATAGACTGAGAAAACATGTATTTGAAAAAATGAATGTCTTTTGTTAAATACTTAATTGATTATTTAACTATTGGTGACTAAGTTTAAGGAAATGATGGGGAAGTAAAATGAGACAAACAAAAACAACAAAATGCCATTTGGATTCATTTTGATTTTGAGAAGAGATATGATAGGTGAAAAAATATTTAAGCACATTGTTTTGAAATGGAAATGCATTTTCCTAAATAACAAAATATTCAATTTTTTAAAAACCACTTCAATCATCCTTACAGAAGAAAATGTATATATCCTAAAATCTTATGTACAGGGTTAATAATGAACCTCTTACAAAGTTTTATTTTAGGTAACTTTTGTCTGAGTACACATTTTAAAATGAAAGGGATCATAAAATAATTTCTATTTTGTAATCTTTTTGTTTTCTAACTGGATAGCATATCATGATCACTTTTCCTTAAAAGATGTAAACCATGTTTCCCAAAACTACATGCATTTCACTTTTCATTCATATACCTCAATTAAATTCACTCATAGTACATATTGAAATGTACTTCCCCCCAATTATTCATTGTTACAAATATTTCCATGTGTAACTTCATATATTTTTATAATCCTTATTTTAAAGTTTAAAATTTGTTAGGGTATGTATTTGTGTTAGACATACAAAAATATATAGAGGAAGTTTTGGTGGATGCATATACCTATCACCAAGGTAAATAGTTAAGACAATGACAATACTTGAATCTCCTATGATATTGACATCCTTGCACTGTTGTCTATTTGACTATTAAGATAAATTTTTAGAGACCAGGTTTCCAGATCAGAAGCAAGTGCAATCATTGTCTTAACTACATTTTATTTATACATATTTATTCAATAAATATACTTTTTGAGTGTTGGGGCTTATGAGTAGGCTAAAAACATGCTTCCTGTTCTCTAAGAGAATATAAGCTTGAGCAAAATAGCATTACCAGAAAAGTAAAGCAATAACAATGATGAAATGTAACAGGAGCACAGGAAAGTTGACCATAATTGGACAGTCTTAAATGAGCTAAAAGAGGAAGTGATTAGATTATGAATTAGGGGATGTCGGGAGGTGAACATGGAAAATTTTGAGTGGAGAACAACATTTGCAAAAGCCAGGAAGGAAAAAGTTGGTCTCACTGGGATATGGAGGCTAGCCTAGCACAATTCGAGCATGAGGCAAGAAAAAGGCCCAGGTTGAGTGTTATAAACAGAGACAATAGTAGTATTGCTGGCAGCATGAGTTAAAAATTGTTTTATTAATCAATAAATATGCTATTTGAAGACAGAAAAGAGGAAGTTATAGAGGGATTGATAGAACATTGGAAAACCATTCAATTATCTGAATTTAGTATGTTTGCCTCTCTATATCTGTCATTTTTAAAAAAATCTTAAATATATCCTTTTAAGGCCGGGCACGGTGGCTTGTGCCTGTATGCTTCAGCCTATGAAGTGGCCGGGGCTAGGGATCTCGGTTCGAGTCCTGCCTGGGGACCGTAGTGAGCCCTAGTTCCAAAAAAAATACAGCTGGGCGTGGTGGTGCGCACCTGTAATCTCAGTTACCTGGGAAGTTGAGGCTGGGGATTGCTTCTTGAGTCTGCTACCCAGAGTAACGAGAGCCTGCGGTTCCACAGGCAAAAATAACGAGACCTAGTCCAAAAAAAAATTATCCTTTTAAAAGTCACTGTAATAAAAATTTCTCTAATTCATATTTAGGATATGTTCACAAAGAAAAGTCTGTACTACTCCCCTTGTGTCCCATTTCTTCTAGCTGTGTGAATGAGGAAGCAATACGGAGCTCTCAACTTCTTCCCAGCTTCTTCCCACCTGGGCACTCTCTGTGTTTGTATCATTTGTGGAAAGAAGAGAGGGTAGTGATGATTCCAACTAGTGAAATTATTAGGCCACTTTCTACTAAACGTAGCATCATAGGTCATCCCAAAAGAGTAAAATGGCATGCAATAGCAAGTTATTCATATAATATGAGATTCACTGTCTGGTGTTACTAAAGGATTATACTTCCTGTAGCAAATTCTATATACAATTTATAACATTTCAGGTTAATGCTATTGACCACCAGGGAAGGCAGTAAAAATTGAGGGTGTGTGTCAAATAATCTTCCATAATAGTAGACGTGTGCTCTCTTCATTTGACCTTTGATTGAGTAGGCATTATGGGCTGCAGTATACTGGAACGGTGTGAAACACTTCGGACCTTCTGAATCTTTCCATCTGCTTGAAGCTTAATGACTCACATCTCTCTTGGCAACTGTGCTTTGGACTTACAGCAGTAATGTTGGTTCATGTGGATAATGGAAACAGTGTTCTGCCTCTGTGGTAGTAAATGGTCTTAAATGAACTTTGTTCAAAGAACTTTCCCTTATAGAACCATTCACACTGTTTTTGACCTTGTGCAGAACTCATTCTATGCTGCAAAAATGGCCATTGCCAGTTAGAGAGATAAAATTACATAACTATCATACATGACTGGCATAACCTGAGCCATGGAAGTTGAAGAAAAAGGATTTTAAAAAATTGCTTTCTCTCCTTGCTGTATAGAGTTATTGTTCCCTCTATGTTTATGCTTAAACTAGCTTCTTTGAAATGTATGTTACCCAAGTAATTGGCTTTCTAATTTCCTTTGGGAATTACTAAACTGCCTAATAGACTAAATGTTTAGTGTTGTTTTGTATATTTTGACTTTTAGGTATTTAGAATTCTAAGGTCGGGTTTCAGTTGCTCTAATTTACTCTGAAAATAAAACTATTGTAACTTTTAATGTTAACAAATATTTAAGAAATGGGGTATTAAAGAGCATACGTTTTACTTTCATTAATTTTATTTTTATTTTATTTCATTAATTTGTTACATGTATGCAGATTTATATTTAACAAAATCTATGACAGTGTGATGCACCTAAAATATTACAGAAAAAAGTAATTTGAATGTATAGGAAATTTCACTTTGTATAAACATTAGATGAAATTAAGCAAACCATCAACTCATTGAAAATGACACAATTAGAGTATATAAGTTACTAATAGGCTCATTTAAAGATGTAGGAGTATTACTTGTATAATATTCTTATATTTTAGGAATTAATACTGATTACCTTCTTTTTGAAAAAAATATTTAAATTTCAGATCTTTTCTTTCAAGATCTATTAAAAATTGACATCAATTATAACAATTATTTCAATTATTGATTATTTCTCATAGCAGAATACTATGTAGCATTTACATGTATTCTTTCATTTCACAGGTACATGCTGAATATTTTCTATTGTGACTTACCAGAAGTCTTTCAATATAGTAAGAAACCAAATCTCTTTCACTTATATTAGGAAGGCCAATCTGTATGTAATCAGTTGGAATGATTGATGGGAAAATGAACTTAAAACTGGACCTAGGGAGACTAATTTGGAGATAACCCAGTAATCAGAGTGGAGTATAAAAAATATAGACAGAATTTGTGGCAATGGGAACAAATATGAAGGAACGCATTTTTTAAAGTAATAAATTAATGTGTAGGTGAAATAGCAAAAGGAAAAAAAATAAGGACTCAAAAGGTTTTATCTTGTGCTATTTAATGAATAATTGAAAAAATTCTAGAACAAAATTCATAAGACTTTGATTCTAAGAATATACAATTTAGATTTTTGGTTGAGAGTATTGGTTGGTACTTTGGGCTCTTCAGAGGGGTGAGCAATTATGTAATGGCTAGGAGATTATCCAGTTGATGGAGACAGGCATACAGAAGAACAGTTGAAATTTTCATTCTATGTTTGCTTGTTGAGATTGATATAAGCAAGTGGATTTTGAAAAAGACGATATTGAAGACCTACTACATTATAATTTATTTAATATAAGTATTGAGAACTTAGTGAAGTGATTAAGCTACAGTGATTAAGCTATTAAGATATAGCTTATATACATAAGCTTTATGTATACATAAATGTATATATATACAGATAATCACATTATTTTGGTATCAGTGATAAACAGTTCACCCTTGTTTTCTGTGCTTTATTTTTGCATCAGTCTGTATCCCTGGACAAGTATGATACAACTGCAACTATGAGGTGAATGTTTATCCAATCTGGGATGCAAAGTTTATAGTCATCCTTAAGTACATATTGATTATTTCCTCTCTTTGAGCTCCTTGAGTTTACCTAATGAAAATGGATCTAACAAGAGAAGAAAATATGCAGCTCTGCAGTGCCTGTTTTCCTTTTCTTGAGAATGGGTTAAATGGAATTTTCTTCATAGAAACAAATTCATACAGAATTTCCAGAGACTTGGAGCAAAAGTGATAGGGAAGTCAGTGTTTTTATGTTACTTTCTCCACATAAGTGGGAGGGGATATAGTTAGAGTTATTATCTAAGGAGACGTCCTTAGATAATAAACAAGTGTCCTTAGATAATAAGCAAAAAGAAAACGAATTTTAATTCTACATCTGCAATGAACTGAGTTCTTGTAACAGCTTGGATGAGCAAGGAAACAGATTCTTCCCTAGAATTCCAGGAAGAATCTTAGTCCTATCAATATTTTGATTTTTGGCCTTGTGAGATTCGAAATAGAAAGTAATTGAGTTGGCTGGGTTTCTGAGTGGAAATTGTAACATAATACATTTGTGTTGTTTGAAGTGATTATGTTTCTTCTAATTTATGACAGCAACAAAAAAGTAATATAGGTTGTTTCTTGTTTCTAATTTGAGACAGTTATGAAACAATAATATAGGTGATTTTGTTTTAAGATAAATTTTTATTTATCTTGGGTAAACACCTAGGAGTGTGTAAGAAAAAATGGGTTAAAACCAGGCTTATTTTCACCTTACACACTGGATAACCTATAACTTGGAGTAAACAGTAGATAAGCCTTGCAAGAATGTGTCTGTTGTGTGGTTAGGGCACTTAGCAGTGTAAAGAGGAGAACAGTTACTGTTTGACCTCTCTCAGAATCAGAAGTCTCTCCTTCTGCCTACTAGCCTGTATCTATTGTGTCCCCAGTTCCAGAATAAAGGCATGTTGAATATAAAATAAAGGGCCCAAGAATCTTCTTCCGTTTGCCTGAATCAACATGAATCTGCAAGGTCTGGCATGGTGGCCAGGCCAGGTGAATTCTCCTTTTTAATAGTTGTGCTCTATAATGTCACCTTCCATACTGAAAAACAAGCTATGAGACATTACTTCCAGGGAAAATACTGGGTTAATTTCTGTGAGCTTCTGATGATGGTGTTTTTTTGTAAAGTGATTAATATATTAATATATGCATCATATGTTCCAAGTTACCATATTTGATTCATGGACATTTTGGACATTTTGGACATTTGAACTCAGATCAGCTTTAATTCATGGCTGAATGGAACATCTAATATGTGTTATTTTCTCAATAAAGCGCATCACATTCTTGTTTCTAGAAACACTAGACTACTTCAGTGCTACATTTTAAGAGGTAATTTTAAACATCAATCAATTAAAAAGTGCAAAAATGACCATCTCACCACAAACTAAACTTTAATAAGTATGCATAAATTAAAATAAGAAGCCAGAGCATCATCTTGTTCAGTCTCAGCTGAGAATGTGTATGTTGGGTATCTCAGATTCTTCACTTCTTTGCACATGTCAGAAACAGCAAACGTCATGCAAGTACTACTTGGGGGTTACAACTTCAGCAAGCAGGCAAGTTTACAAATATGGAATCTGTAAATATTCTCATTAGCAATACATGAGAGTTCAAATTTCCCATTCTTTCATAGAAATTAATATTGCTAAATTTTCTTATTTTGGTCTATGAAATTAAACTTTATTTCCGTATGCTGTTGATTTCTCCCCTCAGATGCAGTCCCCACCAACACATCGTCCATGAACTATCATCATTGTTCCTTGTGCTTGTTCCTCCCCTTCTCCTGTTGTATACCTCAGATCCATAGTTTGTGACTTAATATTTCTAATGGACATGTAGTGTATCTCATTGTAATTGTAATTCATATTTTCTTAATAAGTAATGATGCTGAGACTCTATCTACTTATTTACTATCCCTATAGCTTCTTTGGTAAGATATTTCTGTTCAAATATTTTGCACATTTATTAGTACTTGGATTGTTTGGTTTAATTATTGTGAGGTTTAAGGACTGTTTCTATATTTTGGATGTAAGTCCTTTGTCAGATATGTGATTTACTCTCAGTGTGTGGCTTGTCTCTTCTTTCTCTTAAAAGATCTTTGACAGAGAAAATGTTCTAAATTTGATGAGTTCTAATTTGTAGTTTCTTTTTCTTTTTTTTGATCATGCTTTTGGTGTTAACTCTAAAATCTCTATATAAAAATGCAAGCAAATTTTCCTTTATGTCTTTTTCTGGAAACTTTATAATTTAACATTTTATATATAGGTCTATAATCTATTTTGATTTTAGTAAAGGCTTTGAGATATAAGTTGAAATGTAGATAGATATTTTTCCAAAACCATTTGTTGAAAGACTATCTTTTTTCATTGAATTGGTTTCATCTTTTTAAAATATGAATTAATCATATATGTTCAGATCTACTTTTGATCTTATTCAATTCCATTGTTCTATGTGTTGGTCATTCCCCAGTACCACACCATTTAATTAGTGTACCTTTATATTATGCCTCAAAAGAAAATATTATGGTTTGTAAACTTCATTCATTTTTTAAAAAATATTATACCAATTCTAATTACTTTGCCATTCATATAAATTTTAGAATTGCCTTTTTTTTTTTTTTGGAGACTAGGTCTTGCTATTTTTGCCTGTGGAACCACAGGCCCATGTTGCACCTGGGGACTTAAGCAATCCCCAGCCTCAGCTTCCCAGGTAGCTGGGATTACAGGTGTGCGCCACCACCCCCAGCTACTTGTTGGAACTAGGTCTCGCTATATGTTCCCTGCCAGACTCGAACTGCGCTCCCTGGGCCCGGCCGCGGCTTCCTAGGCTGCTGTTTACAGACATGCACCACCATGCCCAGCCCTAGAATTGCCTTTTGAGGCAAAAGGGTATCTACTGGACTTTTAGCTGAGATTGAATTAAATCCATATATCTATTGGGGTGAATATTTAAAATATAAAGTTTTTAAAGCAATATAGCTTAGAATTTTTAGGTTCCTTTGTTTTCTTTCATTAGTAGTTTGTGTTTTTAGTATACAGATCATGCATATATTTTAAGTTTTTATTTGTTTAGTACTATTATAAATCATTTCTTTTTAAAATCTAAATATTCAATTATCACTAGTATATAGAAAAATATCAAATTTTGTATTTTGGCTGTAATTCTGTGACTTTGAAAGCATAATTTTAGGAATAACCCTTTTCTTTTCTTTCTTTCTTTTTTTAGCTTCCATGCATTTCAAGTAGACAATCATGTAGTTTAGGGATAGTGATCTTTTTATTTATTTCCTTCTAATATGTCTACCTCTTCCTTTTCTTATCTACCTATTTCTTTTCCTTTCCTGTTGGCATGTTTTGAAATAAATGAATCATTTATTTCATCTTTAATAAGTGTTGGAGAAAATATTGAGTCTTTTACCAGTAAATAGGAGAATTTAAATTTTTTAAATTCCAATTATTATAAAGTTCTTATTTCTAATTTGCTGATAGATTTTTATTTTACTATAAATTGATGTGGAATTTTATAACTTTTTAAAATGTTGAAAAGATCTTGTGCTTTTTCTTTAATCAGTTTATATGATGAATTATTTTGGTCGAGTTTTGAATGTTTAACTACCTTGCATTTCTAAGACATGCTCACTTGTTTTTATAATACATATAGCATTAATTCTAGCAACTTTTAGATCATGCTGCTAAATTTGTTATATTGTGTTGATAACTTTTATGTCTGTTCAGTAGGGAATATTGGTTTGTAGTTATTTTTCCTTGTAATGTCTTTACTGCTGGTATTCATATAATGCTGACCTCACAAGTTGAGTTGGAAAATATTTCTCATCTTACTTTAAATGTGTGGCATTTACTATGTGTAATTGTTTCTTCTATAAATGCCTAAAATTCACCATTTATACCATCTGGCTTTGATTTGTTTATGTTAATATATCAGAAAAATGTTATTCATCTATTATTGAGACTCTATTATATATTTGAAATATTGTGATTTTCACATATTTTCTAAATATCTATATATATTTAATTCCATTCTGCAAGATTCAGCTTAGTTTGCCATGAAATATTGATGGGAGGAAATCAATTGATGGGCTGATGCACAGTAGGCACCACTTTATTAATATTGTTGATATTTCATTGAAAACACAGAAAATGTTTGGGAGAAAAGATAGGCAAAGATGAGGTAAACTTGTGACCTTAGATTAAATTGTGCCATTCCTTTGAGCACATATTTTCTTATCTAAAAAATGGATAGGATGTGATATAAAATGAATCACATCTGATAAAGTATTCTGAATTTATGCCTAATTTAGAAATGACTTGTTGGTGAGCTTTTCATAGAATATAAACACTCATGTGTAACTCATCAAGTTAAGAAAGTTATTGAGGGTTTAGGTTATATAGCTATGAGAGAGGTAACTAATTGTTTATCAAAATATGTATTATATATACTTCCTGAGTATGGACCAAGGCTTAATTTCTCATTTTCCCTGGAGATATTTGTGACTGTGTAACTGAATTATGACCAGCATAATGTCAAAGAAAGCATTCATGCTACTTCCAGTGCTGGTAGTGAAATAAGACCTCTTATTTCAAGTGCTTGTTCCATTCGCCTTCAGTCTCTCTAAGATAGAGACTATTGGTGGTGACTTGGAAAACTGCAGTGCTGTTATGGTTCTGAGTCCCTGAATTAAATGGCATGGATGAGAGTTGTTCTGTCAACACATTTGCCTGACAAGTAGGATGTGTAAAACAAATAATATGGTGTGTTGGAATACTGAAGGATACATTTATTAAAAATAAATAGTGTTGCCCTACTTTGTGGAAATAGGTAAGGTGAATGTTCTCTCCTGGTATTATTGTAACTTTCTTATTAAGAAAAATAAATATATAAATTTAAACAATCCCAGATGGATTGGAAGTATTTTTTCCAGAGGGGGCCAGATTATTATGAGCAGGACTTATAAATCAAAAGTGAATTGGAAAAATATTTTTTTAGAATTTGTTAATTAGGTAAAAGATTACCTAGTAATCTAGTAGGGAACTTGACTCATACAACATTGACAGACAGTTTGTGTGCAGTGTCAATTTAGGAATTGCTAAATGGCTACCAGAGAAGGTACTTAAGAGCAATAGGACTTATTTCCATAATTCTGCTTTAGTGTTGAAAAATATTTGTGCATATTTAAATCAAGTTCCAGCACTTTAAAAATAACAAAACAACAATTAAAGTCCAGAGGGATAATAGATTCATATGTTTTATGTATGATGGAAGATTGTTTAGGTTTCAAGGTTTATATTATCCTTCCAACAACATTATTAATCATCCTTCCTCATTTTCTTTCACTGCTGGGATTTGACAAGGATTTTCTCTCACCTTGAAAAACTGTACATAGTGGAGAGTTTCTTAGCTGTATTCCTGCTGTCTTAACATATCCTACTGAGAAAAGGTAAATTGCTTTTTATTCTGTATTCTGTTATATTTTTGAAAATAGTTTTCAAATCACAAATTTGATTCCTCTCTTGGTATCATAAACAAATTCATGTTTATGTTATTTTTCTTTAGCAAGCTTTAAGATTTTATCCTCAGTAACTGGAATAATTCAATAAGCAGCAGACCATGAGGCAGTAAATGGATACACTATTAATTTTTATTACTAAGGTTTCTTTTATGTACTATTTGATCTAAAGATGTTATTCATATTTTTATGGTGATACTGGCAGACTTGAAAATCTCTGGTTCTATAAGTCTAACTGATAAAGCCTGGATATTTTAAAGTTAGCAGCCCAAAGAATGGCAACAATTCAAATTTCCTGAATAGTTCATTAAATGAAAATTCTTGAGTGAGAAAGGGAAAGCAATGTTAGCAGATACACTGTTGTTCAGTTGGCATAACCAACATAATTGGGAAGGTTTAGCTATAATACTAATATCAATTCACTATATGAACTTTGTGAAATATTTGGTCTATTTTTCTTCTTTTCACCTTCAAAATGAGAAGTATAGGCTTGAATCACCTCAAGAATAGCTTCTGAAAATTACTCTGATTGTGAGGTTACACTAAATTGGAGCTGAAGCAGTTGACTATTAGAGCAAGATGCTCAAAATAAAAGGAAAACAAGGATGCACCAGGTGGGCTGGCATTCTGCAGGCCTTATCACCTGGACTATTTTGCTGCTAATTTTGAAGATGTAATGATACATTCAGTAGAACCTCTCATCCTAGACTCACACTAATTAAAGAAGTTATTAGTAATCCCTCAACTTTGAAAATAATGTATGACATAGGAGAAGTGATGGAGACACTTAAAAACCCTGGTGTAATAGCCATAATATAAACCCTTAAAGACTATACTGCATCACTGATGAATTTTTATATAGTGCTTATCATGCTGAAATTTCATAGAAATACAAATGCATAAAATTATTGCCTCCTAATAGTATAATCAGAGAAATAAGATCCATTCATAAAAGACATGTGGGATATATATGTAAAACATGATTTAAATTTATCCAGTACTGCATGCTAAATGACTGGTTTAAAGGTGAACCAGCTCTGGCAAGTTTTATGGGCATTTATTTTACTCTTTGAGAGTGGTTTATGGTTGAGAAATAGAACACAAAAGATTATTATATTTACATTCATCAGGCAGACAATAAATACCAAAAGCACTCAAAGAGAAAGACATGTTTCAAGGCTAGATAGACATGTTTTAAGTCTGAAAATTCTTTATGGTGGGCATAAGTTATGAGTTGGCTATCTCCCCAAATCTATGGAAAACTTAATAATAGATGTGAGAAACTTTCTTTTATTTATTTTTTTGATATTTTCAATAGTTTGTATGATTTAGGAAAATGGGTTCTCATCTCTTTACTTGTGTGTTGCTACTCCAACCTGATCATCCAAATTCCTATAGTTCTTTACCATAGACTATTGCTCCCCTTCCCATCGTTGTTCTAATTCCATTCTTACCCCCTCTAGTAGCCTCAGTCCTACAGTCATATTACTAAGAAGGGTTTATTTTGGTTTGGTTTTGCTAATTCCTTTGCTTTTATTAGTTTTTATTTTTTCCATATTCCACTCATTTCATTCATATTCCCAATCAGTCAGTAAGTATTTATCTTTCTTTTTTTCCCCAAAATCACCAGTTCCATCTATGCTAAAGTGAGTGGTAAACATCTCTTATGGAAAACAGACAAGACATTAAAAATAGTTCTGCCGTTGGGCACAGAAATTCCACTCCTAGGTATCTAAGTAAAGAATACAGAATCACTAATTTGACAGTATATATGTACTCCTGTTCATTACAGCACTATTTTTTCTTTTAAAAATAATGGGATGAATGTTCTTTACTTTTCCTTGTATTTGGGAACACTTACTCAATTCTTTATCTATAAATAAAGACTTATTCAATTCTTTATAAATAGACACAGTGTCACAATTTATATATTCTTTTGCAGTCTAAAACATTTTTGAATAACTCTCCTTATGATATACTGAAATAAAAAAAAAGATTTGATTTCAGAGGGGTTGTACTACAGATGTCTGGGATATCAGTTTATTATTTTTTTTGTTTTACATATAGTCTGTATTTCAGCATTAAATTGATGTCTTAACAAAAAGCAAATAAAAATGAGGTAAAGTCACAAAAATGATATAAGATCTTAAGGGAAAATGACACTTTTGATACATATGCAACAGGAATGTCTTTTTTTTTTGAAGAAGAAGAAGAACTAAGAGATAGAGGCGATTTTAATTTTTAAACCATGGAAAAGAAAAAAACTGAAGTCAGAAAAATAAAACATAAATGGTTTCTATAGATTTATTTAGTCTATTGTTGTACACCCAGAACTAGAATTCATACTATGTTTTTTCATTGAGAAAATGTATATTCATTATGCTATTTTCTTACATTTGTATATTTAAAATTTTTCATAAATGAAACAAGATCATGTTGGAGTTCATGAGGTTAAGCTGTCAGAGATAGTAAATTCCATAGAGTTAGAAATTTCAAAATTATCAAAGAATATTAAAACTTTGTTGATTTTATCATGTCATGTCATGTTCTTTGACATTTATCTTTTTTTTCTTTGTAGGTGTATGTTCTGTCATCTTATCAAAGGTACAGTGTCAAGAGATTTTCTAAAAAAGAAAAAAAGAAAAAGCCAGTAGATTATAGGAACTTGAACTAGTTTATGAAAAAGGAATAGAGAACGCATTAAAGCATTTCAAGGAAAACTAAGTTGGACATCAATTCATTATATAAAATAAGTACTTCTAGGTAGGTCATCTTTTTGGTGTGATTATAAGTGGGATTTTAAGAAAAATTTTCTTTTTCTTCTAATTCATTATCTGGGTGTCAAAATGCAATTTTTTTTTTTAAAAAAAACTTTTGTATCCTGGCATTTTATTGTATTCATTTATTATTTCTAGTAGTTCTTTGGTACTGTTGAATTTTCTATTCATCTTATCATCTCACCTGCAAATAGTATTTCACTCTTCTTTTTCAATTTTTATTCTTTTTAAGTCTTCCCCTTGCCTAATTGCTCTGGCTAGGACTTTCCCTTCTATGCTGAACAGTAGTGGTAAATTAGGCAATATGTTTTTCTTCTTGATTTTAGAGGAAATGCTTTTATTTTTTAACATGATATTGTCTGTAAGTTCTTATTTGACCTTATTATTAAATATATTCCATTTTCCCATTTTTTTAAGTATAAAAAATATTTTGAATCTTTTTAAATGCCTTCTCAGTATCCAGTGAAATTGTCAGTTGATTTTTATATGCCTATTTGTTAATTTCATGACTAAAATTGAATGATCTAACCTCATCTTTTTGTTCTTTTTTTGTGAGCATTTCCTGTTGCAACTCTATTGAACAAATCTCTAATTTCTAAAATAATTTGCTATGCTGTCTCAGAGATTTTTGCCTCTGAATTTCATTGTCTGAGATACTTTATAATTTTTATTATTATTCACTCTGTATTAGTTAGGGTTCTTCAGGCAATTATAACCAATAAGATGTGGAAGGGATATATCTATTTGTATATCTAGTATGTATCTTTCTCTATATTTTTATCTTTATTATTATACATAGCAAAACAAGCTGGTTGATGGTGTAAGTTCCAGTCAAAATCTGAGAAAACCATTGTCCTAGCTCAAAGCATTGCAGAGAGAATAAGTTCTTCTGTATCCCATCTTTTTGTTCGATTAAGATCATCAATGGATTGGGTAAGACGTACTGATATTGAGGATAGTGCTTTGCTTTATTCAGCCTACCAGTTCACCCTCATACATGTTCAGATTTATAGTTAACCAAATATCTGGGCACATTATGGCCTATTCAAATTGACAAATTGACACAGAAAATGAGTGAACACTGCTATTTAATTTAATTCTGGGTAAGCATAGAGTCTTATGGTGATTACACAACTATTTATAGTAGCCAAGGTATGGAAATAAAAATAACCTAAATGTATAATGACAGAGGAGTAGATTGATTTTGACATATATATATGTGTGTGTGTATATATCTATATCTATATCTATATCTATATCTATATCTATATCTATATCTATATCTATATCTATATCTATATCTATATCTATATCTATATCTATATCTATCTATATATATCATGGAATACTACTCAGCTATAAAAAATTTTAAGTGTTGCTATTTGTGATACCATAGATGAAACTTGAGTGTATTATGGTATATAAAATAAATCAGAATGAGAAAGATAAATACTGATTTCAGTCATGTGTAGAACACAAAGAAATAAAACGAAGGAAGAAACTGACAAAAGTAAATCAAAACAAAGCCTAGAAATTTTATCATGAAATTAAGGCTATTAGAGGGTGAGGGGTAAAATGGGAGAGATCATAAAGGATCGTGGATGGTGGATGCTTTTTTGGAGGGGGTCATATGATGACATTCATCTGAATAGGTATTTCCAAACGTTTCCAAAAATCATTACAGTGTTGTAAAATAAATGTTACTTCAATAAAAAAAGAAAAATTTCCATGACTCCAAACTCCTGATTTTAAGGTCCTATTCTATTGAAAGCCCAGAAATAAATTTGCACTTATGTGTTCAGTACAGATTTCTGAAAGTATGAAAAATAGATCAACAATGTGGTCTAATAATTTTACTTCTATGTGTTTAGCAGAAGACTGCAGGCACTCTAACTTGAAGGTGTGTGTGTGTATATATGTGTATAAAAGTGTGTGTATATATACATATTTATATATGCATTCCTATGTTGAGTTTAATATTTACTGTTGCCAAGTTATATAACCAACCTAAGTGACCAAGACAAATGAGTGGATAGAATGATGTGTATTTGCACAGTGGAATACCACTCTACAATAAAAAAAAAAGAACTCGACATTTGTAGCAACATGGGTGAAATCGAAAGGCACAATGCTAAGTAAGTTAAAAGGTAAAGAGCAGACATCATATGGATTCATTTATACGGAGAATATAAGAAAAGAAACACAGGTTAGTCAAAACTGAGACAGCTGGTAAGGAAGAATAAGGGGTAGGGGCAATGGACTATGGTGAGAGACCATGGGTATCTTGGTGGTAAGTGTGATTTGGTTTTATACACCAATAGTTGGGATCATACATTTCTCAGTCATGTGCAGTGTTTTAAACCATTACCTTAAAAAATGCATATAAAAAGATTTAATTCTCCTTTCATTTGCTTCCACCACACCCTTTTTATCACCATTATATTATCTACACACTTTATTTTCATTGCCTGCTTGCTGATATTCTACATAAGACTGTTTTTGGTTCATATTTAACTTTTCAATTCCTAGTCTAGAAGTTAGGAATATACGTTGGCATTTAGGAGTTTTTCAATAAATATTCATTGAGTGAATGAGCTGTTCTATTAACCTTTAACTTGAAACCTTGCTAAGATTAAAACAGTATAATTATTTTAGTTTGAATGCTTATATAAAGCCAACACTTACTTCTGCCCAATTATGGTTGAATATATATGTAACAATATTCTACATTCTGGTTTCATTAACTTTCCTTTGGGATTTATACACCAAACCCACTCTATCTGTGGTTCAGATATTTAATGCTGATTAAAACTGTGGCCACCTTGTTAGAATTCTCTTTGTTTTTCACCACCAGGGAAAAGGGCATTCAATTTAGTTATTTCAAATTAGAAAGTAATGTATGAGAGAAAGAGAGACTTTTGAATAATAAAAAAATAAGATCCGGATTAGTAGACTGGTGCTGTTTGCCTTCATTCTTAGTTACTGACTTTTTACACTGGGTATGTAGAAAGTGAGTCAGAAAAGATTCAAAAAATTATTGAATGAGTCAACTTTGATAAGTTTCAGAAATTATTTCTGTTACAGGATTATCATTTAATAATCAACATGATTATCTTTATTTCACAAAGGTTTTTGAGACTATAAATGGGTCAATATATTCAAGTATATATTAGAATATATTAGAATAGAGTGATTGCAAAACAAATCTTTTGTATTTTTCATTAAATAGCATCAAAATATCAGTGTATCTATTTAAAGTGCAAAAAATTCCACCTTGCATTCCCCAGTCACATCCTTTTCCCCTTTATTTTTAAATGTGTACTTTGTGCCAGATACTATCCCAACTATTTTACCTACATGATTTTGTGCAATAAGGTAGTGTCTGTCTCAACTGACAAAGAAAATCTGATTTCCTAAAGATGTAATAACTTTCTCTGCAGTTCACATAGTTCTGCAGTTGTAAAGACTGGAAATAATGCATTGGCCCTAGATTTTTTCAAGTTTAAAGCATCTGAAGAAAGTCTATGTTCTACAAAAATGAATTTATTTTCTCTTGTCCCATAGGATCATCCTTCCATTGTTCTGTTTCCATTGGGTTAGCCCAATCACAGAGGGATTTTGTTTAGGGAAATTTGGCAGAGACATTTAAAAAGAATCATCACCAAAGCAGGTAGAGTACTCACTGCAACTGTCCTTGGGTCCTTCTGTATCGCTATATTGAGCTCCTCTCTCATCCACATACAAGAGGATGTTGTCCCTGGACAGACCTGGGTGACAATGCATGGAAGAAAGATAGCTTTTCTTTCCTTCATTTTTGAAAAAGTTAGAACAAACTGAGCTGGTTCTGTACAAATAAAGGGAAATACAGAAATGAAACTTTCTTTGCACTCTTCTGTATTTTTCCTATACTAATGTCCAGTTCTACACTAACCATCACTCCATAATCCTAAATCATGTGATGTTCTACCTGATTATCAAAATCTTTCTTTTCCTTTTCCTCATATTTATGTTCACAATTATCAGTCTCCCATTCTACCAAGTGTTTTTTCTTTATTGTTTTATTGGCATTTTTATCCTCTTTATCTTTGGAAACATTCTTTTATCCTTCTGTGATAAAAATAAGTATCCTGACTTGAATCTGATTTTTCTTTTAGTTACCAACCTTTATTTTCCCATTTGGTGCAAAACTCTAGCTCTTACACTTATCTTTTCCCCCCATTGCCTTTCAAATTCTACAGTTTAAATTTTGTTAGAGATTGGGTAAAATTTCTATTGAGTTGAAAGCTATTCACTAAATTATATTCACAAATTTCTAAATTAGCTGAATGGTAAAGTTAATTTTATTATTTTAAAACTAATTCTTCATATACTCAAGAAAACATTTACAGTCAACCTTATTATGTTCTGTGCCTGGAGGATCAAAACTTTTCTCTGTGGTTATGTACAACCATCTTTCTGTATTGTAAACACTTAGCTCATTTATAATTGAGTCTGATTTCTCACTCAAGGTTTCAAACATTGATTTTTTATTATAAGTTTATTCAATTATGTCAGGAAATATACTTAATGATAAATGTTAATAAAAAATTTCTTACTATATGAGTACTCAGTTCTTAATTATTTTTTTAATAATTTAATGAATATTTTAATACCTACTATTTGCTAGGTGTTGAGCTAGATTTTTGAGGGGAATTAAATAAGACCTTTTTCTTGTCCATAAGGAGATTAATTTCAGGGGAGAAGTATGAAATAATTTGATATGAGCGCTCATATTAAAGTGGGGGCTGTATTACCTATTCATCAGTATGTATCCATAGCTTTATAAGCAGAGAAAACAACCTTGTAATTTACTTGAATATATATACAATGATATTTTATAACATATCCATCCCATAGTAGGTAGGCGTGTAATTTTTAAAAATAGACTTCAAATTTTTTTTTCACAATATAGGGTTTTTTTTTTCCTCAGGTGCCAGTTATCATAGTTTTCCCACCACCAAAGTGTTCCTGTCCACCACACTCCCTCTCACTATTCTCCTATGCTCCATTTCTCCCTCTGTCTCTCCCTCCCACTCCCCCTCTGAATATTTCATCACTCAAGGATCCTTCTTGCTGTTTGTCTTTGTCTTTTCCTTTGGTTTCTGGAGTCTTTGATTCCAGGTATAAATGAAACCCTCCAGTATTTATCTCTCCTTGACTCATTTTACTTAGAAGAATCCCTTGTTCTTAATTACTATACATACACACACATACTTTTTGACTTTTAACTACTTCAACCTATATAAAATCCCAATGACACTCTTTAAAGAGAGAGAACAAAAAATTACTGAAATCTTTATGGAATAACAAAAGACCTCAAATATCAAAAAGTCTCCTGACCAGAAAAAAAGATAATGGATGTGTTATAATTCCAAACTTCAAACTATAGTACAAAGCCATAGTTATTAAAACAGCTTGGTACTAGTACAAAAATAGACAATTAGATCAATGGAACAGAATTGAGTGTCCTGAAATAAAACCACACATACATAGTCAATTAATCTTTGACAAGGAGTGAAAAACTTACCCTGGAACAAGGATAGCCTCTTCAATAAATGGTGCTGGGAAAGTCAGTCCAAAACATGCCAGAAAAATGGACCAAGTCAACTCCTTCACACCATGTACAAAAATCAACTCAAAATGGATAAAAGACTTGGATGTAAAATTGGAAACCATAATATACATAGAGGAAAACATGGGCAAAACCCACCATGAGTTGCAGTCCAGAAAGTAATTTCTGGATACATCTATAACAGGTAAAAAAATGAAGGAAAACATAAACATAAAAGCTGGGACAACATCAAACTAAAAAGCTTCTGTACTGCAAAAGAGACAACAGAGAAAACAAAAAGAAACCCAACTGAGTAGGAAAAAATTTTGCCCTCCATACAAGTGGTAAGGGTCTGATAGAAAAGATACACAAACTCACACAACTTAAACAAAAACAAAGCAAAAGACCTAGTTAAAAATGGGGAGAAGAATTAAAAAGACACTTCTCCAAAAAGGAAATACAAACAGCGAACAGGCACATGAAAAAATGCTCAGCAACACTAGTAATTAGGGAAATGCAAATCAAAACCATAATGAGATACCACCTTACACCAGGATGAAGGCTCACATAAAAAAAAAAAAAAAACCCACCAAAAAAAAACACCACCACCACCAACAAAAAACCGTGCAACAATGCTGGCGGGGATGTAGAGAGAAAGGAAAACTCTTATACTGCTGTTGGGAATGTAAACTGGTTTAGCTACTATGGAAAGCTGTGTGGAAGACAATTAATGAAAATGGAGCTATCATTTGATCCAGCAATCACTCTTCTGGGAATCTACCCAAAGGAGACCTCAATGCTTGTACAAAGGGATACCTGTGCTCAGATGCTTATTGCAGCACTATTTATAATTGCAAGGGCATGGAAGCAACCTAACTGTCTCAGAACAGATGAATGGATGGAAAAGATGTGGTATATATACA